>JAUIMM010000370.1:8747500-9120000 GCA_031769625.1 Taudactylus pleione
TCCTTCCCACTGACCGCACATGCCGCTTCAGCATCTCCCCCACATTGTTTATAGTTGGTCGTCTATAGGGACAGTTCTCCCCTACTCAGGGAGCACATTCTGGCATATTGTGTCACGTGCCCACCAGCTCCCTATGCCCGGAGTGAGCAGCTTGCTCCATTTTCTCTTCAAGAGGAGGGTTAACATGTATGTGAAATGAACAGCTTCCTTATATAACACACTTATATACCATACTGTGTAAATACATCAACTATCATAACATCAAATTACAAGGCATCATGTACATATATGAACTATAATTTCTTTTTACTATATATATATATATATATATATATATATATATATAATATATCTTGTATAACAACTGGACAGTAACACTCTAGGGGTATCACATGTGTGTCTTTGCATCTGTCCCCATGTGTGCCTGTGCTCCTCCTTCCATGTGTTGCTCTGCCATTTTAAATGTGTGCCTCTGCCCCCCTAGTGTGTGTTCATCTCTCTTTTTGTATATGTCTGTTGCCTTCTGTCTCCGCCTCTGTCTATTACATTGACTCCTAGTTTAAATGTGTATGAATGTCCCCATGTCTGTCTCCCTATGTTTTTCTCTCTAAACCTCAGAATTGTTTGTGTGCCCCTGCCTATATATTATTGGTGCCTGTCCTTTATTTCACTCCATTTGCTTGTATGTCTCCCTTTGTTATCTTTTCCCATCTGTTCTTCTTCTCTCATGTGCCACCACCACCACCCACTTTCCTTTTGTGCCACACCTTTACTCAACTCATCTTCCACCTCCTCTCTTCACATACTTCCATGCTTCTCTTCTGCATATCGTGAGCAGAACCAGTGTTAGTGGCTACCAGGGCCGCCATCAGGGGGGGACTGCCAGTACTCCCGGACAGCTGAGGGGCCCGGCCGCAGGCAGAGTTGATTGCTAATTACTTGTAACACGGGACAGCTGATGCTGCTGTAGTGCTTACCGGAGAGTTATATGAATGAATCATTGCACAGCTAAGCTGTGATGAGTCATTCATTAACTCTCCAGACATCACTAGCAGCACACAAGCTAGTGCTCTCAGGTGCTGGATTCCCTTAGCATATCTGTGATCCACACTGCAGCCTGGAGGTCAGGTGGTTTGTCCTCCTCACAGCCCAGTAAGTACCACATGGATCTCATTTCTTGTGGCTGCAGCACTATGTTCCCTCCCTACCACCATGATATCTATCCCTGTCTCTCTCCCCTGTCTGTACTCTGTATTTGACTGTAGTGAACTCTATGTAGCTTAGTATGTGTGCCTCTGCCCCTCCCCATCCCACTCCTTGGGTGATTTTGCCTCACACCTCCATGAGTGCGTCTATCCCCTCCACTCCCCATGTGTGCCTCTGCCTCCTACTGCAAATCCCAATAGTGCCATTGCTTCTTTTCCACTTCCCATGTGTGCCTATGCACCTCCTTCCCTCCCTATGAGTGCCTCTGCATCCACTCCACTTGTGTGCCTCTAACACGTGTTACTTTCTTTATTCCTGTGTCACATTCTAGACCTGTCCAACTTGTGACTCTCCAGCTGTTGTGAAACTACAAGACCCAGATTACACTCCCGTGATTAGCTGGTAAAACATGCTGGGACTTGTAGTTTCACAACAGCTGTAAAGTCACAGGTTGGTCAGGACTGCATTATGCCATCTTTTTCCCCATCCCATCTGTTCCCAAATCTTTTTCTGCTATCTGTCCACATTATTCATTTTCTTCTTATGCCACAACTTTCTACCCCCCCTCATCTACCACTTCTCCATTCCTTATGTCTGTCCATCCTCGTCTCCTGAATGTTCTACATAGAACCATGGCCGGCGATCAGAAGAGGCATGGATGAAGGGGAAGCACAACCAAGTTTAACGCCACAATCTAAGGATATCAGGTAAGTACGATTCTTATTTATTAAATCACTCAG
This sequence comes from Taudactylus pleione, assembly GCA_031769625.1. Classification (NCBI taxonomy): domain Eukaryota; kingdom Metazoa; phylum Chordata; class Amphibia; order Anura; family Myobatrachidae; genus Taudactylus; species Taudactylus pleione. The sequence goes on from JAUIMM010000370.1 coordinate 8,749,447, forward strand.
CACTCTACACTACACTATTACACCCTCAGTGCTTTGGGAGAGGGGGGGGGGGGGCCCTGTATGATCCACTTGTACTGGGCCACGTGATTCCTGATGGCGGCCCTGGTGGCTACTAATCAGAAGTGATGTGGATGAATAGAGGCACAACCATAATCAGCACTACATAATTGTACCTAAAGGTATCAGATAAGCCCACCTTTCTTTTAAGAAATCATTAAGGTTTTTTTTCTAACTTCAAATAGTGACCACTGTTTATAACACAGCTATCGCCAGTGATAACAAATGCTCGTGGTAAGTTTGTCTTTGATTGAAAAAGCCTATGGAATAAGGCTGCTGGCGGGCGCTCGCTCTGAATGTGGGCGTTTTTTTTATTTTTCATTTTTTTCTCCGCCGCTCGCAAAGCTATGGGAGGCCACCCACAGCTTGTGCAAGCGGCCAGGAGACCATTGCGATTATCATGACCATCGGGCTTGCGATGAGACCCTGCGGCAGGGTCTAGGCTTCCGCAAGCCCCAGTGGACTTCCTGCTCTAATAGAGCAAGAAGTCCACTACTGACATCAGTAGTGATGTCAGTCAGCCCTACTACAAACGCCAGGCCTTCCTAAGAGAACGTCTGCGTTTGTCCGGCCAGCCCCCCTACCCACCCACAAAACGGGGCAAGCTGTCAATCAACATCGACAGCCACCCCGTCTTGTTGCGAGAACTCAGCGGGGCTCGCACACGCGCACACCAGACGCGGAGCGTGCGCAGTGGGCAACCATTGGGCCACTCGCGAGCGCACAACGCTTGCGAGCGGCTCTGAATCGGGCCCTAAGTATCATGGCAGTCCACGTATCACCACAATATCTGAAAATATTTGTTTTTTTTAATGCTTTATTGTTTGAATAAAAGATTTTACATTTTTAAAGTTATATACATATACACACATAAGATATGTGCATTTATTTGAAGATCCCTTATGTACATATTATATATGTATGTATAGTTTTATACCATACGGCAGATGTTCCCAAACTCAGTCCTCAAGACTCCCCAACAGTTCAGTTTTTAGAGATATCCATGATTGAGCATAGGTGGTTAAATCAAATTGACTGAGGTACTAATAACCTGGACTGTTGGGGAGCCTTGAGGACTGAGGGCTTATTTCAGCAAGGATCGCTATTCTGCTAGAACGCACGCACCGCAGTTGCTAATATTAGCGGTGAAATGCAAATGTTTGCAATCGCATTGCGATCACAGCTTACCATAAGGACACCCACTTCCCATTACACACATCCGTATAATCGGTAACATCGGACCCATATGCACAGTTAAGTCAGGTCAGACCTCACTCAAGAATTGCTAACTTCAGGTCACGCTATGAGGCCTCAGACTGCATATGGAACTGCAGTGGATAATTTATGCATGCCCCTGCAACGCCATCCCAACACGTTCGCCCGACCACCCCCCATCACCAACCACAAACGGCACTTCCTGTCAATCACTCTGCGCGGGGTCTGCGTAGCCTCTGCAAATATATTTCCCATCGCAATTGCTAGTTCGCGCACGCGGACTGTGATGCATGCGCAATGCGAATTAATCGACCGATTGCGTGCATCTTTGCAACTGCGATCCTTGCTGAATCAGGCCCTGAGTTAGGGAACTTCTGCCATAGACTATCAATTTCTTAAATGACCTCAGCCTTAATCCAGATATACAGGGATGAATTTGGTTCAGCAGTGCAAGCTCCCCATGCTCAAGATAAGTCAATTCTTCCTGGAATGACAAGTGGTTGGTTGCATCAAGTTCCATCCAAATTATACACAAGACCAATTGTTGCTACCTTTTTCAACATAAAGATAATCTTCCAATGTCAATTAAATTTATTTGCTGTAAGATCTCCTAAAAATCAGTATTCTGTTATAAAGTCAGTCTATTGTGTATCTCATTCCTGGAGAGTGCAACCTGATCTCATAATGAGGTCTATTTACTAAACTGTGTTAGGAGATAAAGTGAACGGTGATAAGGTACCAGCCAATCAGCTCCTAACTGCCATGTTACAGGCTGTGTTTGAAAAATGGCAGTTAGGAGCTGATTGGTTGGTACCTTACCTCCGTTCACTTTATCTCCTAACACAGCTTAGTAAATAAACTCCAATGTGAACTGTCAAGTCACTGAGCTCCTCAGTGAGCATGTGATAGCAGAAGAAGAAGAGGGGATGGGATTTCATTTTATGTTATAAATGAACAACATAATCCACCCCTTAGATGGGTTTATCTGAGATCACTATGAATAAGAGATCTTTTTGGGCTTTCCCACACATCTACTGTATGTCCTATGCAGTGGACATAGACACATTTGTGTATATTTCATATAACTTTATACATACCCTTAGGCAAGTTACTACAATCATGCAGTTTTTAGAACACTCACTTAGGCCTGCCATACACGCTACAATTATCGGGGCGATCCGCCCGATATCCGCATTGCTCCGATAATTGTAGCGTGTGTTCGGGCGACCGAGGGCTAAATATTGCCTGAACGCTGTGTTGGATCCTGTTTGAGCGCCTTAAGGTGCGTACACACTGGGCGATAAAGTGGACGACTGAACGATAACGATATTGTTATCGTTCAGTCGGCCACTTTATTGTCCATTTTTAACCCCAAAAAGATGAACGATAACGACGACGCGCGTTCCCGCGGGTCGTTCGTCAATATCGTTCATCGGGCTGACATGCAGGCCAACCTGACGATCTCGTCAGGTTGCTGCATGTCAGGGAATGGGGGAGAGAGCCCGGCGCTGAACGATATCGTTAATGATATCGTTCAGCGGCTGTGCTCAATGTCATGAACGATATTGAGCACAGCCTGCCGGGGACAACACTACATGATATCGCTGAGGGAGCATATCGTGTAGTGTGTACCCACCATTAGACACTGCACAAATTCACCCCTCACAGTAGTGTTACTGAAACTGTTGTCCACTGTACTGGAATACTGTATTCTGGGTGTGGTATAAAAAGTCCACATTCAGAATGTCGACATTCAGAATCATTTGTGGACAGCACATTGACATGTCAAAAGTCAACATTCACAATGTATACACTGACATAATATTCTCTGTGCCAGAATGTTGACATTGCGAATGTAGACAGTTGGCATGTCGACAATGCGTTTTTGCATTCGATTGTTAACTAACTCTAACCACAGCAGCCTAACCCTAAATGTAATCGCAGCTTAACCCTTAAATTGCCTGTCGAAATTCATAATGTCGACCTTCTATATATGTCGGCATTGTGAATGCCAGCATTCAGACCATGTTGACATTCTAAACATATTCCTCCAGGACTAGGATATTAAAATATGAATTATTCAATAAAGAGCATTTCAACCATTACTTGCTATGAGCTAAATGATGCTCAAGAGCTGGTTCGACATCTTCTTATTAAGCTATTGTTTTGGAGCAAGATTTTCAAAGTTTGGCTTTAGACCCAATCAAATGTAAGTGGCTTACAGTATCTGTCATGAATGCAGGGTGGCCAGGGTACATGGTGGCCTTGCACCGCACACCCTGAACCCAAGGCTGACCATTGTGGCAACCCGTGTGGAACCTTCCACCCTATACTTGCCAGGTATGATATATTCAGAAAGATGACTCCACAACATAGTAGTTAGCAAAAAGACTCTTACACTGCACGAAAGTCTTTGTTCTTTTTTGCACATGGGGGACTTTATCAGCAGAAGGATGGTGCCACTGGGACCTGGTATAGAGGGTGCCCAGTGATATTCACTAATGTCACACTAATTCACTGTGAAATTAATTGACTGTAGTTCTTAAAAAAGATCTGTAACTTTCATAAAAATAAAATAATCCTGCGCGTACTTACCTCAATTAATAGTATGCTGGCCACTAGAAATAAAGTATACAATAAAAAACAATGTAAAAGGATTGTTGACTAATCAAGAGTAAATATATAAAATATAGCCGGCACAGGAATATTCATGACTACATTGTGTGTATGTTATACACCATTCTGCAGAAACTAATTATATCTCTATTTTTTAAGGTGTTTCTTTTAAAAAGCACCATTTGTTTTTCTAATTATCTGAAGGAAAATGAAATATTTCACAGTTATTTTCTTTACACTGGCACATGCGAAGGATATGAATTACTTTGGAAAGGTTTGTTTTACCATGAAATTGTAACTACTAAATGTATCTTATTTACTTATTAAAGGGTATATTTATCATATAGCCCTAAAAAGACAGCTTTTCTGTCTGCACTCATTGTGACAATAGAAAATATTTTTGGGGGGCTTTCTTACAAAGAAATTGCCAAGGAAGCTGCACAATGCTGAGTACAGCAATAATACTGGCTGCTAGCAGAAAGCACAGACTTCCTGCATCACTGGCCAGCTGGGGTCCCTGCATCTCATGTGTGACCCTGCACTGCATGATAAAATAAAAAATAAAAATAAAATTCAATATACTTGTTAGAAGAACAAATGTTTTATTTTATGGTACCACAACTGCTATTGCCATCCTAAGATGGTGATAACACAGGAGGACAGAAAGTGATACAGGTGTCAACGCTGTTCTTCTTAAATATATGGTGATGAGCTTCCACATGCTTTTCATGGGGAAACAATTAGAGGAGAGGCCCTATGATGGACACTACCAGGGATTCCCGGCAATAGTCATCGTAGGCAACAAGGATTAGTAAATAGAAGTCATATAACGATTCTTATAAATTGTTACGCCACCTCAATATATAGGATAGTGATAAGCATGTTTCCCTGGTGGAATTTGGCTCTATGGGCCTGATTCTGAGTCCGTGTGTGATCTTTTGCCATTGTGTGTCAGTGACTTTATGCTAATGCCCCTACCAAAAAGTGCTCAGAAATTGTCAGGGATTTTTTTAAGTTTATTTAATAAATAATATATTTAATTATTTTATTTTAAAAAAAGTACATAGGGAGTGTTTTGCACCCCCTGTGGTCATAGGCCCCCATTATAAATCATCTCCCACTGCTCCATTAGAAATAGCCCCCATAGTGGAAAAAGATTCCCAGCATTATCACCCCCCACCCCTTAGTGGTAATATATCCCTGTGACAGAGACCCCATGTGACAATGGGCCAGCACTGTTTAGTACCCCCCCTCCCCATATGTCAGTGTGCATACATTTTTCTTAATATATACCACCCCAGACCCCTTCTACCACCCCAGTGCCAAAGATACCCCTACATTACCCCCCATGCCATAGTCCCACCCACCTCACCTTGTGTGCAGAGCACAGCGGAGCGTGGAGCAGGGGGGACTGATCATCAGTCCCCTCTGCTGCAGCTGGTCTCTGCACATGCAGTATATTCCTCTCCTCACACATGCTGGTGTGCCATTGCCACTGCATCCTGGGGAGAGAATTTGAGAGTGATGTCAGCGGTCACAGACCCCAATATCACTCCCATGTTAATTAACCCTATACTTAATAAGACTGTTTTACAGTAAATTGGGTTGATTTGTGAGAACACACAAAAAAGACCAAAGAGAAAGTTGTTTTCAATGTACATGACTTGGAGAGGCCTAGATATATGGTATATGTGGCACAGCAAATAGTGTCTGTGGCCTTTCCACTACCTTGGTTTAAACTATTTCTAGTGTATTTATCACACACAGAAATGCAAAGTGTTGCTGTAAAAAAAACTAACTGATTAAAGGTGCATACACACGTAACGAGTATGTAACCAACGATTTTCTGTCAGATTATCTGTCAGATTTTCTGTCAGATTTTCCCTTGAAAAAGTGAACGATATTTGAAGTGTAATGAACGATTTTTACAACGATGAATGAAAAATGTTCCTTCCCTTAATGAAAATCGTTATTCTGGACAGTCTGAAATGGACGATGAACGATAACGACAAACGGGGGCGCGCTTGAACGATTATCGTTCATCGTTATAACTCAAACTGAGTGATTTTTTTAAACGATAACGACGTCATTAACGACAAATCGTTCAAAAAATCGTTATGTGTGTATGCACCTTAAGAACTTCTTTCCATCATGGGAGAGATCAGAATACATTACTGACACAACAGGGATTAGTATTATTCTTATAGCTATTTTATATCTTTATTTCTCCCACATACTGTACATTGCAGCCAGGATTCAGTTTACTTTATATAACCCTATGCTGCTATTTTCTGTTGTCCACCCAATCCCGCCATGCAAAACTTATGCCCTAATACACACAACTGCAAAGCAATAAGTTTATTCAGTTGCCTTATGTGTTAGTATGGGATGTCCCGATGCAGGAATGCCGGCTAGGGATTTATGACAGGCGTGAAGATACCGACGCCTGTCATAATGCCGAAACCAGAATGCAGAACGGCGCGGGCCCAAACGAGGTAAGTCCGGGCGCCCGTCCTCTTAGCCGCGGGGGTGAGGGTTAGGTTTAGGGCACTGCAGGGGGACTTAGAGTTAGGCACCCCCCAGGAAGGTTTAGGGCTAGGCTAGGGGAAGGGGGGGGTTAGGGTTAGGCACCCTCGGGAGGGGAGGTTAGGGTTAGGCACCCCCCGGGAGGGTTAGGTTTAGGGTGCGGGGGGGGGTTACATTTAGGCACTAACAGTGGGAGATTAGGGTTAGACACCCCTAAAGGTGGGTTATGGGAGGAGAGGGGAGGGTTAGCTATACTTACCTCCGCTGTCAGGATTTCCTCACTTCGGCCAGCCACTGTCAGTATTTGAACCGCCGGCAATACAATCCCATTCCGTTACTATTACATCATTCACATGTAGGTAAATTTCAATAACTGCACAGGTTAGGAGATAATTAGTGTACATACTGTATAGAGGACTATACATTTACTTATAAAATAGTCACCACCTCCAAAAGCTAGGACATGGAGGTACAATTTGCTAAAAACAGGGGAGATGGCTAGGACTTCCTTTGAGGTATATGGCAATTATCATAGCACTGTGGACTTCCCTGCCTGTAACAGGGTTCATTTGCAAGCTCTGCGGCAGTGTAAAAGTTAAGTGGTAGAACCTGCTTGCGATATTAGGCAGGTAGGAAGAGAAGCCATAATTACACATGGGTATGCAGGGGCAATCACATTCATTGATCATCACATTCTTCAGGGAGGGACTGGGAGAGACGTCATGATATCTCTTCCAGTCCAGTCCCACAATGACCTGCGCAGAGGAGCTGCTGCTATTCCTCACACAGAGACTGCGTCTTCCCCTTCTCTCCGGCTCCCACAGTGAACTGCACCCGGGAGCCACTGCCATTCCTTACACAGAGACTGTGGCTTCCACTTCCCCCTGGCTCCCACAGTGACCTACTGATGCTAAGAAACTTTGTTATAGGTGTGCTGCTTTTAGGAAAGAGACCCAGGAGGAGGGGGGATTTTTACTGTCTGGCATAATGTGTAAGGGGGGATTTGTACTTTTTGGCATAATGTGTAAGGGGGGATTTGTACTTTTTGGCATAATGTGTAAGGAGCTTCACTACTGTGTGCAAAATGTGTAACAGGCATTACTACTGTGTGGCCATACTGTATAATGGGCATTACTACTGTGTGGTCATACTGTATAATGGGCATTACTACCGTGTGGTTATACTGTGTGATGGGCATTACTACTGTGGGCATAATGTGTAATGGGCATGACTACTGTGTGGTGTAAACTGTAAGGGGCACTACTACTATGTGGTCATAATGTGTATGGGGAATTATTGCTGTGTAACATAACGTGTATAAAGGACACTACTATGTAGTGTAATGTGAATAAGGGGCACTGTGTCTCGTAATGTGAGGGCAGTGGCGTAACTAGGGTCTTTTGAGCCCAGGGCAAGTTGAAGAATGACCCCACACACACACACATGCAAACACATAGCAAAATATATTTACGTGCCAAAGGCACGCAACACAAAAATTGGCGTGGTAACATACCGAAGGGGCATGGCTACTGAAAATGGAGCATGCCAACATGACACGCCACCCATTTCTCGTCACTCTGGGAACAATCCTTTCCATCCCATATGCACCTTACCTATACGGTGGTTTCTCACAGTGGAACCTCTGAAGAAATGTATCCTCCCTAGGAAGATGGGTTCTTCAGTCGGTATTCACTATTCATCTAGGTCACATCGTCCGGAAGTTGCCTGTTTGTGTAGGAATATTAACAAGGTCATCATCATACAACAGCGGTTCAACCACACTCATTCCCCCTGTGTAACTTCCATCCCCCTGCATCTCTCAACCAAACAATCTAACCTGCATTGTCTCTCAGCACACCATGACCTCTCCATGCATCGTCTCTCAACTACACCGTCGCCTCCCCACCGTACCATCTCTCAGCACACCATCACCTCCCCCCTGTGTCGTCTCTCAGCCACACCATCGCCTCCCCCTTGCATCGTCTCTCAGCACACCATCACCTCCGCACTGCGTCATCTCTCAGCCACACCATCTCCTCTGCCCCTGCGTCACCTTGCAGCACATCATCACCTCCCACCTGAATCATCTCTCAGCCACACCATTGCCTCCCACCCATGCATCATCTCTCAGCACGCCACCTCCCCACTGCATTGTCTCAAAACACCATCACCTCCCCCATGTGTCATCTCACAGCCACACCATCACCCCCCCCTGTATCATCTCTCAGCAGACCATCACCTCCCTCCCTGTGTCGTCTCTCAGCACAGCATCACCTCACCCCCTGTGTCGTCTCTCAGCCACACCATCACCTCACCTCCTGCACCACCTTTCAGCACACCAACACCTCCCACCATGTCATCTCTCAGCACACCACCTCCCCACTGCATTGTCTCAGCACACCATCACCTCCCCACCACATCGTCTTTCAGAACACCATCACCTCCCCCCTTGCATCGTCTCACAGCCACACCATCGCCATCCCCCTGTGTTGTCTCTCAGCTACGCAATCGCCTCCCCCTGTTTTGTCTCTCAGCACACCATCACCTCCCCACCGCATCATCTCTCAGCCACACCATCTCCTCCCCCCTGCATCACCTCTAAGCACATCATTACCTCTCCCCCTGCGTCATCTCAGCCACACCATCGCCTCCCCCCATGCATCATCTCTCAGCACACCATCTCCACACTGCATTGTCCCTCAGGACCCCATCACCTCCCCACCGCATCATCTCTCAGCACACCATCACCTCTCCATGCGTCGTCTCTCAGCTACACCATTGCCTCCCCACCATACCGTGTCTCAACACACCATCACCTCCCCCCTGTGTCGTCTCAGCCACACCATCGCCTCCCCCTTGCATCGTCTCTCAGCACACCATCACCTTCGCACAGCGTCGTCTGTCAGCACACCATAACCTCCCCCCTGCATCATCTCTCAGCCACACCATTTCCTCTGCCCCTGCGTCACCTCGCAGCACATCATCACCTCCCACCTGCATCATCTCTCAGCCACACCATTGCCTCCCACCCATGCATCATCTCTCAGCACGCCACCTCCCCACTGCATTGTCTCAGAACACCATCACCTCCCCCATGTGTCATCTCACAGCCACACCATCACCCCCCCTGTATCATCTCTCAGCAGACCATCACCTCCCTCCCTGTGTCGTCTCTCAGCACAGCATCACCTCACCCCCTGTGTCGTCTCTCAGCCACACCATCACCTCACCTCCTGCACCACCTTTCAGCACACCAACACCTCCCACCATGTCATCTCTCAGCACACCACCTCCCCACTGCATTGTCTCAGCACACCATCACCTCCCCACCACATCGTCTTTCAGAACACCATCACCTCCCCCCTTGCATCGTCTCACAGCCACACCATCGCCATCCCCCTGTGTTGTCTCTCAGCTACGCAATCGCCTCCCCCCTGTTTTGTCTCTCAGCACACCATCACCTCCCCACCGCATCATCTCTCAGCCACACCATCTCCTCCCCCCTGCATCACCTCTAAGCACATCATTACCTCTCCCCCTGCGTCATCTCAGCCACACCATCGCCTCCCCCCATGCATCATCTCTCAGCACACCATCTCCACACTGCATTGTCCCTCAGGACCCCATCACCTCCCCACCGCATCATCTCTCAGCACACCATCACCTCTCCATGCGTCGTCTCTCAGCTACACCATTGCCTCCCCACCATACCGTGTCTCAACACACCATCACCTCCCCCCTGTGTCGTCTCTCAGCCACACCATCGCCTCCCCCTTGCATCGTCTCTCAGCACACCATCACCTTCGCACAGCGTCATCTGTCAGCACACCATAACCTCCCCCTGCATCATCTCTCAGCCACACCATTTCCTCTGCCCCTGCGTCACCTCGCAGCACATCATCACCTCCCACCTGCATCATCTCTCAGCCACACCATTGCCTCCCACCCATGCATCATCTCTCAGCACCCCACCTCCCCACTACATTGTCTCTCAGCACACCATCACCTCCCCACAGCATCATCTTTCAGAACACCATCACCTCCCCTGTGTCATCTCTCAGCAGACCATCACCTCCCTCCCTGTGTCATCTCTCAGCACACCATCACCTCACCCCCTGTGTTGTCTCTCAGCCACACCATCACTTCACCTCCTGCACCATCTTTCAGCACACCAACACCTCACACCATGTCATCTCTCAGCACACCATCACCTCCCACCCATGTGTCATCTCTCAGCACACCACCTCCCCACTGCATTGTCTCAGCACACCATCACCTCCCCACCACATCATCTTTCAGAACACCATCACCTCCCCCCTGCATCGTCTCACAGCCACACCATTGCCTCCCCCCTGTGTTGTCTCTCAGCTACACAATCGCCTCCCCGCTGTTTTGTCTCTCAGCACACCATCACCCCCCCACCGCATCATCTCTCAGCCACACCATCTCCTCCCCCCTGCATCACCTCTCAGCACATCATTACCTCTCCCCCTGTGTCATCTTGGCCACACCATCGCCTCCCCCCATGCATCTCTCAGCACACCATCTCCACACTGCATTATCCCTCAGGACCCCACCACCTGCCCACCGCATCGTCTCTCAGCACACCATCACCTCCCCCCTGTATCATCTCTCATCCACAACATCACCTTCCCCACTGCATCATCACTCAGCACACCATCACCTCCCCCTGCATCTTTCATCCACACCATTGCCTCCTCCCTGCATTGTCTATCAGCACACCATCACCTCCCCACCATGTTGCTTCTCAGCACACCATCAACACCCCACCATGTCATCTCTCATGACTCCATCACCTCCCCCCCTGTGCTCTCAGCCACATTATTGCCTCCCCCTGTGTCATCTCTCAGCACACATCACCTCCCCACCATGTTGTCTCTCACCACACCATAGCCTCCCCCCTGCATTGTCTCTCAGCCACACCATCACCTGCCCCCATCCACACAATCACCTCCCCCCCTGTGTCATCTTTCAGCACACCATCACAGATACACACTCTGACACAGATACACACACACTGACACAGATACACACAGGGCTGCCATCAGAAATTGTGAGGCCCGGGACTGACAAAACAGACAGGGCCCCTCCACCCCCCCACACACACAGTGCCGAAACTAAACGCCAGAGGAGGGTGCAGGCTGCAACCGATTGTATGTATGGCTACTCCCACCTCTTCTTCCGATACAGCAGCACTCACAGAACTCAAACAAAAGTGCAACACTAAGTCATATACTTTTCCAACGTTTCAGTCTCCTTTATTGGAGATTTTCCTCAGGGACCAATAACATACAAAATACACCTGCTTTATATAGAACACAACTCACCCATGTGCTCAGCAATCCAGAGCCAATGCCGGGGAGGTGACATCATCAGGATGCGGTCCCACCGCGGACGGACCTTCCACCATGGACGGCAACAAGTTACTATAGTGACAAACACCATCACCCATTAGAAACAAATACTGATACACTAAACAGACTGTGTAGTATCTCACAGCGCAAACTGTCAAATTAAGATTATATAGGCATGCTACTATAGTGTTCAACAAATGTGGACACAGATACACATTAGCAGATCAATACTGTCAAAGAGTATAAATATACTAATCTGTTTATCAATCATATATATATATATATATATATATTTATGCCTATCAAGCCCTGCACTCTGTTTCCTCTTCTCAGCCCCCTTCTGCCCCACACTCTCTGCAGCCCTTCAGACACAGCAGTGTTGCAGCCCTCTTTTGCCCCAGCCACCATGTTAATATTACTACTTACCTTGTTTCTTCTGGTCCAGGCTGCTGCTCCTCAGGTGTAGCGGCTCTTCTCTCCTTCAGTGGCGCACAGTGACGTCACGCGCGCCGAATAAACTTTATTGTGCATCGGCGCTGCAGAGGGGACAGACGGAAGGGACCGGGGCCTCTCTCATAGCAGGCTCCTTTCAGCAGCGGCGGCTTGGGGGGCGGACTGTCCGGAGGCCCTACAGTATATACAGTATTTGCGCTGGCAATAGCAGCGGTGACGGGCAGGTGCAGGAAGGGGGGCCTCTTTCATCCAACACAGGCTGTAGCGGTGGCGGGCGAGTGGCAGAAATGGGCCGGGCCCCTCTTGACTGTCTGAGTGTCCGGGCCCGGGACAGTAGTCCCGACTGTCCCCCCCCTGATGGCGGCCCTGGATACGCACACACTGACACAGATACACACACACACACTTACACAGACACACACCTCTTTCACTCAAATGCAGCCTGTCAAATAAATACATCGCTGGCATCAAATGTTTTAAAGGTCATCCCGCACACCCCTTGTGGCAGACCGCCTATATTTTCTACCAATCTCACTTGTTTCAAACGTTCACTCAAAACACACCTTTTCGTTAAATCCTAAAACCACTTACCTCTCCACTCTTAAGATGTATTTTTATTCCAAGTTCTCTATCCATCTGTTCACCCCACTCCTATGTAAGCTCTCATAGGCAGGGCCCTTTTTACTGGTATTTTTCCTCAGCACTGTCCATGCTACCTGTGTTACTTATCGAAATATTCTATGCTTGCCCATAGCTTGAGCACAGGCTCATCAAATGCTCATTTGCCTTTCCTCCCTACAACTTACCACTATTTGCCCTATTAGGTAGGGAGTTTCCCTATCCTTGCCCTCTAAATAAAAATATATCAACATTAAAAAGAAAACTAAAAAATTTATAAAAGATAATTATTTAAAATGGCATGTCTTAATCAGTGTCTGTATGGAGCCTTTATATATCTGGTAAGCATTTACAAGCTTTTCTTCCTTTTCATATATATGCATATTATTGTAATTGTTGGAAGAGTTTAAGAGAAAGTTTTAAGGAACCATTATGTCATGCTTGCAAGCAATCAGTTATGAAAGAAGATCTCCAGCAGTGTTTAAAGACTTTATAGCACAAAATAAGTGAGACGATAAGAACCTTTCAAGCATTTAGAATGTCTGCAGATGGGAGGGAATTTCTTACACCTAAGGCTAAAATTAATGTTTCTTCAGGTTCTAAGTCAGTGGACCACATTTACAGCATGCACTGGAAACACAGTACAAAATACCTTTAGTTTTAATTTTGTAAAATATTTCATTGTTTCTCCATTGCTGCTCTATTTGGCCTCATTACAGTTTAAATGAATCTATGGAGAGAGAGAATGGTGGCACAAAATTTTTCCTGACTTTATCTTCTCTTTTGAAGTGTAACTGGAGGGTGCAAAAGATCTCCCATTGAAAAGAGAGGACATGACTTGATCATGTACCAACTCAGATCTTGTGCAAAAATAGAGTTTTTATGCAGAGTGATAATGGGTTTGTGTCCTTACACATATAAATACAGAAATTACTGTGCTGGTACTAAAGTATATATGGTAAAGGTTGTGCTCTCTATTACAGACAAGGAGGCTTGTTTAACATACCCAATATAGGTTTATTAGCATACACATGAAAAAAATATAATAATACACATTTAAAACAGCAATAAAAATAATGGATAAAAATCTGTTATAAGATTATAGCCCACAATACATATATAACAAAATCATTAATGGTTGCTAAACCAATCGATGAACCTGGAACCTAGTAATCATACCACAAATAGCATATATAGCAGCAATAATCTCATGTATATAAATATAAATACTGATATGAATCAAACTCTTGTGAGAGATGTGCAAGAAGCATTCTAGCAGGTTGCTAAGACAATGTATTGCTTAGAATAGCTAGTATTTTACAATCTGCAACAATATATTAAGTGTAACTAGATTAGTATCCTATAGTAGTTATTCAAGTTCCATCAAGCAGATCCAGTGTGCCGGTCAAAGTAAAGCAGCAAATTAAGAATATTATGTGTCACTGGCGTCCCATCCAGTACAACTGATATTCAATTAATGTCCCTTATATGTGATTAAATAATTCTTAATAGTCACCCATCAGCTGGTCAATAGCGTAGCCACACTGAGGAAGGTCCCGATAAGCATGTATTTGGTAGCCAGGTGTGATAGCGGATATAAAGCTGTCTCTCGACACTGCCGCAATTCAATATCAAACAATGGGCGGCGTGCACAGTCTCCCCCCCCCCCCCCAAACAACAAAGCTGCACACCGGAATCTGCGTGAAGTGGAGGAATCAATCGATGTCTGTCAACGAGTTTCATCCCGCGGAATGCCGGGACCTTATCAAATTATATATTTGTGTGCACTGGGACGCCAGTGACACAGAATATACTTAATTTGCTGCTTTACTTTGACCCGCACACTGGGTATGTTAAACAGCCTCCTTGTCTGTAATAGAGAGCACAACCTTTACCATACAGTATGTACTTTAGTAGCAGTGCAGTCATTTCTGTATTTTTAAGTGTTTTTGAGATCATATTGATCTTTGGGTTTACTGGACCCTAGTAATTATCTGCAGCAGGTACATAGATATATAAACAGTGCCAGGATTCATAGTAGTCTACTACTCATATTATGTGTCCTTACACACAAGAGAAAACCCCAGAAATAGGTGCACCAGTATGTCTACAGTATATTGTACTGAGCGAGACACACCTTCATTCCAGCCAACTATTTCCATATGCTGGTACAGGCCTATGCTTCCATCATAAACCCCCACACAGTGTCGTACTGGGGCATAAAGGGTCTACCCGGGCAATGCGGTGGTAGAGGCCCATGCTTAAGGCATGTGACCAGCCTCCAGAGGGGGTGTGGTCAGCCACCACAGAGGCTTTACTAACCATTAGAGACTGCATGTTCTAGGCCCATTTATAAATGTATATAGTAAATACTGCTACTGCATGAATGATAATGTACCAGATTAATAATTACAATGCACTGTAGTGAATACACCATAATCCTGGGAATGCAGTATAATGTAACATATGCACAGTCTGGAACCAGACCCCTGGAGAAGGTAGTGGGTCCTCAGGCAGTGAGGCCCACCGGGGGTTTTCCCTGTACCACTGTGGGCCAGTCTGACACTGCACCAGGATTTTATAATGCACCTCAACCATTTTGTGTTTATAAATGAGCAAATTGTCACTGAAGACCTCTATAGATGGCCATCTTATGTGTCTTGATAGAAAGACATCCATTTTAAACACATTCAGGAATTTGAAGCATAACTGGAATGATAGAATAACTAAAGGAATTTACAATTAGGACTGGTTTGGGCAACACAAAAGAATGTGATAGATACATGGATAACATGCTCAGACTGGGTGTCCATTTTGAGTAATTCTCAATTCAGGTAATCTGGACAGAAATAACACAACTTTCTCCTGAAATGACAGAAACTGTAGGCAATTTGGAATGTACTATGGAGTTTCAGAGATGAGGTCTTCAGAAAAAATGTTTGAAAATGCATGGTTCCTAACTCATGTAATTGGAAGAGCTACTGTATGTATTCTACCAAACATTTCACATCTGTTTGTACAGTGTCCAAATACATCATCTAGGTCTGAAAATGTTGCTAGTTGTTGTAAGGATGCTGACAGAAGCAAAGGGCTATCTTACAGAGTGATTTCCACTAGGGATGTGCGCCGGACCATTTTTGATAGATTTGGATTTGATTCTAATTCGTCATCCGGCTTTGGATTTGTATTTGCCAATCTACGGTGACTGGATTTGGATTTTTTACAAAAAAAGCTAAAATCACATATATTGGGCTTTTTTTTCTCCCTAGAGTGTTATTAACCTCAATAACATTAATTCCCAGTCATTTACAGTCAATTTAGACCACCTCACAGCTTATAATATTGTTTTCACCATTATTGGCCAAAGGTTGCAGTGAGCTGACTGGTTACCAAGCGTCAGAGCAGCGGCACAGACACCACAGAGTCACAGAGCTTGTATACAGAGTGGGCTAATGCCCAGTAAAGTCACAGAGTTTGTATACACACAGTGCACTTATGCCCAGTAAAGTCACGGAGCTTGTATACACACAGTGAACTTATGCCCAGTAAAGTCACGGAGCTTGTATACACACAGTGAACTTATGCCCAGTAAAGTCATGGAGCTTGTATACACACAGTGGGATAATGCCCAGTCACAGAGCTTGTATACACACAGTGGGCTTATGCCCAGTAAAGTCACGGAGCTTGTATACACACAGTGAACTTATGCCCAGTAAAGTCACGGAGCTTGTATACACACAGTGAAGTTATGCCCAGTAAAGTCATGGAGCTTGTATACACACAGTGAGCTTATGTCCAGTCACGGAGCTTTTATACACACAGTGGGCTTATGCACAATAAAGTCACGGAGCTTGTATACAGAGTGGGCTAATGCCCAGTAAAGTCACAGAGTTTGTATACACACAGTGAACTTATGCCCAGTAAAGTCACGGAGCTTGTATACACACAGTGAATTTATGCCCAGTAAAGTCATGGAGCTTGTATACACACAGTGGGATAATGCCCAGTCACAGAGCTTGTATGCACACAGTGAACTTATGCCCAGTAAAGTCATGGAGCTTCTATACACACAGTGGGCTTATGCCCAGTAAAGTCACGGAGCTTGTATACAAACTGGGTTTATGCCCAGTAAAGTCACATAGCTTGTATACACACAGTGGTCTAATGCCCAGTCACAGAGCTTGTATACACACAGTGGGCTTATACCCAGTAAAGTCACAGAGTCTGAGTTATATGCCCAGTTATGGAGCTTGTATATAGCCTCATCACAGAGCACATACACAGTGAAGAAGTCACGTAGGTTATATTATCACAGAGGGCTAATGCCCTTGAAAGTCCAGCGGCAAGAAATTTGAACTACTACAGTACTAAGTACACTAGTACTAAGTAGTTAACTCGTCCTCTCCTCTCAGCGAAATGGCGCTGTGTCCCGGGGCACCTCCCCTTTTATAGAGGCCAAACGTCACCCGGGTCTTGCGAGAATCCAACGTTCGGCCTCGAGGTGGAATCCGGGTCAGGCGGCAACACCCGAACTTGCATTCGGGTGGACTCGGATTCCTCCTGTTCGGAGCATTTGGGATTCCTCGGAATCCGAACCACTTATCTCTAATTTCCACCCTGAAACAGTGATTGTGCGTCCACACTGGACGACTTTAATGAATGACGTAACGATCACTATTATGTAATTCATTAACAATGCACTGGCCTCTAGCGATATCGCTAGGTTTGATGTGCAGCACATCAAACCTGGCTACCATTGTTAGCGACCGCAGGAGCAAGCAACCATGTTTACACACTGAGCGATGTAGGCAATATGTCGTTATGAAATGGCATTTCGAGCCGACATCGCTCCAGTGTGTACCCAGCTTAACTCTACATGAGCCCCCCTGTAGTCAAGGGTGATTAAAGACAAAGTAGTCCTACAGTACCTTCTATCTGACCATGGCTCTGTTCGTTGTCCATTTTGTTTCCCCTGCAGTCTGCTGAGCCTAATTTGAATTTTCTTTTGCCCTCATTGTCAAAATTTTAAACAGTAATAAGTGGGTGGCTTACACTATACTAAAAATAACAGGGGTTGCAAAAAATGTCTGAAACTACAAGTACTTCCTAGAACACATGTATACCATGAGACTGGGCTGTCATATTTAAATTTTTTATTTCAATTGAAAATTGCTTTGTTTCAGGGCAATTTGTATATGAATCACTAATTCAGTAATGGGAGGCACGAGTTTGCCTGAACAGTGAAAGAGTGAGGCACTCCACAATGAGGCCTCCCTCATCTGAGCAGTGACTGTAATGGTGCGTACACACTACACGATATGCTCCCTGAGTGATATCGTGTAGTGTGTCCCCGGCAGGCTGTGCTCAATGTCGTTCATGACATTGAGCACAGCCGCTGAACGATATCATTAACGATATCGTTCAGCGCCAGGCTCTCTCCCCCATTCCCCAACATGCAGCAACCTGACGAGGTCGTCAGGTTGGCCTGCATGTTCAGGCGATGGGCAATGTTGGAAACGACCAGCGGGAGTGCGCATCGCTGGTCGTTTCCGACATAAAAGTGCACGATTTGCGCACGATTATGATGTCGTAATCGTGCAGTCGCTCAGTAATATCCCCCAGTGTGTACCCACCATTAATCTTGGGATTGCTGGAAAAGACCTGAGGTCCTGGTGTGGGGGAACAAGTTTATTGTTGTGCTTCCTAGTGGCATAACCCAGTCCCTGGAACCTGGCAACCTCTGTTGTGTATTGCAAATTAGAGATTATCTTCTTGCTTCCCTACCATCCTCACAGCTCCCCGAATCTTGCTTGAACTCTCCTCCAATCTATTCCTACCCATTTTGCTTGAAACAAGTGCTGGATTAACATGACGACCTTTGCTAGAAGTAGCTACATCTCCAGCATCGAACTTGCCCATGGAAGGACAGGGTGACATTTTCAGCTCGGGTGGGAGGAGGCAAGTGAGAGGCATAAGGAGAAGTAACAAGAAGATACCGTTCAGCACCAGTGGTATGGCAGCAGCATAATAGGTGTTTCTTACGTCCTTCGTCCATAGCACATAGACGTAACCCTGAGACTCTTTGCAACATTAGTGCCATTAAAGCCCCTCACAGTCTACCACCAATCCTCTGTAACACCACCCTATAGCACTAGGGGAATACCGCTGTGTCACCAGAAGCATACATGCTCTCATCACTTGGCACACTACAATGCCCAGCAAACCCTTATTGCTCCAGGCAGCATCCAGCAAATAAACTGCATTGTACCTATGTAACCCTCTGTCCAAGCCTCCTGTTAATATACCTGGTTAATAAACCTTAGACCTGATTAAGTTGCCTCCTGTGTGGACTAACTGCCACTCACATACCTGCTGCGCAGCCCAACACGCAACACTAGTACTCCTTAGGCCCAGAGTACAATAAAGGGTCACACTCTACTAAACTCTGTTAACAGGCTATGGACCCAGAGTGCTGTCCCAGCCAACTCTGCTAATAAAAAAATCATCTATTAATCATTAAACTGTAATAATCTATACACTATTACCAATTTTTGTGAATATTTTACTTACAGCTGGTAAAGGGCCCTGCAAAATGACCAGTTGAAGTCTCCCTCTATTAAAATAAAAAGATTCAGGAAAAGCTATCTGATAAAACATGATAGTCTGCCAACATTAATCTCTTTTGAAAGATTAAATGTTCTGTATTCATTTTTGATTTTTACTGTCAGCTCTCCAATCCCTCAATGACACTAAATAGCTACAGATAGTTTCCTGTTTGCCGCAGGCATAGGAAAGGTTTGACATATGAAAATGGCAAATACATGGTGAAATTAAATATTAATGTTTTGGGCCTGTGGGCCTCTGGCTCTCCCAGTAGATGGTAATGTACAGTAAATGTCTTTGAGGCTCTGAAACACAGTGCTCAGAATGTTACAGACCAATGGTCAGTGCTTTCAGGACATAGGAAGAGGGGACTCAATGAACTGTGCTAGATCAGAAAAGTCATAGTCATATTATAGGCAACATTCATTGTATATCAGTGCACATAAAATCACTATGTACTGTATTCTGCAAAACTATTTTATACTATATTTATTCACTTCAACTGGAAGTCAAATACTTGATACTATTACCATTCTAACTATAATTATCTGTGACCCATTGCACATACTGGTCACTTGATAGCAGGGCCGGTTCTAGGCCAAGTGGAGCCCAGGGTGAGAATTTCCTTTAGCGATCCCACATACCACAATGACACAATCAAATCTGCATGGGAGATAACATGTGCTCCCACTTTTGCGTGGATGTGCAGAGCAAAATTACACAAAGTTTTGCAAACTGGTTCTTATTGCACGTCAGCCACAATGTTCTATCAAGTTTCTAGTAAAGTGGTCACGAAAAATTAGATTTTGTGTCTGAAAACCCAACAATAAATTCAGTACTGATTTCACTAGGCAGGAGATGGCAAGTACCCTTGGGCCCAGGAGCAAGAAAGGAGTGTCAGCAAGGGGTCCAGACCACATATGTATACACAGATAGATCTCACTCTCAAGTGTAATTAACCCAGCTATCAATTGTAACATTGGGTTTTCACACCCTTTTCACATTATTTTAGTATCCCCAATATTTGCTAAAGGCTAAAGGGCAATTGGAGTAGCACCTTGTAGAAGGTGCTAGTTAAATGTTAAGTAGAATCTGACAGGTTGCTATGGGCAACATCTCCACTTTTAAAAACTCTCACTTTTGTAAATTTACCCCAAACTCTTCAGTGTACATTTACTGATTTGTCTCTTAGGGGTAAATTTACATGTTGGGCCCAATTTGCATTTTTGGGTGAAATATCACTTTTTTGCAAATCGTGAATTTACTATAATTAAAGTCACGTGATTTCTTCATTTTTTCAGCTTGAAATCGGGTGGTTTAATGCTGCAAATTCAGCTGTTTTGAACAATAGAAATTATATCATCATCGGCTCAATTCGGAGGTACTTTTCACTTATTTCATGCAAATCGGGAATTTACCATTATTCGTTTTGCTAAAGTCGCCCGTTTTACACTCAAATCAGGGACTCAATAGAAGTTTTCAATGCACCACCTCCTGAGCTGCGAGTTGTCATTCAACCTACACAAATCAGTGTGATTTGTGTATGTTTCTGAATGGAATGTGTGTTGTAAGGGTTAATTAAAAAAAAATTATGTGAGGTCCACCCCCCAAAAGGCTAACCAGCCGCGGACTTGCCAGCCTGTCCTGGTACCTAAAATTACGGGGAACAAAACATGTAGGGTTCCACCGTAAATTAGGTACCAGCACCAGACTGCAGGGCCAGTCCTGGTTTTAATTATAGGGGGGAAACCCAGCACCGGACCTTTCTAGTGGGGGGCTGATGCCACAGCCAGGGGAGCCCTATCACCGGGCCCCCCAGCCGCAGCATCAGTCCTGACTGCTAGTCAGCCCAGGCCTGGGGAGTTGTGAACCCCCCAATAAAGGTGTCCCCCTCTCCAGGGCACCCCTGGCCTAGGCTGATAGCCCGAGGCTATCCCCGCCACCCCTGGGCGGTGGGTGGTGGGTTGACAGTGTATGTAGTGTGTAAAAAATAGAAATAAATAGATATAACAACATTGTCTTTACAGTGGAAGTACAGGTCCCAGCAAGCCTCCCCCACATGCTGGTACTTGGAGAACCACAAGTACCAGCATGTGGGGCATTAAGGGCCCGCTGGTACCTGTAGTTCACCTGTAAAGAAATTAGTAAAAAAACTCAAAACACACACACCGTGAAAGTACAGTTTTATAACATACACACACACACACACACACATACTCACCTACATTACAAGGAGTGGTCCTCTTGTCCAAAGTAGGCATCCAATGTCTTCTTAAAACAAAAAAACTAACATGCAACAGATACCAACCAGGATGGTTATATCTCCCAAATGAATCGCTAATACACCATGTAACAATTACTAAACCCAATGATACAATATGTAACAATAGTATTCACTTAATTGTATAAGTGGAATATGGTAAATATGACATAAAATTAAAGTAATGTTACTCTGTATAAAAGTCCATTAAAACTCCATTGAACACTCAATATGTGAATTTATATAAAATTATTCAATTGTGTTGTCTAAGTTTTAAATAGATGTTACTGACCTAATTCAATGATTGAAAAAACTTCAGAGTAATTTCTGGAAAAACTATTAACCATTTAAGTAGTTAGTCACATTGGGCACTTAAGAGATTTCTGTCAGAGATTGATGATAGAAGATACAGTGCTGGTTTCTGTTACAGATATTTTGCATGTTTTCACTTCTGACTGTAGATGGCTTGATCATACTAAAATACCTCATAAAAGATTCTCACTGTGTCATCATCATCCTTCTCCTGATGTATTAGTTGTGAGGAAATATATAATAATCACACTTCTGTAAAAATGGATTCTGATTATAATTAGACATTTTCTGAGGTAGTCACATGTTCAAGACAGATGTTCCCTCTAAAAATAAATAAATAAATTCTCAAAGGGATGCCAGCCCAGATGCAGATATAAAGGCCCTCATTCAGAGGCGGTCGGAGGATGCAAGTGGTCGCTCAGAAACTAGGCGGCCGCTTGCATCCTGACCGGCCGCCTCTGTTTCGGTCGTTAGGCTGTGGGTTTACACCCACAGCTCTAACGACCGCTCGGGTGATGGTTGCGATGGTCAGAGACGATCGCTACCATCGGGGCTTACGACGAGACCCTAGGGTAGGGTCTCACTTGTCGTAAGCCCTGGAGAGCTTCTGGCTTTGTCAGTGGGGCCTCCCCCAAACGGTAGGCGTTCCCATGGGAACACCTCCGTTTGGGCTGCCACCCCCCCGGCCCGCCTTCCAAACGGGGCGAGCTGTCAATCAACATCGACAGCTCGCCCCCTTTGGAGAGAGACCCGCTACGACCGGCGCTGTCGGTCGTAGCGGGTCTCACGCATGCGCACGAGGGACCGGCTCCCTCGTGCGCATGCGCACTGGCCAAACATCGAGGCGGCCGTGCGGTCGTAGACCGTACGGCCGCCTCTGAATAAGGTCCAAAGTTCCCTGATATTGGCTGTAATAGGCAAAAACATTTGGAAACCCATTCTCTGAATAAGGGATGGTGTAACTCATTTTACTAACCCTTTCTCTTCCCGATAATTCCCACACTACTGAATGGGAATCCTAATACACTGTGTAGACAAAAGTGATTGGACACTGGCAGCAAATAGATCAATGAGATTTTAATTATGTCAGTACTTTGTAGGTTTACCACGTGCAGACACCCTTCTTGGCAAACTGTCCACAAGTTCCTGGACAACAGCCGTCGGTATGTTTTGCCATTCCGCCTTAAGTACAGTGACCTAATGTAATACGGAAGAAGGTCGAGTCGGCCTAGAATGCACCTGTCGATCCAATACATCCCAGAGGTTCTCAATGGGGTTAAGATCTGGACTGGAAGATACTAAATTTTCTGTATACCAGTCCAGCGTCACCCTGGAAACATGACAGGTGGCATTGTCGTCCTGATAAAAACATTAATTGTTTCTTTAGAACTGCAAGTGCATGGGCCTCCCTATGAAGTGTTCTTGTAGAAACCACCACATTAGTGGCCATTTGGCATTCGCGTGCAATGGTATGCATGGTATGTACTTCTCTTTCACGAGGGAGTTCAGTCACTTTTGTTTACATAGTGTACCAAACCGCACCGGTGGTGTTTGTCCCTGCATCCCTGCCACACCTCCTCCTGCCACCTGTAACAAACTTAACCCCCACCCGCCGGTGTCTGCAGTACAAGTGGGTGGCTGGTGTATGTGTACATATACACACCAGCGGTGTTTATGCCAGCGTCCCCTGCTGTGACCTCCGCCGTCTGCAGCACAAGCTCCCCCCCCGGCGCCCCTGCAGGAGCACAAAAGGGAACTGGTGACAGCCAGGTTAGGTTTAGGGAGCAGGGAGAGGGGGTTAGGTTTAGGCACCCATGGGGGAGGTTAAGGTTAGGCACTAGCGGGGGAGGTTAGGGTTAGGCACCCCTAAGGGAGGGTTAGGGGAGGGAGAGGGGAGGGTTAGGATACTTACCAGATGCCGTCGGGATCTTCATCTGCCGGACTTTCGGCGTTGGTATTTCATCCCGGTGGTATGTCATGCCGATTCCTTGTATATGATTGGATATGACCTGTAGATTATGTTACATGGAGGTTTTAAAATTCAATTGCAACAAACCTGCATTTCAAATTGCGACATTTTTTTAACTGGTACTTAAATGAGTTTTTGAGGCCATAAAATTGCTACATCAAGCCTTCTTGTATACATCAACATTATTTAAAACCACTATTCATGTCCCTAATAACAAGTTACAATGTATGCGTCTTTAGCATTGACTGGGTAAAGAGCTTAAATCAATATAGCCAAGTCAGACAGAGGCCAAAACGCAGTTTTTGGATAGTTTCTTGGCAAGCAGTAAGAGCGTAAAGGCCAACATTGAAGCAATCTTCTCTACTGCATCAATGATTCACAAGGTGATTGATGTACTTGAATATAGGGAGTCATTTGCAGCCATTAAGACTCTTTGTTATAAACTTTTAATATTTTTAACCTTTTCTCTGCTGAATTATACAGAGAGAGAAAATTACTGAAAGTTTCAGGATGCACTACATGTACTGTTATATTCCTATTCCTATAAAGTGGTCCCTGGTTTCTCCATGTTTCCTCATTAAGGTTATTGTACATTTGTTGCAGTCTAAAAAAAATTTTGGTTGAATTAATAAATCCATCTCTACTGTTGACTAGTGTACAGATTTATTGTTAAGAGACAGTGATTGTGTGCTAGTATTTACAGTCATCATTTTTCCCCTCTCTTCAATGTTGCAAAGTTATTAATATATTTCTGATAGTAAAGAAACAATGTTATCAGAAGGCATTATTTTTGACAACACCAGAGATAACTTTGTCCGATTTTTGCAGCAGACAGTTTTGGGCCATGACCTCTATTCACAGTGTGTGTCCTTGAGATATGAAGTAATTTAGACGTTCCATTCACAGTCTGCAGTAATTCAGTCAGGTTTGATTCGCTCCACACTCTTTGGCTCCTGGTAACATTTATCCTTGTTACAGCTGACAGTGCCGTGGTTTCTTCATCTGTGCCCAGCATACCAAGGACCTCAAGTGATAGACCTACAAAAATTGAGCCCATTGATTTTCCACTATATGAAAGATAAGTTGCATTAGATTGGTTTGCCGGCTGGTTGTATAGTACTATATTTCCTTTTCTGTAGTATATGACATATATTTTTTTTCTAGAATTTTCATTGACAAATTCATATGCGTATTATTATACCTAGAATTAATGATACTGTTCATGTGAAAAAAATACCCCGTTGTCTTTCAAACCCTAGAGAGGCAGTTGTGGGAGGTTCAATAATCCACTCATAATTTGTGCAGTAAGAATAAGTTACATAGCACTGCATTTTGTAAGCAAATAACACAACCACAAAAATATAGTCATAATCTATACATGGAAAGCTCCACCACAAGGCAATCTTCATGTTTGAGGAGCAAGCATGTTCCATGCATAAAAATACTATTCTCAGTGTCGAAAAAGGAATGCTATGCCCAAGTACCACCAATGAAGGATTTTAACCAGTGCTCTGCAGCGGTAGAAGAGCGCTATTAACAAGGCCACCAGTAAGGGACCTTAAGAAGACAACACACTTGATTAAAAATGCACCATTCTCACATAGGGTCAATAGGAAAGTCCAGGCTAAGGGTGACTGTCATCGTCACCTGGGTCTAGGGTCTCAGTCACCCAGCTTCACTACTTGTGCTTGCGCACAGTGGAGGTGGAATGTGTGCATATGCATGGATGTGCTACGGAGTTGCAGCAAGCCTGGAGATGGGGAAGACAGGACAAACACAAATGTTGGGTCACCATAGATACACTTGTCCCCTTGTGGGCTGTCTCTGCTGGAGCTGTAATTACACCACCCACACAACACCCCAAAACACCAACGTGTTGAGCCGAGATAGGTGATTCTTGAAAAGGCGTGCAGCAAGCCTGTAGTGGCTTACTTAGCCACTTTGAAAATGCACTCTTCTGATTGATGGAACCTAAATATCTTCAGATTCAGACCTATAAGTGTCCGCATGTGTCAGCGACGATCGAGTGTCACCCAAAGTACCATTATACTATAAACAAAGGGGCCCCATGCTGCCCACCCTGCAAACAGCATTTGCTGTCAGCCAGGAGATATGTACAGTATAGGAGTGATTGTGTGTGACACAGTGAATTAAAGTAGAATGTGTGACCATATCGCATTGGTTCGGCTCACAGGAAGGGGTCAGAGGAAGCTGAATTGCCATTATTCACATTGGGTGTTCAAGCTGTCACTTGTTCAAAGGTGAGCGCTAGTGGGTCTTGCACAGGCAAACGGGTTTCAAACGCCCCTAGGGTTGAACCTTAGCATAGTAGTTCCTTAATAAAATGTTAGTGTTTTATTCATCTTTCAGAATATTAACAATGGTGCAGATTATGTTTTTAGAAATAATTTCACTAGGAAGAAATACATTTAGAGGTAGATGACTTAAGTATGTCATGGATACATGTTCTGGAATGCATTTGTGGTGACTTCTAAGTCACCACAAATCGCTACGAGTTTCTGGCAGTTATTCCTTCAGTGTTGTCAGATGTGTTAGTCGACTATTTTGATGGTAACTAAACAATGTACTGTTGAGTTTCAATAAATATGGCAATTATAAAAAAAATGCAGGCCGGCCATTTCAGACAAGGGAAAGAGGCCAGGAAATCTCAGTCAGCCGACGGAGATCCTGGCCTCTTCCCACCTCCCAAACGGCAGCGACACACCTCCATTTTGTGAAACCAAGGCCCCCCTGCCCCCAAATGGCATCAGACCATCAAACACTGACAGTCTGCTGCTGCTCTGCGTACAATCATGCAGGACTTGTTGTGCACATGTGCAGAACGGGTCCTGTGCACGCGCAGCTTACCAATTATCGGGAGTCTGCATTAAGCAGGGCACCTGGGTGTACGGCTGAATGAGGGCCTATGTCTTTGCTGTGTGAGGAGAAATAATCAAGCTAATGCTATTTCAGGGAAATTCAAAGCCTTCTGATAAAAACAAGAAAAAACTATTTGTACAGATTACTACATAAATAATGTGGAATGTGGTCAGTCCAAAATGCAAAATAGGCGCATCTGCAAAGGGGTTTAAAGGGCAAACAGACAAACACGAACTCTACATCTAGGCTCTAGGGACAGTCAATGTTTTTATGTGGCTTATATAGGATCTGCCAATATCCATAGATTATACTGTACAGTATCATTGTTTGTTTTTTTAAAAGAACTAATATGTGTGCACCTACTGCAGTTATAAAATAGGGATGTAGTCATGAGGTCAACAATATCAATATTCATAATGTCAACACTGCAATGTTGACATTGTTAAAAATGTCAAGAAGTCCACTTTCTCAGAATGCACTAGAGAGAGGTTCAGCTGGGTACACACTTAGCGATGTATACCTAGCCCGGTGTCACGTGCATTGGAACCTGGCAGGGGTGCCATCATTGGCAAGAGTGTATGTCAGCAGCGATGTAGCGACGGTGAGGGCCATGCTGATGATACCACCCGTCGGACATGCATGCGTCATCAGCGACATAGCGTGTACACACTGGCCAATGTGGATGATATGTCATCTGATTCGCTAGATCGGACAACATATTGTCTAATGTGTACCCGGCATTAGGGTTAGGCTTTGGAGGGGTGAAGTTACATTTAGGCTGTGGAGGGGGGGGGGGAGGGTAAGGGATAGGCTGTGGAAAGTGGAGGTAAGGATTAGGCGGTGCAGGGGGAAGGTTAGGTTAGGCTGTGGAGGGGGGAGGTTAGGGTTATGCTGTGGAGGGGGTGGTTAGGGTTAGACTGTGGAGGGAGGAGGTTAGGGTTAGACTGTGGAGGGGGGAGTTTAGGGTTAGGCTGTGAAGGGGGGTTAGACTGTGGATAGTGGAGGTTAGGCTGTGGAGGGGGGAGGTTAGGGTTAGTCTGTGGAAAGTAGAGGTAAGGGCTAGGTTGTGCAGGGGGGAGGTTAGGGTTAGGCTGTGGAAAGTAGATGTAAGGGCTAGGCTGTGCAGCGGGGAGGTTAGGGTTAGGCACTAAAGGTTAAAGTTAGATGTAGGAATTAGCATATGGGATAGGGAAGGTATACTCACCAGAGTGCTGCTCTGTAAGATGACTCCACCAGAACAGTCAGTCACATGACCACCAGGACCTGAAAGATGTCGCTGGAGCCTCTGCAGTGGTCAGGAGCATGTAAGTCACCGCTGGGCTCAGAGAGACAATATGTTGAATTCTATCATGTTGACATGTCATCATTGTCTAAATGTCGACATGGTCAATGTCAACATTATGACCATGTTGACGTTCTCATGTTGACACTATGAATGTCCACATATCATACCACACCTGCAAAATATGTGTCCCTCTTTTTGGACATCACTAGCATATGTAATTGATGAGCATAACTTCTTCACAATGCAATCAGGTTGAAGTGAAGAATAAATAAATTGGGGATGGTGTACACAAGGTAAATATGTGCAGCATTGCACAGTTCAGTTTGCATTTTACATTGATGTCTATAACATGCATACATTTTGTCCTCTTTTTTTCTGTGGTGTAAGATAGTATTGTGGACACATGCTCTACCCATGTGCTGATCGGAACCGATATGATATACACGGGATGCCGGCGGTCGGAAGACCGACAGTGGCATCCCGATAGTGAAGATCCTGACAGGGGTCTGTAAGTAACCTAATCCTCCCCCTCTCCCCCCCTACCCCTAACCCTCCCGCCGGCACTTCCTAACCATAACCTCCATCAGTAAGTGCCTAACCCTAACCTCCTCCTGGAGGTACCTACACTAAACCCGCCCTTCCCACACTCTAAACCTAACCCTACCCGGGCAGTGTCTAACTCTAACCTTCCCCCTGTGGTGCCTAACCCCCCCTCCATGCAGCCTAACCCTAACCCACCTCGGTTGGTGACTAACTCTAACTCACCCCGGCAGGTCTCTTAACCTAACCCGACCCATTCCAGGCCTACCCCTAAGCCTAACCTGCATACTTACCTTCAAGATGCTGGCAGTCGTAATGCCCGACGTCGGTATCTTGATCCCTTTGAGATGCCGGCGTCAGCATTCTGACAGGTGCCGGGATTCCCGGCGTCGGTATCCTGACGTCCGGCATCCCGTCTGCCGGCATCTTGACTGGATCCTGTGCTGACCATACATACTTATTGGTGCATTTGCATGTGTCTAAGTGCGACTCGCCGGCCACCCGTACACTTGCTGTTGGACCACCGACACTAACATCTAGACTGGGCAGGCAAGTTTAAATGCCCATCCAGTTGTGATGTCAGGCCAGAAACATTGAGTGACCAATGGATAAGTGTGTATAGCTTACCAATCGGCCACTCGGATGGCGGATTAGTCTGCTGACCGATCTGTCTTCAATGTGTGTACCTAGCATTAGGCAGGAGTTTTCATATACAGTACCAAGGCCCCCATTCACTTTTTATTTCAGCATAGAGTAGTGGAGCCTTTGGCATCATCACATCATAGCAGGGGAAAACTTTGCATTTAATTAAATTAAATACAATTCAGATTTTTGGTTGGATTTCTCCTTTCACACCACATTACCATATGTCTGTTTCTTATAAGCACATTTGTTTTGAGATTGAATCTTGTGTGTGTCATTTACATATGTGAGGACTGTCCTTACGAATAAATATATTGCTTATCTGTACACACATCTATGTGTAGCGAATTTGTGTGCAATCACTCCAGGCTTAAGGTGGCCATACACGGTGATATTCAAAAGTTGGTCAGATCAGTTGTACAATTTCCCTTGAAAATACTTCCCTTCAGATACAGGATGATTTGTATTTAAAATGCAACTATTTCACATAAGACCATACGATTTGATCAATCACATCACATAATGTGTGTCAATTCCTACACGATCAGTTGAGATCTCTCTGCAAAACCATCTGATCTGCTATCCAACTAAACGACGGCGGGAACGCGCATCGGGGTCGCAGAAGACTCAAAATACAACTATTTTCAAATGATTGGTCTGTCCAACAGTGGCGTAAGTTCATCCCAGACGCCCGGAGGCAAGTTATAATTTAGTGCCCCTCCCTCCATCACAGCCGCTGACACTGTAATTTAGCAATCCGCATGCAGACAGGCTATAGATAGACGAAGGCAGCAGCTGATGGTCTGACATGGAGCTCTCCACTAGTGTATGGTGGCTTCTCAGGGATCGGGAAGGGGTGCCATGTATTGGGCGGCCGTGATGGTATACTCTGGGTACATGGTTACAGCCCTAAGTGGGGTGAATATGTTGTGGACAATGGAGGAGGTCCCTCTTCAGAGCTGGAGCTCGGCGGCAGACGCCTCCATTGTCTCCCATAGTTCTGCCCCTGCTGTCCAACCTGTAGAAACTGCCCTAATAGTGTGATCAATCATCCCGTGAATGGCCAGCATTACATTTAAGACTTGCCAAAAATACATTTTTAATTTTCAAAAGTTTGAACTTTATGCTGGATTGAATTCAAACTTTATTTTTCATTCCATTTAACTTGATCTACTTTTCCACAATGCATACATGTAATATTGAACTCAACACAGTATGTCTATTTCCTTATTTATATACTTTGTTTTGAGTTATCTCAGTACATTTCAATTATGTTTTTATTTATTGTTCTCAATATATAAGCAACTGAACTTTTTTTGTGTTGTTGTATAGTGCTATAGGGCTCTATTCAGCATTAATGCTGATGTTGTACCGAACATTTTCAGGCTACAACAACAGGATCATTTTTATTTTATAATTTTTTAATAGTCTACGAAATTTCACTTTCTTAAACTGTAAATATTTATTTGTTTATATATTTATGACAATGATTGTTTTATAATTAGAAAAATAATGTATAGAATGCCAAAACAGAAAGTAAAATATTTATAGAAAATAATGAATGCATGTGTGAGCCATGACCTATCCTATGACTTAATGATACGTACCTGTAATGTCAGTTGCTGCATTTCCATGATAGAAAGTGCAACATCGGTGAGTTCTGCAGCAAAAAAGCTCAAATTGTACATTTAAAAATAAATAAAATTGGCAAACCTAGTATAGGTTATAAACTAGTAAAACTCATTGTGTTTCTTCATTTTATACTGTATAGCTGTAGCTGACGCAGCTAAAAACTACTCAAAAAAAATTTTTTACCAAAATGCCTAAATAATGGGTAATTGAACTCCCTGCCATTTATCTCTTACACCAGCTAATTATTTTTCACATGCCATCCTGCAGTGTGTCAATTGCTATTACATAAATATCTATAATTTTACTACAGACAGTAACAGTTTGATTGAAAGTCTCTAACAGAGACTTCACAAAGGAACACTCTGCATCTATTATCCCTGTAAACTGTGTCTGGGCTGTTTGCAGTATGAATGATTACTGAAGGCTCTAAAGAACATTGATGCTTGGCTGGTCTACAACTAGAAATTGATTCAGAGCCGCTTGCACAGCGCTCGCAAGCGGCTCAATGTTACCCCACTGCGCAGGCGCCGCGTCCGGCGTGCGCATGCGCGAGCCCCATCCAGCGACTGCAGCTCAGTTGCTACGTGGCTCGCTATAAGATGGGGCGGCTGTCGATGGTGAGTGACAGCTCGCCCTGTTTTGTAGGTGGGGAGGGGGGGTGGCTGCACAAACGCAGGCGTTCCCTTAGGAACGCCTGGCGTTTGTGGGAGGCCCTACTGGCATCACTACTGATGTCAGTAGTGGACTTCCTGGTCTATTAGAGCAGGAAGTCCACTCGGCCTTGCACAGGGTCTCGTCGCAAGGCCGATGGTCGCGATTATCGCGACGGCCTCCTGCCCGCTCACACAAGCTGTGGGAGGTCTCCCACAACTTTGCGAGTGGCCAAACCAAAAAAAAAAACCACTCCCACAGACCCTGCGAGCTGCCTGCGGCAGCGAGCGGGTCTGAATCAGGGCCAAACATTTTGGTGCTGTTTCTTTAGATTTAATATGGCTGCCAGCCTACAGAACAGGTGTCATAAAAATTAGCACTTCATCCTAAAGGGAAAATAATGTCCTTATAGAACAAAAAGGTTTTGTAGTCTGGAACAGGCTTATTAGAAAGAAACAGACAATAAATCAAAATAGTGGATCCCAGACTTTTTAGAGTTTTTTTTTTATAAAACAACATAAAAAGAAGTGAATGTTATAGGAACGTTTCCTTAGGTTATGACAACAGGAGAAAGAGAGCAGTGTCTAAGTCTGATCTCCAGCTAAACATGGACTCTGCAGCTCAGTGGCGTAACTTCATCCCAGGTGCCCCCAGCAGTAGTGCCCTTTACGCAGTGCCCCCAGTAGTGCCCCTTATACAGTGCCCCCAGTAATGGTCCCCCTAATGCAGGGCCCCCAGTAGAGCACTTTATACAGTGCCACCAGTAGTGGCCCTTCCTATGCAGTGCCCCAGTAGTGCCTCTTATACAGTGCCCCCAGTAGTGGTCCCGCTATGCAGTGCCTCCAGTAGTGTAACTTATACAGTGCCCCCAATAGTGGTCCCCCTATGCAGAGCCCCCAGTAGTGCCCTTTATAAAGTGCCCTCAGTAGTGGCCATTCCTATGCAGTGCCCCGTTATGTAATGCACCCAGTAGTTGGTCCCCCCTATGCAGTGCCCCATTATGTAGTGCCCAGGGCCGGTTGTAGACATTGTGGAGCTCAGGGCGCGAAAGTTCCCAGTTGTGAACCCCCCCCCCAAAAAAAAACCCCCAGAAAATAAACTTTTTAGATGGCGTTCCTCTGCACGCCGTTCCGGAAAGGGGGCGTGTCCTTGCGGAACACCCCCCAAATCATTACACTGTGGGGCGTGCACAACACTCACGGAGGTGCTGGGCTTCCCCCAAGCTCTCCCCTCATGGCGAATAATTGCCATGTGCAGTAAAGCGCAGTATGTCTTACATAGTAATGGCCTTTATAACACATTATGCGACACACAGTAATGCTCTTTATAACACATTATGCCACACGCAGTAATGGCCTTTATAATACATTATGCCACATGCAGTAATGACCTGTGTAACACATTATACTATACGCAGTAATAACCTGTATAACACATTATGCCACACGCAGTAATGCCCTGTATAATACATTGTGCCACACACAGTAATTACCTTTATAATACATTATCCCCAATTCAAATTACACCACACAGTAGTCCCTTATTCATGCTATGACACACAGTGGTGCCCCTTTTACACAATACCCAAATTAGTGTCCCTACACAAGGCCCACAGTAGTAGTGCCCCTTATACAATGCCCACAGCAGTGGTGCCCCTTACACAATGGCCCCAGTAGTGGTGCCCCCATGCAGTGCCCCCATTAGTAGTGCCCCAAGTGGTAATTACCCCACTGGTAATGTCCCCAATAGTAGTGCCCCAATTGGTAATGGCCCCAGTGGTAATGACCCCATTAGTGCCCCCAGTAGTAATGCCCCCTATAGTAATCCCCCCAGTAGTAATGCCATCTATAGTGGTAATGCCCCTATAGTAGTGCCCCCAGTAGTAATGCCCCTATAGTAGTTCCCCAAGTAGTAATGCCCCATTAGTAATGCTCCCCAGTAGTAGTGCCCCCAGTAGTAGTGCCCCCATTAGTAGTGCCCCCATTAGTAGTGCCCCCATTAGTAGTGCCCCCAGTAGTAATGCTCCCCAATAGTAGTGCCCCCTATAGTAGTGCCCCCAGTAGTAATGCCCCCTATTGTAGTGATGCCCCCAGTAGTAATGCCCCCATTAGTAGTGCCCACAGTAGTAATGCACCCATTTGTAATGTTCCCCAGTAGTAGTACCCCCAGTAGTAGTACCCCCAGTAGTAATGCCCCCGTTAGTAATGCCCCCTATAGTCATGCCCCCCCAGTAATAATGCACCCTATAGTCGTGCCCTCAGTAGTAATGCCCCCTATAGTAGTGCCCCTATAGTAATCCCACCAGTAGTAATTCCCCTATAGTCGTGCCCCCAGTACTGGTGCTTCTGAAAAAAATAAAAAATACAAACACAATAATTACCTTAAGCCCCGCTCCTGCTTCCACTGCCATCTGGTCCGACCACGGCTCCACGGATCTATGGGAGATAAGTCATGACGGCCCTCCCATAGTGCTCTCTGCAGGAGCCGGAGTTCAGGAGTGAGCTCCGGCTCCTCTGATCTATGGGAGAGACGTCATGACGTCCCCCCCACAGTGCTCTCCGGGTTTTTGTTTTTTTTGCCTCTGGGACTCAGTGGCGCCCTCTAGGGGCAGGCTAACAGGGCCGTCACCCTCACCGCCATCACTGGTAGTGCCCCCAGTAGTGGGTACCCCTATGCAGTGCCCCGTTATGTAGTGCCCCCAATAGTGGGTCCCCCCTATGCAGTGCCCGATTATGTAGTGCCCCCAGCAGTGGGTACCCACATATGCAGTGCCCAGTTATGTAGTGCCTCTAGTAGTGTGTCCCCCTTATGCAGTGCCCCTTACAAATATAACACAAAACACATAGATTACTTACCTGAATCCCCGTTCCTGCGCCCACTACCATCCGCCCCTCTGTCAGTCCTCCCGCTTGGCACTATTGGAGAAACGTCATGACGTCTCTCCCATCACCACCGCGGGAGCCGGAAGGTGGAGCTCATGAGTGAGTTCCGCCCGGCTCCCTCTGTGGATAAAGCAGCTAATGAGAGTCTATCTGACTCTCATTGGCTGCTAAAACAAACACATCACTGGCGGCGATGTGTTTGTTACTCATCGGCGGGCAGGGGGGAGACCTGGCATGTTTACTCAGAAACCCCCCCTGCATGCGCGTTGGGTGCTCAGGCAGGTCTCACTGGTCACATGCTACGTGACGTCCATGAATATAGAGCACTTCGGCAGCAGCAGATCATGGAGGTGGAGTGCCGATCATCACCACTCCTCCTCCATGCAGCTCCTCTTCAGCAGTGCATCGAACGAGTGCATCACCGAGTGACAATGGAGCCAGGTGCCTCCTTCAGGGCTGGCCAGGGCCAGATTAAGGGTGGGTGACAGGGGCAGTCATCCCAGGGCCCCCACACACAGAGGGGTCCCCACCACTAACGCACGCTGACGGAGCAACTTCCCCTGCAACTATCGTGGCCAAAGTGGGGACGGAGCCAATGCGGTAAGCCCTGCCCCCATATGACCCGCGAATTGCAGGAGGGGGTGGAGCCTAATAAAGGGAACAGCAGCTGCATAAAATGTAAGTGTATGTATACTGCTTTATTGTTTATACTGTATATGTGTATGTATGTGTTTATATATGTTGTGTATATTTTTTTGTGTATGTATGTGTTTGTGTATTTACAGTATGTGTATATATGTGTATATATTGTGTGTATGTGTATATATGTTGTGTGTGTATATATGTTGTGTAGATATGTGTATGTATTTGTTTATGTGTATATGTGTTGTGTATGTATGTATTTATGTGTATGTATGTGTATATATGGTGTGTATATATGTGTTTTTGTGTATATACAGTATGTGTGTGTGTGTGTATATGTATATATATATATATATATATATATATATATATATATATATATATAATGTTGTGTGTATATATGTATGTGTATATATGTGTATGTGTATGTATGTGTTTATTTGTATATGCAGTATGTGTATGTGGACCCTGCTCCCGGATGGGGGCTGAGCTGCCGCTGAGCTGTGTTCTGAATGCAACATCACAGTCAGCGCTGCCGCATAGAGCGCAGAGCGGCTCCAGAGTCCCCTCATCAGCATTGCGTGACACACCATGTCCGTGACGCTGATCACTGATGTCGTTCTTCAGGAGCCGCTCTGCGCTCTATGTAGCAGCATTGACTGTGCTGCTGCATTCACAACACAGAGCCAAAAGGTAAGTAATCAGGAGGGTTAGAGGTAGGCTTTGTGTGGAAGGGGAGGGGGAGTGGGCTCCATGTGGTTTGGTGGGGGGCCCCACAACTTAGTTGCCCCAGGTCCACCACAAGCTTTAATCCGGCCTTGGGGCTGGCGACTGGCGGCAAATGACTCCATTGTCTCCGAGAGTTCTATCCACTGCTGTAGTTACAGCTCTGCATTTGGTAACGGAGCCACATCCACTGACGCACCCGTGACAAAAAAAAGACAGCGTTATAGAAACTTGCCATCTGATTTCTGGCCTTAGCTCAATTGCATAAAATGGAAGTCGTGGGGGGGATAACATTGTCACCTGCTAAATTCCCACAAATTTAACATGACTAAAAGAATCAGCTCCCAATGGCCACCAAGTGAAGTGAGTGGTCAGGAGGACTTGAGTCATCATAGCCCCTCCTACTTACTTCACATTGCTGGAAATCACAGCATTGCACCGCGCTGCCCAATTGGGTCTACCATGCCCTCCCGCCTAGCTGCCCTTTACCGGAAGGGGCAGCAACAATCGACATCTATGTATATCTCCCGTATGCTTTATGCTTTGATATAAATTAGCCTAAGTACACACAAATGTGCAGCATATTCAGGCCCTGATTCAGAGCCAGACGCTATTTGCGGACGGTCGTTCAGGAAAAGGGGGTGGCTATTCAAATGAACCGTTCGCTCTTTGCGGTCTGTTGACGCCTTCATGTCTGAACGAGCGAACAAAACTTGCAGTCGTTTTTTGGATAACTACGCCCCCTGGCCGCTCGCATCCTACGTCATGTCCGCTATTTATTAGATTAATCGAGTACATCGACCAGTGTATGAACTGCTCGCTATTCTTGTCGTTGGTTTTTCCTACCACAATCTTGCGAGCAGTTCTGACTATAAAATAACCCAGTGACGTGGTCAATGACGCTGCTGTATTAATTATGCACACCCATAAAACTCCCGTTTTGATCTTTAAGCACGCCTGCGTTCGGATCTCCACTCCCCGTTTTCAAGCACCTTCCTCTGTTACCACCCACATACGCCTCCTCCTGTCACTCAAAATAGCAGGCATTCGCTATTTAGCGAACAAACGATTTTCGGCCGCATTGACTGGTTCGCGCATGCGTATTAAAATCCGTATGCATGCGCAGTTGGGCAAACATCGCTCGGAACGAACGAGCGGCCGCTTACGAGCGGCTCTGAATCAGGCCCTCAGACCCACTCTGTCTGAGGTTTGGTTTGGACTGGAACAGGCATGGGAGACTGAAGAAGTATGCACACACGTGGTTGGTTTTAACCAGGATTTCCTCATACAGGAATATGAGGATGCTGTGATGACTGTGATGCCCGAGGCAATGACTGGAAAGAAAAAGTCTATAATATGAGAACTTAGTAATTGCAGGCAGAAGATCAATGATGGTTGAAATAACCTGATATTGATAAAAGTCCAATGTAATAGAACAAACTTGTTAAGAGTTGATTAATGTCCATAAATGAAAATTTATATTTGATTTGTTGTTGATTTGATGTTTGAAGAATGATAATTGATTTGATGAGGTTCTGATGTTTGAAGAATGATAATTGACTTGATGAGGATCCGATGTTTGAAGAATGATAATTGATTTGATGAGGACTCTAGGTCTGAGGAATGATAATGGATTTGAGGAGGATTCAATGTTTGAGGAATGATAATGGATTATATTAGGATCCAATGTTAGTTGATCGGTAGGAACCGATGACCGGTTTATTAGAGATGATCGTTGGGAACCGATGGTGACACTTATTTAGAGATGATTGGTAAGAACCGATGATGACACATTATTAGAGATGATTGGTAGGAACCGATGATGACACTTGGTAGGAACCGATGATGACACATTATTAGAGATGATTGGTAGGAACCGATGATGACACTTGGTAGGAACCGATGATGACACATTATTAGAGATGATTGGTAGGAACCGATGATGACACTTGGTAGGTACTGATGCTGATACTTTATTAGAAATGATCGATAGTAACCAATGATGAAACTTGGTAGGAACTGATGGTGATACTTTATTAGAGATGATCGGTAGGTACCGATGATGATTTGAGAGATAATTCCCAATGATAATTTCCAGACTCCAGCAGATGATAACTGAGAGATAATTCCCAATAGCAAATCCAGACTGCAGCAGATCATATGAGAGGAATTCCCAATGGCAAGTCTGGACTGCAGCAAATGATGAAGTAGTCTTGATAGAATATGGAGACAATCGCATAGGACAGACTGCGCCTTTCAGAAACAGCAACTGAGGAGCTCAGCACTAGAGCTGTTACATAAAGTAAGAAGCAACGTTGTACTGGCAACAGAGGCCAGTCAGTGAAAGAAATTTATAGGACTGGATCCTGGATGATTGGTCAGTGCAGTCAGCAGTTCAGCAGGCCGTGCATTAAATGGATGCTTAGCATCATGTGACAGAGTCCAAGATGGCCATGCCCATGGCTCCGTTTTGGAGGGAGACCTGGCATGCGGCCTATATGTCAACAACCTGGAGAAGTGTGCCTGTAGTAGAAGGCCGCGGAGAACCAAGTGTATATTGTGACACCGTCCATGCGCGGCGCGTAACCTGTAGTGCCCTCTGTGCCGACCTGGATAGGCACCAGAGAGGTAAGGAGGAGACTTCAGTAATGTGGATTGTGACATTCAGTTCTCCATGGTCAGACTAGTACAGTGGTGTTGAACTCGGGCCCTCCAGCTGCTGTGGGACTACATATCCCGGCATGCCCTGCCACAGTTTTAGCATGCCCTAATAGCAACACTCTGGCAGTGGATGCTGGGATGTGTAGTGTCATTGCAGCAGAAGGGCCTGAGTTTGACACCACTGGACTAGTACATACATAGTTAAGAAAGTGGCACAGCTCTGTGCTAAATATTGCAGGATTGTGAGCCAAACTTAAATTGTGCATGGTGGAAATAGTAAAAACATTTTTTTAATTGTAATTCTAGTATATTACTAGGTCAACCTTCACGTGTCTTAAATAAATCATGATAAAGTATATTGACACTGCCTGCAGTTTCACTGTTGTACATTTGATTGTCATATCAAAATGCTAGAATTGTGTCTAGAAACATGCTTTCCTTAAAATGCCAAAATAGTTGGCAACTCAGCCAAAAGTTGGGAATTTCCTTGCAATATTGGAAGTATCTTTTCTCGTCTTTGGCAGTGAAATTTTAAAGTTTTCCATTCCTGGCTTCCAATGTCAGTTTTTGGATGGTAAAATCTCAATGGAAATCTTAATTTTACAGCTACTGT
The DNA here is from genome assembly GCA_031769625.1 of Taudactylus pleione. NCBI lineage: Eukaryota > Metazoa > Chordata > Amphibia > Anura > Myobatrachidae > Taudactylus > Taudactylus pleione. The sequence goes on from JAUIMM010000370.1 coordinate 8,788,605, forward strand.
CTAGCACTGTCCATGTGGGTGTGTACTTCACTTTCACCTTTATCCCCTAGTCCATAAACCCGATGGCCTTAGCAACATGATGATGTGCCCTGTGCTGGAACAAATGAGAAGCTGAGTGTCGTGAGTATACAGTACTAAGGACACTCCGGGCGGCTATGTGGTGGCTTGCCACCATGACTAGGAATTAACTGATTGCTAGTAATGTCCTAAGGACATAGAAAGCAACAGCTTTCTATGCTCCAGTGTGCTGTTCCAGACACCATACATACCAAACACACGTGCCATGGGGTAGCAACGGTGCCACCCCCTAGGCCCAGGCTCACCCAGCTATAGTTTTGGCCCTATTTGACTCCATTGGATGACTTCTCCCCCATACACCCTTTGGCAGTCTTTTCCCTTATTTTAGGTCATGCCCACACATGGTGTTGCAAAGCCCCCATGTACCAGTGCCTGACATTTCTTGCCTTGTAAGTACAAAAGGGGATGTAGTCAGCATCCTGATGGTCCAAATACCGGCGCCGAAATCCTGACAGGTCGGGATCTCGAAGGTATGTATCGGGATATTAGGGGGAGGTTATAGTTAGCTAGTGGGGTTAGGGTTATGCATTAGGGGGAGGATTATGGTTAGGCACTGGGGAGGGAGAGTTAGTATTAGGGTGCGGGGAGGGGGAGGTTAGGTTTAGGCACTAGGGAGGGAGGTTAAGTTAAGGCACTGGGGAGGGGGTCTTATGATTAGGGTGCGGGCAGGGGGAGGTTAGGTTTAGGCACTAGGAAGGGGGGGTTGGGTTTAGGCACCAGGTAGGGGTTAGGGTAGGGAAAATACTTACCTTTAGTTCCTATGGGTGTCGCGATTCTGGCTATTGGGATGCCGCTGTCGGTATTCTGAACAGCGGCATCCCGACAGCCGGGTTTTCATACCCAACCCATACAAAAGGAGCCCCATTAAAAGTATAGGCAAATTCCCAATCTCTGTAACTTCCAAATATGTGTAAAAAAGTGTGTTGCATAGCTGAGAAGTCTCTGCAGGAATATTATGAAATCTTAATTTTACAGCTATTATCACTAGCTTTGTCCATGTGGGTGTGTACTTCACCATCACCCTTGTCTCTCAGATTTTCTACCCGAACTTCTTCCATGGACCCCAAGAACATTTTTCTTTTTCAAAGTAGCGTCCTTCGCATTCAATACATTTTTTTTTGCAGTTTCAACAACGATTCAAAGCCGTGCAGTAGACTGTTTTGTGACATTACTTTTAGTTTTGCAGCTGTGGCAAATTTCACTTCATCATCTGTTGAGAACTTCTTTCCGCACAGTTGTTTTTTCAGGGTTGGGAATGCCCAGAAATCACAGGGCGCTAAGTCCGGCCTATACAAAGAGTGTTCCAGTGCTGTTCCAGTAATTTCAGTCAGTGCTGCCAATTCAACAGCACATGGGCTTATTAAGAGAGGAGGTGGCCTGTGTGCATTCCCCGTCCGGGGCCCCCTCCTCTCTCCCCGGCGGCCGACAGCAGACTGACGGTTTACTGCAGCAGCAGTAGACTCTGGGCACTAGTCTATGCCCAGAGTCTACTGCACATGCACAGGTCAACGGGAAAATGTCACGGTGCCATTTTCCAAGCGATTTCCTCACTGCGCATGCGCAAACGTTGGGGAAATGGCTGCGATGGGAGACACCCAATGCGGGACCTTGGAGTGGTAAGTATTACAAAGTATGGGTGCACCCAATATAGATACACCCTGCAACAGCAGCAACACATGGTTGGGCATTGTCTTGGAGCAAAAACAACTGTTTCTTCAGCAAATGTTGTCTTTTCTTCCTCATGGATCTACGCAAATTGTTTTTCAGGATGTGTGCATAGTAGTCACCATTAATTGTCTGTCCACGGGGAGCCCAGTGCTGTAGGATCATACTGTGCGCATCAAAGAACAGCAGAAGCATGACTTACATGCCGAAGGAATCACACAGAATTTTTTTGGCGGAGGTGAATTCGAGTGTTTCCATACACTGGACTATTGTTTGGATTCCGGATCATAATGACGAATCTACGATTCTTCACACTTCACAATTGATGTCAGGAATCCTCTCCGAAATTCGAACGGTGTTCTTGTATGATACAACTCGTCGTCGCATCTGCTGTTCTGTGAAATTTTGGGTGCCCACCTGGCACACACACGATGCATTTTCAGTTCCTTCGTCACAATATGCTGAACCCACTCGAATGCAATGCCAAGTGAAGCCGAAGGTTCGCGTAAAATAAACCTTCTGCCATTTTGCAACATCTCCGCATCTTTGGCAATGTTGACATCTGTAAACGCGATGGATGGTCTTCCAGAACGTCCTTCGTCAGTCACTCCCATATTACCTTCTTTGAAGTGCTCCCACCACCGAAATACTGCAGCACGGCTAACTGTTTCTCCACCGTATGCTTGCCATAACATTTCATGAGTTTCATTTCCACTTTTCCAAGTTTGACTCAAAATTCAATCACACATCTCTGACGTAATCTCACAAACACGTCTTCCTCATCTGCCTTGATGAAACTTACTAAGATCTTCCACTCGCTGTGGCCAAACAAAGAAGACTACGGCAGTCCAACCGTAGGTTCAGACACATTAATATATGAACTTCACAGTAACTGGCATAGTGTTGCCACATCTCCCTATGAGATAGAAAAACAGCCCCTGTGTGTGTGTGTGTGTGTGTGTGTGTGTGTGTATGTATGTGTGTATATATATATATATATATATATATATATATATATATATATATATAATGTATAAAAAATCTTTTTCAACAGATCCAGCACTCAGCCTGCGAGCATAACAAGTTCCTTGCTGGGGTGCCCTCCTTGGGAATAGCATACCCCTTACATAACATCCAATAAAGAGAGGCTGCACTCCTGGACTTGTAGGTGCAAAATAGTAGGTGCTTTAATCAATGTTTCGGGGTCGGACCCCCCCCTGTCATCAGGGCACACAAGTAAACTGCAAAGTAGTGCTACATTTATACTTACAGATAGTGAGCTCTCTCTTGAGCGTGCAGCCCGTTCCCCCGGCGTCCGTCCGGTCACTTCCGGTTTCGGGTGTGACGTCACACTGGAAGTGACATCCACTGGGTCCCGGGACTGTCAGCGCTGTAAAAAAAAGTACATGGTGAAATATTGGCGCAAAATCACTATAAAATGCAAGGAATCACTGATAAAAATTCAAGCCTGTGTTAATAAAGATGTGAAAAATAAAGAGCAGCAATTGACCCCAGTAGTGTAACCAGAAGGAAATCAATTGGTAGCATATATTAATAATGATTTAAGTGCAAAACAATGTACACAAACTATAAAGAAATAAAAAAGTTTACATACACTAAATAACATGCATAGCAATATACACAATAATTTAATAGATAATGGATATGTAGTACAATAATCCATGAATAGCATGCAAGAGAACTGCAAATCCTCATTGCTTCAAATGTTATAAATCTATATATCAATGTATCAAAAAAAAATATTAACTATAATACCATAAACTCTGCTCTTTATAACAAAAAATCATATATAGATAGACTACAGAAAACAATTCAAGTTCAGTGCTACATTCAACCCATTAGAGTTGGAATCGGTATAGGAATCGGTATGAAATTCTGACAGAAGAGATGCCAGCTGTCAGTACAGTGGCAGCGGCATCCCGATGGTTGGAATCCTGACGGGAACGGTGAGTACTGTTCCCCTGTCCTACTTACTCCTAACCCTCCTTTTTTGTACCCTCATACTACTAACCCTCCCTACCTTGCACCCTAACCCTCCCGGTAAGTGCCTAAAGCTAACCCTCCGCCCTTAGTACCTAACCCTAACCTCCCCCCGGTGGTGCTTGAACCTAACCCCCCCCCTAACCCTAAGTCCCCCTGAGGTGCCTAAACCTAACCAACACCCCCACCCGCAGCTTGCCCTGTTCTCCTTTCGATCAAGATGCCGACTGTAGGGATTCTGACGTCAGCATCCCCAGTCTTATCGGGATACCGATGCCGGTGTTCCATCGGTGATCAGATTTTCCACCGCAGGGATTTTGCAGTCGACATCTCGTCTTAGGGATATTAACTGCATCCCTGTGTATATATATATATATATATATATATATATATATCAACATATTAGCCTAATTAAGAAACAGTGATAGTTTCTGCAGTGATGTAGTTAATTTGAAGAACCATCAGTGGTAGCAGTTTCTATCTGAAGTGGTTGTAAAAAGATATTTAAATGCTCTATTGGTATGTCAACATGACCTATTACATTATATAAAAGTGACTAAGGGGACTATTTATAATTAATTGGGTTTTAGACCAAATATAATTTGTTTGTACAATAATTTATCACAGCAATAAGAAATTATGGATTGCTGGAATGTATTAAAAATATACATGCAGGGAGAGGGAACTCTGTAAGTAGCCCATCCCTGTGATGTGTAATAGTAACCACATTGTTTGACTCTCATAAATCCATGCATAGATTAATTCCTCAATTTCTTCCCATTGTAATGGCAATCTGTGAAACCTTTCAGAGGTGTTAAGTCTTACTGCAGGAGTATTTTATTATAACTATTAGATGGCATCTCTCACTGCTAACCGCAGTTGGCATACTATCTTTGCTTCCCCCATTGCTGATTTGATCTGGCTTCTGAAATTATTTAATGAAGTAATTTTCTCTACGAGCTGGTCACAAATCATTTTATCGGTCATGTTCCCAGATTCAAATGTGACCACCATCTCCCTCAAGGTAGCAATGTACCAGTCTGTGGAATCACCACTTGCTAAACTTAAAATGTTCAGCTACAACATTTTCTTTAGGAACACAAAAGTCCTTTAATTCTGTTCAAGCAGTAGAATATCTATCATTCGTTACAGGGATTGTGTAATATATTCTCTGGACTTCTGTACTGAGCCAGTAAATCAGTAAAGCACATTATCTGGCTTCTGAGAGATCTGTCTCATTAATTACTAGCAGGTAGCTTTCAAACACTAGCCTCGCAGTCATGGGCATATTAAGAACTGGGGGGATGTGTGCAGCAGCCCCCTGCCCACCATAGAGTAGGCCCCCACAATCCCCCACCCCAGTACCTGATGAAATGGGCCTCCAGCTCAGTGCTCCGGCTCCCTATGAATTTCTTGTGGCGCCATCTTTCTGGTGATAAATTCGTAAAGATGGTGCATACACAGAAGAGAGCAAAGTCTTTGTTAGTGCCTGTGCCTCATTCAGGGGTGAATTTGGCCACCTGGAAAGTTCTCACTGGGCCAGTCCCATTCTCTCCTCTGCCAGGCCGCTCACACTTTCTGCCAGTTCGGCTCACACTGTCTGCCAGCCAGGATGATGGCTACAGCGATTGGAGCTCAGAGGTAGCTTTTGCACATGCACAGAAACTCATTCTGTAGTTGTAAAATGTAAAAAGTAAAATGGCCTTGGGAGGGCTGCTGCAAATGCCCATCTGCAGCAGCTCCTCCCATGAGTCTTTACAGAGTTCGTGAGTCACTTTTCATGGCTCTGCTAATAGCAAACACTAACATAGGTGGGGAGCCAGTAAGAGACACACAAAGAGGTCACAGGCAGGAGAAGGAGGGACATGACCCACAACCGCCGACCTGCCCTGGGGTAAGTGCACATGGGCAAGTTACAGCACTTATAGATATCATGTGTGCAGGTTAAAATGTAGGTCCTCACCTCTGGGAGTGTTACTGTATGCAGGCCGTGTACTACGGGCAAACCCCTGCAATACCCTTATTATTGTGCAGTATTCACGGGGTGAGGGCACTGCACCTGTGCCCACCCCAGGTAGTAGTGCCACTGCATGCTGAACTTCAAGGTGCCCTTACCCCATTTCCATCATTGCTTGAGTGATATGGCCAGGCATGGCTCTGTCTCTTTCCTCTGTATGTCTCTTTTCTGCCTCTGTCACTCTCTGCCCTCTGTATGTCTCTTCGCTCTATCTGTCTCTTTCTCCAATATGCCCGTCTCTGCCAGTATTGTGTTTTTGTTGGATGTACTGTATGTATGTATGTATGGTTTTTTTTAGGATACTCTGTCTGTGGGAGGAACATGCATTTATTTACAGTATTGTGTTTCTGTAGTATATATGTACTGTATGAATTGGATATTTTAGGGTAGTCTGTCTGTAGAGGGAACATGCATTTATAGAGGAGACTTTATGTAGACATACAGCCCCATATACAATAAGTAAGTTTAACCTTTATGTATGTGCATTTATTGGGCCCCTCTGATTGACCACAACCATGGCCCAATTTGGTCAGATCAGGTTGTTTGGGCCTGGATCTTCCACCATCCCCCTATTTTATTTCTTTCCCGCTTCCCCTATTTCTTTCCTTTCACCTCTTTTGTTTTTCACTTCCATCTTTTCTCTTTCCTTTCACCTCTTTCTTCTGTTACTTCCATCTTTTTTCTTTCCTTTCGTCTCTTTAAGCTCCTTCCTTCCTTCCACCTTTCAGCTCCTTCCTTCCTTTTAGCTCCTTCCACCTTTTAGCTCCTTCCACCTTTTAGCTCCTTCCACCTTTCAGCTTCTTTCTTCCTTTCAGCTCATTCCACCTTTTAGCTCCTTCCTTCCTTCCTTCCTTCCTTCCTTCCTTCCTTCCTTCCTTCCTTCCTTCCTTCCTCCTTTAAGCTCCTTCCTTTCTTCCTTCCTTCCTTCCTTCCTTCCTCCTTTAAGCTCCTTCCTTTCTTCCTTCCTTTCTTCCTTTTCTTCCTTTCTCCCATCCTGGCTCCTATGTGCGCCTGCTTGATGTGTTTGTTTTTTTTATGTAGAGGCCAATATGTTTGTCTGTCCCTATCGCGGCTATTGTGTTTGTTTTTTTCCTGTGAGGGACAATGTGTGTGTGTTGTTTCCTGTGAGGGACAATGTGTGTGTGTGTGTGTTTTGTTTCCTGTGAGGGACAATGTGTGTGTGTGTGTGTGTTTTGTTTCCTGTGAGGGACAATGTGTGTGTGTGTTGTTTCCTGTGAGGGACAATGTGTGTGTGTGTGTGTGTGTGTGTTTTGTTTCCTGTGAGGGACAATGTGTGTGTGTGTGTGTGTGTTTTGTTTCCTGTGAGGGACAATGTGTGTGTGTTGTTTCCTGTGAGGGACAATGTGTGTGTGTGTGTGTGTTTTTATTTCCTGTGGGGGCCAATGTGTATCAGACGTAGATGTAGCAATGGGTGTGTTATTGTAGTGTCACTGGCATGTTGCTGAAAGTGGTTGCATACAGAGATGCTGAATTGCTCACATTGGAGGCCATACTCAGATGGATGATCTGTACCTAGCATAGGGCTCGTGCACGTTTCAATGGTGCAACCAATGGTGGCGTCTAAAGATGCACAAAGCATAATTGTAGCATCTTAGACACTGAAAGTGGGAATCTAAGTCTTGCACATTTGGATGCATGGATGTACACTAGGGAAAGCTTTGTAGCTGCATTAGAATAAAGATGAAGACGCAACTGCAGCAAAAGACCCAAGGAAGGCCACGACTGCGTCCAACTCATAATCAGGCCCTATGAGCAGAGATTCCAACCCCCTTGACAGACCCCACCATCTCAACAGACCCTGCTTCCAGGAATTTCCAGGGTTGGTTTTCCATCTCAATCCGCATCTGTCATCATATTTCTGAATTTATCACTAAAAAGGTATCGCCATGCAAGAAGCATGGGGAGCTGGCTCACCAAATGGGAGGCACAGTGGTCAGTCCTGGGTGCAGAGTGTGCAGTGCTGGAGCCCCCTGGACCTGCACACCCTGCACCTATGATAGATACTCCACTACTTGCAGTAAATGTAATTGCAGGCTTACCCAGGAGTGGAAGAAAGGAAGAAGTGGATTCAGTGAAATAACATGGGAGAAAGAACTACATTCCACCTTGCTTTACTCAGCATATAGTAACCAACAAGGCCACAAAACAGTAAAGACATAACTTCCTGTCATAAGTGCTTATTTAAGTGTCAGCATTCAGGATCTTTTACTATCTTGAGCACAGAAACAGACAAATCACAGGTGCAAAACTCCAAATTACTGATTATATATAAATACAATATGCAATAAAATTTTGCAATAAATAGAGGTTTTTAGCATAATCATGGCCAAGGTTATGGGCCTTCCCACCATATCCTGGTAGCCTCTGTAGGGTAGGTCCCTAACATACTAGGGTTCAAATCCAGAGCACAGGACACCCCTAAATCGGCGCAGCCGAGCCACCACAGGGCATCGCTATAATGAGAAAATTGAAATGTGAAGTAAGAAAGATAAGAGCAGCTATGGCTGCATAGAAAGGTGATTTTATAATGTATTTATATATAATCAGTAATTTGGAGTTGTGCACCTGTGATTTATCTGTTTCTGTGCCTGCAATAAGTCTCAACAGGTAGCACCTCCCATTATATATATTCAGGGTGAGCAGTCCAGGAATCTTTCCTATACACTCTTTTACTATCTTGACACCTATGGCATAAGCCGGTAACACATCACAAGTTGGTTGTAGTTTTTGTGGGGGTCCAGCACACATGGCATCATTTTGTACCAAAAGTCCACACAAACTTCTGTAACATTTTGTGCCTGGTGCAAAAATGGGCATGACGTGAAAAGTATTTGTGCTGAGAATTAGTTTTTTTTGCTGGTCATAATTAAGCCTTTTATCGAGTCATTCATTTGAAAAAGAAAAATACATGTTAGCTGTTCAGAGGACTTTCTATTTGCAAACAACAAAGGATTACACTCAAACGATCCTAGAACAGGAAGCAGCAACGTAACTCCCAGAGACAATGTAAGGGTATGCCTCCAGGTGCCATGTGTAGGAGGGGGAGCAGCAAAGTCGCCGGGATGGGGACGGCACCTCCAGAATACAGCCAGATGTACTGATATATCTGCGAAATATATCGGCATCTGCTGTGCTGCAGGGCCGACCTGATATGTCTGTGAACGACGTCATTCACAGACATAACGTGTGTACACACCTGCCGATGCAATTGCGATATATCATTCGTCGACTGAACTTAGAAGTCAGTTGAATTATAAATGCCCTTTATACTAAACTGTGAAAACCAGCAGTATTTATTTAGAAACATTTATTTATATGTAACAAAACATATTATGTTGCATTTTACAATTGAGAACAAAGCAGTAATAAAACAATCTATAGGGAAAAATAAACTTTATACATAAAGAGAAGTGCTATATCTTACAAATTAGTCCAGCCAGCTTGGAAAAGTAAAAGGTTCTTGGTGGAATATATGATCCAGACACACAGCAATGTTGGTCTGGGGCAGTACTTGAAGTGGTCCTAGAGAAGTGGTGAAACTTACCTTCCCCCCTCGGCGCTCTTACAAGAAAGGGACAGTGCACTGCAGTAATGCCCCCAATAGTAATGCCACCTGTAGAAGTAATGCCCCCTGTAGTAATGCCTGCAATAGAAATAACCTCTGCAGTAATGCCCCTTGTAGTAATTCCCCCAGTGGTAATGCCCCCTGCAGTAATGATCCCTTTAGAAGTAATGCCTCCTGTAGAAGTAATGCCTCCTGTAGTAATGCCCCCAGCAGTAATGTCCCCAACAGTAATGCCCCTGTAGTAATGCCCCCTGTAGAAATAATGCCTCCTGTAGTAATGCCCCCTGTAGTAATGCCCTCTGCAGTAATGCCCCCTGTAATAGTGCCACGCACAAACACAAAAAAACCCCACCTTCGTTTGCAGCCGTTCGACAGGCTGCTCCTCGGAACTATGGTAGAGACGTCATGACGTCTCTCCCATCATGCACACTGCGGGAGCCGGAAGCTGGAGCTCCGGCTGCCACTGCGGGGAAGGAGCAACCCGGGCTAAGGTGGGCCGGAGGAGGCGGAAATGGTTCCATCTCCAAATGGAAGTGACAGAACACAGTTCCGCCCCATTCTGGCCTGGGGTCAGCGGGTTGTGTGAGCTTAGCATAGAACATACTGTATGTAAATTTTGTGCACGGGAGGTAATTGGGGAGAATAGCGTATCAGGATTATGTATGTGGTTCTAGAATTTTTATAAGTTTGCAATAAGAAGTACATTTAAAGGTTTGGAGACTAGAAGAAAGTCTTTTGTAAAGAAGGATACTCCACAGAGTGATTGCACCCCAAAAAAAGTATGCCTGTACAGCACCATTGTGTTAGGGGTGGGCCGCGGCTCCTTTGCTTTGTATAGTCGGCTGCTGGTCCGGGTGGCATCACTTGCAATTGCAATGTGCTGCGGCAGGCAGCTAGAGAGGAATCCTGAACTGCTGCATGCATCTACTAGCCACCGTGGTGGCAGCCAGTGCCCCTTGACAGGCCAGACTCCCAGTTCCAGTTTAAATTAAGTCCAGAAGAGACTGCATCTGCTAGGGGTGGTGCCCCATCGACAGGCAGCAGTCTCCTCAGCCAGGCGCCTTCCTAGTCCTCCTTTTAGGAGGCTCCTAACTCATCAATGACAGTAGAGCCACCCATTACTTAAATAACTGAGTCCCTCCTGGGACCCGGCTTCTGGCCTGCCTGGTGGTTTGTTTTTTTCTGAAGACATGGATGCCTACGTGGCCCAAAGAGGATCAAACCCAAGGGGTAGGTGATTATGGTGTTGTGGATGCTACATGGAGAAGAGAATGTGAATGGCTACAAGGATTATAGGTGAGTATGTGTGAATGTGTGTGTAATAAACGTGTACTTTCATGGTGTGTGTGTCCTGAGTTTATTTTAATATTTATTTTGCAGGTGAACTAGAGGTACCAACGGGCCCTTAATGCCCCGCATGCTGGTACTTGTCGTTATCCAAGCACCAGTATGCAGGGGAGGCTTGTTGGAACATTAGTTCTACTGTAAAAGACACTATTATTTAATCTATCTTTTACACAATCAACGCAGCACCCACTGCCCAGAGGTGCCGGAGATAGCCACAGGCTATCAACCAAGGCCTGGGGTGCCCTGGAGAGGGGGAACCTTTTTATTCAGGGGGTGCCCACCTCCCCAGGGAATCCCCAGCTTGGGCTAACTAGTGGTCAGGTGAGAATGCTTTGTCCGGGGGACCCAGTAAAAGAGTCCCCAAGCTGTGGAATTACACCTCCGCAAGAAAGAGTCTGGTGCTGGTAGTGGAAAATACAGGGGACCCCTACTCATTTTTCCCCCTCTATTTCCACAAATAGGACTGGCTCAGTGAACCTGGTGCTGGTTGATAAAAATACAGGGGAACTCTACATTTTTCCCCCCTGTATTCTCACAACTAGGACCAGCTCAGAAAAGCACTGTGCTGGTGTGCTTTTAGGGGGGAACCATACATCGTTTTTTTTATATTTTTTACATTTTATTATTTTATTAAACACAGAAGCATGCACGGATCTCACGGATGTTTCTGAGTAACTTGGACCTGCTCAGGCTATATTCGCTAGCCTGAAGCAGGTCTTTTTTTTTACTAGTTTTAAGTCAGTAATAGATAAATACTCACACTCTTTAACATTGCCCAAGTTGTATCATCACAATGGCAAAACATCTGGATGTGAGCTTTGCCATTGCAAGTTGCGGGGGTGTGAGAAACATGCGAGTTTGCATGTTCTACATAGGGTGAGTTCTAAAAATTTGCGAGTATAGCTCTATACTCTTACATTTCAAAACTTAGACCCTATTACATTTTGCTCCATGTGATTCAGATGAGGCTGGTCTTGTCAGTTTTAAGTTGCCAGGGTGCACCTGCATTCTGCTGGTCTCTAATTAGTTAGGAGCCAGTATTCGGTCCGGGTCACGCGATGTAAACAAAGTGTCACCCAGATCATTTACCGGTCTCTATCTATTTCATTTCTGGCTTTAGATGCTGGCTAGATATATAGGGGGTCAATCGAATTAGGTACAAGTTGCGAGTTTGCTTCACATGAATGCGCGCACCTGAGAAAATTTCCAATCCAATTAAAAATGCCTATTCATGGTACTCACAGTAGAGGGTTTGTGAATTGTCAGCCAAATGCCATGTGAGAGAAGTGCATGAAAATGTGGGGCTCACCTTTCTGGAACCCAAAAAATGGACAATATTGTTTGCAGAATCATACAGAAGGCTGTTAATTGGCATAAGGAAAGTACTGGAAGTATTTAAACTGTGCTAAATGGCTGATTTGTGCATTTTTAAATAGTTTAAAAAAAAAATAATTAAAAAATAAATGAAAGGCAATTATGTTTTAAAAATAAATATTCAAATTAAATGTGGGGTTCATAAAGCATCAAACAAAATAGTTAATTTTGGGGTAATTTGAGCCCTTTTTATACACCCAAAAAAATGCCATGTAATTATTGGACTAATTAAGCTAACTGGACCAATTGCCTAATTAGTAATTAAGGGGGAGGTCCAAGGTGTTCCGCACTGTGTCCCAACATTTTAACCTTTAAATAAAGATTTTCCCTACTATCTCTCACTCTCAGGGAGGTGTGAACGAAAAAATGCGAGTTTACTCTGACTGGTACAATGTGAGTTGCTAACAGGATTGCAAAATGAATTTGCAATGCGAATTCGTGGAGAAAATGGACACTCGCATTTCGCAACTCGCACCAAATTGGATTGACCCCTTAGCCATAAAAAAGTTTACATTTTAACATATAATAACAATGTTTTATGCATTCATTGACTGAGTCTCCCTTCCTTACTGATTTCTACTTTCACAGGGTCTACAAATTATTACTGATATGTTTTCCTACAGTTCTGCTGGTGTGGTGCACCTGAAGTGCTGCATAAGAGCTAGGCATTTAGCTTAATTTATGTACAGCACTCTCTGTTATGTCCCATTTCACTTAATTAGCAAGATACTTTTATAATTGATATTGTCATTGTTTTGGTAAATAGGGTAAGAAATTCACAGTATAGATTAATATTAAAAGGGGTTTCCATCTTATTATTTATTAACAGTTTCTTATATAGCGCAGCAAATTCCCTTGCGCTTTACAATTTGAATCAGGATTAACATTATACTGGGTTGTAAAAGACATACATACATGACATACATAAGGGTAAGAGGGCCCTGCTCGCAAGCTTACAATCTATAGGCAAGCTTACAATCTTCAGATTACCTTCTAATAGTTGGTCAGTACTTTTCTGCAGCACTAAGGGCTTGATTCAGTATTGTACACAAAACCAATTATGAGAAACCTGCGTATTGCAGGTGTCCCTCTGCGAGATCACTTGCAATTACCACAAGCCGCAACATGGCTGACATGCTGCAGCATTTAGGGGGCAGAGTGGGGGAGGCAAGTGGGATCGTTATACAAGACGGGGGCTCGTCACCCCATTTTTTTAGGCATTTCCATGCCAGGGTCGGCATCTTTCGCTGCAGATATTCTGACCCCATTTGAGCAGTTGGTCACGGTGGTGATCCCATGCTGCATCTTAGGATGGAACCCTCAGATCTGCATTGCTAGTAGTGGGTATCTTTTACCTTTAGTTGCCTCCTACAGTATTAGAATTTTGTAGCAGCAGAGACTGCTGATAGGTTCAAGGTAATACTGTTAGTGCTTGATATAATCGGCTGACCTGGGGGATGAACACCCCTACAATTTATGTAAACTTTTGGGAGAACACCCCTACAATTTATGTTCTTTCAAAAGTTCATAGAGATCTCCTCCATCCCCCAGGCATTTCTTAAGGACACCAATCATGGTTTGCTAAAGATACTGGAAACACAGTGGGATGAGAATTGTTTTCTGGTAAGCCCTGATTTGAGTACTTGTACACCATCATTGATTCCTGAAAGAGGCCTCCAAGCTGTCATTCTTTTCAGATAAAACAGAACTTCCCCCAGATCTTAAGAACTTTATCTTAGAGGGCACACAGTTCATATTAGTTAATAACGATCTCTATTTTAATGGGATGCATTATCTACAGCAAATGGGAACTGCAATGGGTACCAGGTTTGTTCCCAGCTATGCCATCCTCTTCATGGCTTACCGGGAGGGGTAAAATATTTGTCATGATAATCAGCTGAGGGCGAGCCTGGTATCCTGACAGAGATATGTAGATAACATCCTTTTTATTTGGAGGGATTCCAAAGATGATTTAATTAGAATGGATTTAACATAGTTTTATCATTTACCTATAGCAAGTCAGACATTGTGTTTTTAGACCTAAATATATACATGAAGTAAAATACAAACCAAGAATCAGAAAAAGCCAATTGATTCTAACGGCTATATTCAAAGAACTAGTCAGCACCACAGGAGCTTGCTGGAAAGCTGGTGATAAGACACCCCTGAATGGACTGACTGCAGGAACATTTGTCAGTATGTGCCTATCTGTGACCACTGGTTTCCGGAACCATTGTGAACTCCTTTTCACATACCAACTGGATGGGTATGTGCTGTGCATTGTGAATCAAGCCTACTTCATGGGAATACCACATTGGTGGTTTTTAAATGCTGTTTTTATATTTGAAAATGTGAATGTGCTGTAAGAATAAATTGTTATGTTTCAAATGGTGTTGCACTACTGCTGTTTCTCTTTACTTTTGAGATCACAAGTTTTTAAGGAGATTGTGGAAGTGTACATATACAGAGTATCAATCAATCAAATTATATTCATCATTGAAATAGAGATAAAGGATTGGTTCATTATAACGCTTGGATTGGACTTATTGAACAGCCGCACAAATAATAATGTGCAGAGTAAGACATTGACTTTATTTAGCTTTATATGGGCTCACGTATTATGTACTTGTTATTACTTTGGTTATTCTACTTATGTAAAACTTATCAGCGCCATTTTTTGAGACCATTCCAAAAGATCATGCACTGTACATTTTCACTCATAGAGGCGAATTCAATCTGCCGTGAAAAGCCGAGGTCGGCGAAAGCCACGGTCGGCGATTTCGCCTCATTCGCCTGTTTTGACACAATGTTTTCGCCATGCGTGTCTCCGCTTAGCTTCGTATTCAATTCCAAAACAGGCGAAAACGCTGATAGGCGAATATATTTAATAATGAAACTAGTGAAAAGGACAGCATATTTTGGGGAAATCAGTCTGTACCCCAAAAGAAGCCTCACTGACACTGGATATCAATATAGAAAAGTATTCAGCCCTAATAAAAGTATTTAGTGACCTTAAAATGAGTCAGATGGCTGTTATATGCATGTTTGCATAAGTGTGAAAATACATAATGCAATGTTTTTTGTGAAAAATTAGTACCGCAGTTACATTTGGGGTACATGTAAATGGGTACTAGTATATTTCGATGTCTCTAAAGTGAAGGTTTAAAAAATCTAAAAAAAACACCTGCTGCAGCCTCCTGCAATATTAAAAACACCTTATAGCCCCCAAAAATACCACTACTTTTTACCCATTTTCCCACACTTTTTACATTTTCACCCAAAAAATTACATGTCTTTTTTGGGGTGAATTAAGGTTTTTTTTGCCTAATTAGTCACTAGGGGAGTGTCCAAAGAGTTCTGAACCAAGGACCTCATTCAGAGCCCGAGCACTCACTCTGAATGAGGGCGGCCGCATGTAAAAAATGATCCGGCCTCCTGGCCGCTTGCTTAGTGAGTGACCAGGGCGATGGTCGAGACCATCGCGACCATCGGGGCTTGCGACGAGACCCTTGAGGTAGGGTCTCGCCTGCCGCAAGCCCCAGAGAACTGGTGATGTCAGTGAGGCCGCCCACAAACGACAAGCGTTTGCTTGGGAACGCCTCTGTTTGTGATACCACCCCCCCGCCACGCCTACAAAACGGGGCAAGCTGTCGATCAACATCGACAGCCACTCCTTTTGTAGTGAGCCCTGGAGCTAAATAATTTCTCTCTCGCTCCGGGGCTTGCACACGCGCAGTGTGACCGCTGCGCGTGCGCACAGCCAAACATCGACCCGCTTGCGAGCGCTCAGTCACTTGCGAGCGGGTCTGAATGAGGTCCCAAGTCCCCACATTTGTACTCCTAAGTATGGATTTTGCACTTCTTTTCTCCTGCCTTTTGCTGGAGATACTTTTTCGCCTGTTTTTGCCTATTGAGTTTTCGTCTAGGCGAAAACTCCCGGGAATGGAATACTTTGAAAACAGGCAAGAAGCGCAAATCGGCTAAAACTTTTCCCAGATCGCGGCTTTTCGCCTATAATTGAATTAGGCCCTTAGTGTAAATAATACACTACTGTACTCATTCGGATCCGTGTTGCTGCAGACGAGTTCTTGGTATAATTAATCTAAACATACTGTTGGCCTGTCCCATAACCTATTGACAGACCCTATAGAATATGATGTAGAGGTGGCAACGCTGTATGATCAAGATCAGTCCACATGACAGGTAACTTAAACAGGTCTTTAGTTTATTAACCAGACAAAACAGGTTTGTAGGTATGTACAACAGGTCCTCAATGGATGTACCAGATCCAGCTAGGAACATATGAGGCAGCACAGATGGTGTGCGGACAAATGGAAGCACACACCTGTGTGTATACATTCAGTGGTGGCAGTGGAGAATGCATATATATATACAGCAGTATAGCGATGGTGCTGTAATGGGATTTGCAGGGTCACTGGCCTCTGTAATGCTGTTTTATCCTCTCTCTATGGAGGACAAAGCTAGAGATGTGGTATGGCTGCACATGCACAGTAGGGCACGAGGTTAGGAAGTTGCACCTCCAGCAGTCCAGGGTCCTATTGTCGCCGGATAGAGATAGTACAGGGCGCTCTTTCTCACCAGTTTTGATGCAATTTGAAATAACCAAATTTTACTTTTATATTCAAGAGTCTCAGAATTTGTGTGTTTTTCTGCTCCTATGCTATTATTAACCTCAATAACCTTAATTTCCACTAAATTCCAGTCTATTCTGAACACCTCACAATAGTGTTTTTATATCCAGAAGGTTGCACCGAGGTAGCTGGATGACTATGCTAAGAGATACGAGTGGGCGGCACAAACACGTGGTCCATCTAGGAGTGACACTGCAGTGGCAGACAGGATGGCAGTTAGAAAAACTAGGCCCCAAACAGTACATAATTCAAAGAAAAAAAAGAGGTGCAAGATGGAACTGTCCTTGGGCCCTCCCACCCACCCTTATGTTGTATAAACAGGACATGCACACTTTAACAAACCAATCATTTCAGCGCCAGGGTCTGCCACACGACTGTGGCTGAAATGATTGGTTCGTTTGGGCCCCCACAAAACAAGCTGGCAATTAATCTGTCCCTGCACAAACTGGCTCTACGGAGGCAAGATGTCGTCCTCATCCTCCTCATCCACCGATTCCTCACCCTCTTCAGTGTTGTGTACATCCTCATCCTCAGAGTATTAATTCGTCCCCGCTGGAATCCACAACCACAGATGGTGTGCGGACAAATGGAAGCACACACCTGTGTGTATACATTCAGTGGTGGCAGTGGAGAATGCATATATATATACAGCAGTATAGCGATGGTGCTGTAATGGGATTTGCAGGGTCACTGGCCTCTGTAATTCTGTTTTATCCTCTCTCTATGGAGGACAAAGCTAGAGATGTGGTATGGCTGCACATGCACAGTAGGGCACGAGGTTAGGAAGTTGCACCTCCAGCAGTCCAGGGTCCTATTGTCGCCGGATAGAGATAGTACAAGGCACTCTTTCTCACCAGTTTTGATGCAATTTGAAATAACCAAATTTTACTTTTATATTCAAGAGTCTCAGAATAGCACTCATCTTTAAATGAGGCCCTAGCATTGGCATATCTATAATGGATGCAGGGTGTGCAGTGCACACGGGCCCCGAGGTACATCCTGCACCCTTATAATTATGCGCACCTCTACAGACCCACTTTAGCCGCTGCTGTAGACAGAAATCCACGTGAAAATGGTGCAGTGCCCATTTTCTCGAAGATTTTCACATGCACATTAGAGAAGTTACCGAGCACAAGGCATGGGTGCCATTTTCCCGGAGACCTGCGCTTACGCAGTAGACTCTGGTATAAAACCAGAGTCTACTGCTTTGCCAGAGAGGATGGGGCCCGCATGAAGCCTGCACACGGGCCCTCTCCTCTCTGGGCCCTAGAGCACCAAGCGTTACCCTTACATACCTTAAAACTGTTAATCCACTTTTAAAGTGAACTTTCCAAATGAAAGATTTCTAGGGAGCAAAAACAGGACATTTCCTGAGTACACAGAACATAAGTCGTTTTGGTATCTCAATGCTGTTACCTTCACAGGCTACTGAGGAATGAAATGGGCAGTAAAGATGCTGGGAAGTGAAGGTCATTTCCATGCCTGAATAGATGTCCGTACACAGGGGATTTATTATTCATGTACTTAAAATATAATCCTTGTTTCTATTAAATAGTTTCTCATTAGATAAAATTCATTATTTTTTATTATTGTATTTCACTATGTTTAGTCTTGTATTTAAGTTTGGTATGCAAGAGAGAAGACATATAGCACAGATGTAGCCTTTCATACACAGACTGTAAGTTATTCAGACAGCAAACCTCCAGTTTTACTTTTTAATGGTTCTAGAGTGATTTACTTTGTTTTTGCAAGCATAATTTCAGGGTGGAACAGATGGTGCAAGTTTTGTTTAAACTGGTGTTATGGTTTTAATGAATATTGGCTATTACATGCTCAGTGGACCTTTTGTACATTATTTAATAAGTTTCATTTTTTCTTTTCTTTTTTTTTTTACTTAGTGACATTGTGGTGGCCATTTATATAATAGAGAAGAGATGTAATCCAAGTGTCTGCTTTTCTGTAAGCTTTATATTCTTTTTAGTGTTATGAAAATGGTAAAATGAAACATGCATTTAAAGGGAAAGCATCTGCTTAAACATCATTAAACATTGCTAAAAAGTATATCTGCAATATATTTGATTGTGTATTGGTATTATAATGTTTTACTGCTAACTTCTTTGTCCCTTTATAGAACCTGTTCTCTACTGTACCGGCATGCCTCTGGGCTCCAATAAAATGTCTCAAGGGGGTATTGTCTGATTTTTTTATTTATCTTATTATGTAAATAGGAGCTGTTTTAACATGATTTGATATGATTTTTTTTACAAAAATGTAAAATCAAGTTTAAATAGCTATAATTGACATAATGTTAGGGGTGTGCACCGGCCACTTTTCGTGTTTTGGTTTTGGATCTGGATCTTTCTTCGTGTTTTGGATCTGGATTGGTTTTGCCAAAACCACCCTCCCGTGTTTTGGGTTCTGGGTTTTGTGTTTTGGATCTGTATTTTTTTTAAAAAAATCATAAAAACAGCTAAAATCACAGAATTTGTGGGTTTTTCTGCTCCTATGCTATTATTAACCTCAATAACCTTAATTTCCACTAAATTCCAGTCTATTCTGAACACCTCACAATAGTGTTTTTATATCCAAAAGGTTGCACCGAGGTAGCTGGATGACTATGCTAAGAGATACGAGTGGGCGGCACAAACACGTGGTCCATCTAGGAGTGACACTGCAGTGGCAGACAGGATGGCAGTTTGAAAAACTAGGCCCCAAACAGTACATAATTCAAAGAAAAAAAAGAGGTGCAAGATGAAACTGTCCTTGGGCCCTCCCACCCACCCTTATGTTGTATAAACAGGACATGCACACTTTAACAAACCAAACATTTCAGCGCCAGGGTCTGCCACACGACTGTGGCTGAAATGATTGGTTCGTTTGGGCCCCCATAAAACAAGCTGGCAATTAATCTGTCCCTGCACAAACTGGCTCTACGGAGGCAAGATGTCGTCCTCATCCTCCTCATCCACCGTTTCCTCACCCTCTTCAGTGTTGTGTACATCCTCATCCTCACAGAGTATTAATTCGTCCCCGCTGGAATCCACAACCACAGGTCCCTCTGTACGTTCTGGAGGCTGGTCTCCCTGGAAGAGTTGATAATTCATTTTATGAACATCTTCTCCACATTTTGTGGAAGCAACCTCCTACGCCTTTCGCTGACAAGGTTCCCGGCTGCACTAAACACTCTTTCGGAGTACACACTGGAGGGGGGGCAACTCAGGTAAAATAGAGCCAGTTTGTACAGGGACCTCCAAATTGCTTCTTTTTCCTGCCAGTACAGGTACGGACTGTCTGACATGCCTACTTGGATGCTGTCACCAATGTAATCCTTTAACAGACAGACGCACGCTTGTCGCTGCTGCTTTAAGGATGCAGGTGCGGCTACAGCCCACACATTTCACAAAGACAGAAAAAAAAGAAGAATTTTTTTATTGTTTGTGGAGCGCACTTTGAGGGTTACACCACCCTTTAACAGACAGACGTACGTTTGTCGCTGCTGCTTTAAGGATGCAGGTGCGGCTACAGCCCACACATTTCACAAAGACAGAAAAAAAAAGAAGAATATTTTTATTGTTTGTGGAGCGCACTTTGAGGGTTACACCACCCTTTAACAGACAGACGCACGCTTGTCGCTGCTGCTTTGAGGATGCAGGTGGAATCTAGACGGGATTTGGAACCGGGGACACACTACCTCCATCAATTGTCTAAATCCCACTGCACTAATGGCGGATACCGGACGCACGTCTAACACCAACATAGCAGTCAAGGCCTCAGTTATACGTTTTGCTTCAGGATGACTGCTGTCGTACTTCATCCTCATCGCTAGGGACTGTTGGAGGGTCAATTGTTTAGTAAAAGTAGTGGTGTTCCTATTTCCTCTCTGGGATGATGAACAACTCCCAGCAGCAGCAACAGCACTAGGAGGAAGTGGTTCTTGATCTTTCCCTATTTTATTTTTATCAGAGAAAGTTTGGTCCTCCATTTATGTTATATTGATATATACGTGCGGCTAAGGCGCACACAAACACAGAAAATATTTTTTTTATTTTTGCTGGAGAGTAGTGCACTTTGTGGGTTACACCACCCTTTAAGAAATGAGCCAGCCAGCTCTTTACTTATGGGATACAGGCGCACGCTTGGCGCTGCTCCTTTGTTGATGCACGTGCAGCCACAGTGCACACAATTCACAAACACAGAAAATATTTATTTATTTGGTTTGGACTGGAGTGTACTTTGGGGGTTACAGCACCCTTTAACGGTCAAGCCAGCCGGCCCTTTACTTATGACACAGGCGCACGCTTGGCACTACTTTGTTGATGCACGTGCGGCTACTGCGCACACAATTCACAAACACAGAAAATATTTTTTTATTTGGTTTGGACTGTAGTGTACTTTGGGGGTTACAGCACCCTTTAACGGTCAAGCCAGCCGGCCCTTTACTTATGACACAGGCGCACGCTTGGCACTACTTTGTTGATGCACGTGCGGCTACTGCGCACACAATTCACAAACACAGAAAATATTTTTTTATTTGGTTTGGACTGTAGTGTACTTTGGGGGTTACAGCACCCTTTAACGGTCAAGCCAGCCGGCCCTTTACTTATGACACAGGCGCACGCTTGGCACTACTTTGTTGATGCACGTGCGGCTACTGCGCACACAATTCACAAACACAGAAAATATTTTTTTATTTGGTTTGGACTGGAGTGTACTTTGGGGGTTACAGCACCCTTTAACGGTCAAGCCAGCCGGCCCTTTACTTATGACACAGGCGCACGCTTGGCACTACTTTGTTGATGCACATGCGGCTACTGCGCACACAATTCACAAACACAGAAAATATATAATTTTTTTAGCACTTGGGGGGAGCACCCCTGATGGACAGAGCACCCCCTGGACAACACTACAGCACCCCTTTAGGACTGGGACACTGCACAGGACTTTGGAGTGGACACAGCCCCTATGGAGAACTGACTGCACAACACAGTCCAGCCAGCCCCTATGGACTTTGAAGTAGTGGACACAGCCCCTATTAACAACAGCAGCACAGCACAACACAGCCAGCCCCTATGGACTTTGAAGTAGTGGACACAGCCCCTATGGACAACAGCAGCACAGCACAGCACAACACTACTCTGCACTACACTACACTACACAGCCCAGCCAGCCCTAACTCCCACCCTCCCTCTTCACTGTCCACAGCCGAGTGAGAAAATGGCGCCGACGCGGGTATCTTATATAGGATCCAAAACCTGCGAGACCCGGAAGGCGGGATGATGACGTTTTGCCTCGATTTCAGATCCGAGTCAGGCGGGAAAAGTCGAGCCTGACTCGGATCGGCCTCGGATCGGGGGGGGTTCGGATTTCAGAAATCCGAACCCGCTCACCCCTAATATATATTTATGTCCAAATTCAGCCCGGCACTCCCCTCCAATAGCCGCAGACAGCTTGCTCCTGGTGCCCTCCACTGGGGTACGAATCCCCCACAATATAGAAATAAAGAACTCTATACCGCTGCAATCTCAGCGTGCACAACAGAACGGGTAGTTCATCTGTGCAACCGGAAGCAGCACGAGAGTACTGCTTCCGGTTGCACAGAGTACATTGCGCCCTACATCCGGCTTTTGGCTTGATGTGCGCATTGGACCGGAGACAATGTGCACCTGCAGGTGAGTAATCAGGTGTGCTCATTTGAGTGCGATTTTGCTCTTATTTAAGCAGTTGTCATTTTACCCATTTGATTGTGGTTGCTCCGTGATGAAGGTGCCATTCAGCACCGAAACGGCCGTTGGGCTGCATTGACAATATATCCTCATGGACTTGGGCTCCTAGAATGCTACTAATTCGCAAGTATTTTATTACTGCTGCTAATGCCTGGCATATTGCACTTTATTGATTTGTGACTGAAAACTACTGTAAATGTGATTGTCATTCCGGAGTCCATCTTGGGATGATATGCATCATTCAAGAGAATTAATTACATAAATTTTTTTGCATTAACCTCTGGAGTGTTGTTTTTTTCTGGTATCATTATCTTGATACAGCATGTATATATTTTTTTATATATATATATATATATATATATATATATATATATATAAAATTAAGATTGTCCTTACAAAGAAATTCTCTTGATAGCTGATGTATTTATAAATAGGGATGTGCGCCGGCCACCGTGTTTTGGATTTGTATCTCCTTGTGTTTTGGATCTGGATTTGGTTTTGCCCAAACCACCCCTTGCGTGTTTTGGTTTTGGATCTGGATTTTTTTTAGGTTAGTGTTAGCCGCGGGGGGAAGCACCCCTCGGGGGACATAGGGTTAGGCACCACACCGGGAGTTTTAGGGTTAGGCACCACCAAGGGAGGGTTAGGGGGGAGGGGACATGGGAGTGTCCCGGTCGGGATTGTGGATGATCTGGCTTTCAGTGTCGGTATGAGAACCGCCAGCTATTCAGCCATTGGTATTTCATACCGATTCCACTGTGAAGACAGAGCTGGAAGAGCCATGGATAAGCCGCGCATAGGCAGTCACACATCATCATATTATACACAAAGGGGCTCATTCTGAGGTGGAACCAGATAAGGCCACGGCTGCAGCTTTTGCCACAGCCACGTCTGTGTCTTTATGCTAATGTCGCGGGTGATTCTGAGCATACTACCCATCTGCAGCAATGCTAATTCATCTTTAGAGGTACCATCGGATGCACCATCGAAACTTGCACCAACCCTATGGTAGGCGCAGTTTCTCCATCTAAAAATGGCCTCCTGTGTCAGCGCTACTGCATCTATAGACACAGTCACTGTCAGCAACATGTCTGCTTAGGTCTAACACCAGCTCTTGCATTCATATTGTTCTGCGTCTCCCTGCGGTAACCATTGGGATACATGCGCAGTGCCACTCGGATGCATGCATAGACTTACAATATTGACCAACTGCAAGCAGTATCAGCACTGTGTCCACCTCTGAATAATGCCCAAAGTCTCCTTCAGCGACAACTCCTCTTTGGCTGTTTCTGTGAGAACCCTATATTCTACTTCAGGCAACCGTAGACAGTGAACAAAGCAATAGTAGGCTGTTTCCTGCTAGCCCAGCTGATAGCTACACCTGACAAAGCAAATAGGTAACCGGTGTAGGAATGTCTGTCTTCCGCATCCGATTTCCAATCGGCACCACAAAAGGCTTGTAATCTAAACTTACATTTCTTACAAACATTCGTTTTAAGGAGTTTGCACCTTTCAGGTATCTCAGGATCAGGACCGTTACTAGCTATGGGTGAGCGGTGTGGCCGCACAGAGTGATGGTGTGATGGTGTAGCCGCAGAGAGCACCATCAACCACCCACGGGCCCTGTATCTGGCTAACAGGGTGCCCGGAAAGGCACCCTGCAGCCAGAATCACAGATACAGTGCTGCCCTGATCATCTTCTGGACGTCCCAAACGGCTGACTGCAGCCGTAACAGCCCGCAGAAGCATTCTGAGGATGCACCAGGCAGCGTTGTTGTTTCAGCTGCTGGTAGCCCCGCCCAAGGCATGACATCATAACGTCATGCGCAGAGGGGGCGTAGTCGGCACCGGGCACCGTGACAGGATACATTTAACAGTAGTCCAATAAATTTTCCCTGGATAGATTGCAAATTGGCTAACATGACTGAATGCATGTCTTCTGTCTGGACGTGTGTTAACACTTGAATGTATTAAAGTTCTGTCACTTTGATTAAGAACTCCTCTCATATTCTCTATTTCTGCTTATGTAGTTGGACACATAGTGGGTGCAGTGGCAGTAGCTGCTGTGACTTTTGTGGGTGTCCAATTGAGACGCCCACCAGCTGCGATGTGAATCTGCCAACACACTATTGGTGCACCATCGGACATTGCACCTGTCTATGGCAGATTCAGTATTTTGAGTGACCACAACCGACAATGTCACCGACACGCCTACAACACACCCGCAACACTTAGCCACTGCCCTGTTACCAGCCACAAACGCCCATAAAGTTGCATGGAACTCAATGCATTATGATCTGTGTCTCCAGGCGGAAATTATCAAGATGCATGCACAGTGTGTCTCAGATGCATGCACAGATGTAAAACATTGGTGCTCTGAATCACCCCCATAGGTTTTGTTATTTTTGTGCTTTTGTCAGTTGATGTGTTGACTGGTTTGGTGTCCACCACACCAAATTTGATGAGCACTGCTTCAGTGTTGGTGTATGGTAACAGTCCCAGCAGTTTCTTCATACCCTAATGTTTTAAACTTTGTCTTGCAATACGTTTGTTGGGAATCTCTTGTACTTTACTTATTTGGTATTGTATCTCTACTTTTGATGTCCTTATGACCTGTTGAGGTTGATGTTGTATTTTGTCTCTATATTTATGTATTGCATTTCCTTTTAAAAAAAACAGTTAACACCAACGGTTGAAATGGAAATATTGAAGTGAGGGTATGGAAAATCTAGCGTTGTAGTTATGCGCACTCCAAAAAGGGGGTATGGTCACTCAAAAGAGAGCGTACTCTTATCGCACGCCCCTTTTCATCAGTGTAGCATACCACAATATAGTACCCCTTATATATACTATGCCACACAATAATAGTGCCATTTTTACAATGCAACAATAGTAGTGCCTTTTTTACAAAGCCCACAGTAGTAGTGCCCCCTATACAATGCCCCAGTAGTAGTGCCCCCTATAAAATGCCCACACTAATAGCGCCCCTTACACATAATGACATACAAACACACACACAAACAGTACTTACCTGAAGTGCCACTCCTGTACCCGCCAATGTCCGACAGCTCCATGCGCTTGGCATTATGGGAGAGACATCATGACTTCTCCCCTAATACCCACTGTGGGAGCTGGAAGGCAGAGCTCTGGAGTGAGCTCGAGCCTCTAGCTGCATTGAGAAAGCAAATGGGTGCCAGCTGGTAACAAAATCTCAGCGGGTGCCCAGAAAATGGAGAAGGTGGCAGCGGCACCCCTCCAGACTGGTGCCTCCCTGCTGTGCAGGGCCGGCTTAGTGCTGGAACCAGATCTTCTGAAGGGCGACTCAGTGCTTGAAGTCCCGGTATACCATACCGTTGTATACCGGCACACTTTGAGCACTGCTTAACACAATAAAAAAACAGTCCCAGTATTACATTTTGCGCAATTCTCAGATCCAGCACTTGGTGCGGCAGTCCAAGGTATTTTAGTTTGAACCTGTCACTAAGCAACAATTTTACTTTAGCTATCTGGCTTTCTTGGCTTGAAAGCAATAGATCATCTACATACACAACTACACTTATAGTACAAACCGTAATCAGTTTACGTAGGAACGTACAGGACCTGATTCGGAGGGGGACCCTAATGCAGTTGCAACTGTGTCTTTCTGCAGTGCGATTGCATCTTTATGCTAATGCTGCAGCCAAAGGGATTCGTACAGAGACACCCACCAGCTGCGGTGCTAATCCGTCACTTTGCGTATTAAGATGCACCATCAGTTACACCATCAAACATTGCACAAGCCCTGTGGAGGTGCACGATGTGTGTCTGAACATGGATGCTGAAATCAGTGCAACTGCAGCAAAAGCCACAGTCACCGACTGCGTCACACCCACGTCTGGATAACTACCTCCCGGTTACCACCCAGGAACGCCCATTGAAATTGCCTCTCTCTATGTTAAAAAAATTTAGTCTGTGGCTTTCGACGCTAACCATCGAATGTATGCACAATGTGACTCGGACTCATGCGCAGACTGAAAACATCGGCCGACGTGACACTGCATCTACCCCTGAATCAGACCCACAAAGTCAATTTCCAGCAGTACATGGTCTACTGTAGCTTGATGCACCAACAACGGCCACTTTGTTTTAGCCCTTTAAAGACATACTTTTGCCTCTGGAAATGCAATAACATTGTAGTGCTCCAGAACCGCTAGTTCAATATTTAAGAGTCAAAGGGGTAAATTTACTAAGATTTGTGTTTGGTCGAGATTGCAATCTCGGGTTCCATTTTTTATAACTCACAGATTTACTTTAGGAAAACTCGGGAGAGATTTATTTTTTGAAACTGGAATCTCGGGTGAGCATGCAAACACGAATCAATACGCCATCGGCCAAACTCTCAAGTACTATACAAGTCGGGAATTTACCAAGAATCGTGATTAGAATCACGGGTGTCATTTCAGCAAACTCGGACCTAAATAGAAGTTTCAAATAGACCACCCCTTGAGCTGCAAGTATTTCAGAAACATACATAGATCAGTGTTATCTGTGTATGTTTCTGCCTGTAATAGGTATGGTTAATGTAAAAAAAATTACGCAGGGTTCCCCCCAAAAAAGCTAAACCAGCTCCGAGCTCCTGAGATAGTCCGTGCTGACTTGGCAGGCTGTGGTAGTGAGGGGCTGAGGAAGGTTATGAGGGTTGAGGAAAATGATGGGGGCTGATGGTGATGGTGGTTGAGGAAGGTGCTGGGGTTGAGGAAGGTGATGGGGGTTGCCGTTGAGGATGGTTATGGGAGATGAGGAAGGTGATGAGGTGCTGGGGCTGAAGATAGCGATGAGGACTGAAGAAGGTGCTGAGGATGGTAATGAGGTTCTGAGGCTGAAGAAGGAGATGAGGGGCTTTTGGGATGAGGATGGTGATGAGGGCTAAGAATGGTGATGAGAGGCTGAGAGCTGAGGATGGTGATGAGAGTCTGAGCAAGATTATGGGGATCTGAGGAAGATAATGAGGGGCTTTGGGGCTGAGTATGGGGATGATAGCTGAGGATGCTGATGAAAGGCTGCAGACTAAGGAAGGTGATGAGGGATGAGGAAGGTGCTGAGGATTGAGGATGGTGATGAGGGTCTGAGGCTGAGGAAAGTGATGAGGGGCTTTTAGGCTGAGGATTGTGATAAGGGCTGAGAATGGTGGTGAAAGGCTGAGGGCTGAGGATGGTGAGAGGTTGAGGATGGTGATAAGGGTCTAAGGCTGAGGAAGGTGATGAGGGCCTTTTGCGCTGAGGATGGTGATAAGGGCTGAGAATGGTGGTGAAAGGCTGAGGGCTGAGAATGGCGATGAGAGGCTGAGGAAGGTGATGAGGGGCTTTTGGGCTGAGGATGGTGATAAGGGCTGAGGATGGTGATAAGGGCTGAGAATGGTGGTGAAAGGCTGAGTGCTGAGGATGGCGATGAGAAGCTGAGGAAGATGATGGGGGCTGTTGTTGAAGATGGTGTTGAAGGGCCGAGGAAGGTTCAACAGATTCAGCCAGGGGGGGTTATGTGTGGTTAATACAAGAGGTGTTCTGTATAGTGGGGCACATACCTGTGTTAATACACAGTGGTGGCAGTGGAGTATTCGGCGCAACTAATGGTGGTGACACAGTGGCATTTGCAGGGTCTCTGACATTGCCCGCAGCCCACCCTCTCTTCAAAGGAAAGACAGACAGGGGCATGTCCTTCCATAATGGAGGATGGAGCTGGAAGATGTGTGGGCAAGCCGTGCGTATATAGTAGCACATCTAGATTACCTAGCTCAGATGTTGCACGGTGAAGCATGGGGTCCCAGCAGCTGAGAGGAAACAGCGCAGAGTGCTCTACTCAAACAGTTTTTGTCTTAAACCTGATTAACACTTTAAATGTAGTTGGTACATCGCCGATCTTGCATATAGATCAGCAAATCAGAGTCTATTACATTTCAGCCTCTGTCTCAACAGGAAGCAATCGGGAAGCCGACTGCCTAAATACCGGCAGCCGGCTTCCCGACTGTCTTTTCCCAGCAAGGGACTTAGGTTTAGGCAGTGGGGAAGGGGGTGGTTAGGGTTAGGCACTTAGAGAGGGGATTAGGGTTAGGCACTTGGGGGGGGAAGTTAGGGTTAGGCACCCCTAAGGATGGTTAGGGGGGTTAGGTTAGGTTAGTCTATACTTACCTATCCACGATCAGGATTTCCAGCGCTGTCGGGCTTCCGCTGTTTCGAACTCTGCTCCTGTCAGGCTGCCGCTGACGGTTTCTTGACCCTCACTCTATCCAGACTCCAAGTTGCAGCTACAGTACATCCAGACCCCCGCCTCTGCTCCACATTGAGGTTCCATTCTGAAACCCCAACATCGCCCTGGCAAAGCGCCGTCTCGTCACCACATTACCCAGAGGTGAAAGCCAGGTCAGAGACTCAGAATAAGCGTCTGCACAGAAGCTCATTCTGGCTACAGGAGGAGACAAGGAAGAGGGCTGTGGTAGGGCATGCTGCACATGCCCGGTCGCGGTCACTCCTCCCATGGGCCTTTGCAGAGCAAAGCCGTGAGTAACAACTCAATTGCTGATCTCTACAGTACGGTATTCAGCAAGATGGGAATCAATGGAGAAGGTAATTGCATTATCTTAATAAGTACAGTACTTGCAGTTCCCGCGCTCCTCTAGAGTAAAAGTCAGTTTCAGGAAAAGTTAATAAATGAGAAAGTTTCCCTGGAATGGATTCCTATGCTGTTCCTTTTCAAATGATTCAACCAGTTAATAAGCCAAAATTCCTCAAAAAAATGAAGAAGCAGTATATAGTGAAGTACAGTTTATTCAAAACATAAACATCCATAAAACACATAAAGGTGGCTGCGTACCAGATATATAGGGGTGTAGGACAATTCACACCCAAAATAGCATGTACAGGGATATAAACAGTCACCTCCCGGGATGGGTTCGTGTGGTCCCCCTGGTGTCTATATAGCAGTGGTGCGTCCTCTGGCCCTTATTCCTGGTGTTCTCAATGCAGCTCCTTTCTCACCAACGCGTTTCTGCTCATATAGAGCCTTTTTCAAGGTGTGTATTGATCACCATATACTACTTCCTTAAATACCATAAGGTGTCTCCCTATTGGTCCATCTCTAAATGATCCTATTCTACTCCCATAGGGCACAATTACCAACTATAGTCCAGCTATGTCTCACCTCCTAAAATAAAATTTCATTCTCCCCAGATCTATGTAGTTATTACCATCCAAATGTCATTTCAGCGGTTTGCGTTCCATTGACTAGAACGCATACCACTTCCGGTCGGCTTCCTATAGCACTCAGCGGAGATGATGTATGCTGACATCATCTCTGCATACGAAGGCTTCTGGCGTCCTGCGCATGTGCTCCATTCAATGGAACGCACGCCGCCTCCGATCACAGTGCCCGGAAGTGACGCTGCATCCTGCGCGTGCGCTCCATTCAATGGAACGCACGCCGCCTCCGATAACAGTGTCCGGAAGTGACGCTGCATCTGCTCTGCTGGCCATATGTTACTCGGCAGCAGATAATATTTGCGTTCCAGCTCGTGGAACGCATAAAGCATCCAAATCCCCACTTTCAATTGTGAATCTTTATTGTGCACTCTCTGCTGTTACTATATAACTAGGCAACAGATTATGTCTGCGTTCCAACTGGTGGAATGCACAAAGCGTCCAGATCACCATTTCCAATTATAAATCTTCACTGTGCAAATAACAATATATACCCGCATATGAAATGAATACCCACTTCCCATAAATAGTTAAAATAGGTGATAAATGCATCATACATCATAAAAATACATCATAAAAAGACAATAAAACTCATCATAAAAAACGTCATAAAAAATGGGGTAAATAGAATATAATAAACTGGTCATACTAAAAAAGATATATAAAATTATAAAAAACATTTTAATTCAAACTCTACATTAAGCCCGTTGGTTATTAAAGATCCCATTTTATGGATCCACTTCATTTCTGTTTGGGCCAAATTCTGATCTACATGGTTTTTCCGCCAATGTTTAGAGACTCTTTGAATACCCATAACATATTTCAAGGACTTACATCATTTGTTGTGACTTTCTAAAAAATGTTTAGATAGCGAGTGATTCATAAAGCCATTCTATATATATTGCGCAGATGTTCAGCCCACCTGTCTTTCAACGGTCTAGACGTGCGGCCTATATATTGTACGCCGCATTCACACTCTATTAGATAAATACAATTTTTGCATGACATGTTATAAAGTCTTTAATCTCGTATGTAAAATTTGTATTTGAGGACTTGAACTTTTCTATCTTGCTTACTTGTGTGTTGTGATTTCTACACATTAAACATATACCACATCTATGAAAGCCTACTGTTTTTATTCTTCCTGATTTCTTGGGAGTGATCGCACTTTTTACCAATTTATCTCTCAAATTATTGTCCTTCCTATATACAAACTGAGGTTTTGTAGGGATAATGGTTTTTAACACCGGATCTCTATTCAATAAGTGCCAATGTTTTCTCACCACTCTTTCCACTTCTTTAGATTATTTACTATAAGTGGTAATAAAAGGGAAATTAATTTCTTCTTTATTGGTTATCTTTTTAGATTCTAATAAGCTAGTTCTATCGATCTTCGCGAGCTCCGTAATATAGGTATTTAGGCATTCTTCCTGATATCCTTTGGACAGAAATTTTTATTTAAGGTTGCCGGCTTGTTCTTCAAATACTGTGACATCTGTGCAGTTACGCCGAATCCTCCTCATTTGCCTATGGGTACATTTTTAATCCATACCGGATGATGATTACTTTTTGTGGATAGGTAAGAATTGCTGTCAGTCGGTTTGAAATATGATTTGGTTTTAAGACTGCCATTCTCAATATAAAAAGTTAGGTCAAGGAAATTAATGTTTGCCTTACTAGTTTGTTAGATTAAATATGAATGATTTTAATATTCATTTAACATATTACAAAAACCCTCTAATTCCATTTGACTGCCTTCCCAGATAAAAATAATATCATCGATAAAACGGTACCAAATTTTAATATTCTTTAAAAAATCTTCATTCTTCCATATTTTAAGATCTTCCCACAAACCCATAAAAATGTTCGCATATGATGGGGCAAATCGTGTACCCATAGCAGTTCCCTTCTTTTGTTGGTAAAATTTCCCATTGTAGCAGAAAAAAATATTATTTAAAATGAAACTAATACTATCTAGAATAAACGAGACTTTCTTGGTATCCAGGTTGCTTCTACTTAAATAGTCTCTAACCGCCTCTATACCCTTTGAATGTTCTATAACGGTATAGAGACTGCTGACGTCTGCCGTAACTAGGATATAACTTTCTTTCCCCTCAAATTTATTCATTCTCTGAAGGATGTCCATCGTGTCTTTTATATACGATTTCCCTTTTAATACTTCAGGTTGAAGATGATGGTCAATATAGTGTGATAGGTTCGATGTTATACATCCTGTTCCGGCCACTATAGGTCTTCCCGGGGGGTTCTGTATATCCTTATGGATTTTAGGTAAGATGTAGAAGACTGGAAGGCTTGGGTCTTCCACAATTATATATTTCTCTTCCCGCTCGGTAATCACTTTTTATATCTGGATAGTAAGTTTTTTAATTCTTTCTCTATTCGTTCACTAGGGTTACTACGTAAAGTAGCATAAGTTGATCTATCCTCCAGTTGACGTGTGATCTCTCTCTCATATTTCTCTATATCATAATAATAATACTGCCCCCCTCATCAGCAGGTTTAATAATGATTTCTTTATTCTCACTTAGATTCTTTATAGCTTCTCTTTCTTTTTTACTAGTATTCTGTATTTTATCCCACTTCGGGATAATTTTCTCCATATCTGCGGTAACTGCTTTATTAAAACTTTCCACGAAACAGCCCCTGCTAAATGTGGGATTAAATATTGATTTTAGTTTGAAGGGGTCCCTATTCAATGTGGTTTCTCCCTTCTGACTGAGAAAGTACCGTTTTAATACTAACTTCCTGGTAAACTTTTGGACATCCAGAAATGTTTCAAATTTATTAAGTTGACTAACAGGAGCAAATTTAAGTCCTTTCTTCAGGACTGAACTTTCATCTTTCGTTAGCACGTGTTTGCTCAAATTAAAAATCTTAGTTTCCTCTATCCCTTCTCTATCCGGGAGGCTGGCAAAAGCTCCTCCTTTTTTACTAGACCTTTTATTAATTCTTTTCCCTCTTTTACCCCGTTTACAAGTTTTTCTTCTGAAAACTAAAATCTTCTCGACCTCCTCCTGTTCCTGTCTAAAAAATCACTATTATTGAAAGTTTCATATCTGTTGCTAGTGCTGATTGGAAACTTACTTTCCCTTTCTGAATCTATATGCCATTCATCTTTTAGAAAATATTCATTTCTTCTTGGATTTCTTCTTTTTCTATCCCATTGACTTCTTTCTCCTCCCCACCTATTATTCCATTGGGTTCTGGAGGCTCGATCCCTTCTAATGTTTCTATGATTGGATTGTAGTCTAGGTCTATAGCTTAATCTTCTATCTATCCTGTGTTGGTTTCTTCTATATTCCCTCTGCTCATCATCCCATTTATCTTTCCTAGGGCTCCTCTCACAATCACATATTGAATCATCCCATTCTTCAATATTTTCTATCCCCTTACTTTCATCCCGAGGATCTTGCAATACAGTTTCTTTATCATTTTTATATGGGAAATCTATTTGTTCTTCCTTTTCTCTTTTATCTCTCTTATATTTTCTTTTCTTTCTCAAAATAATTTCTTTTTCTTTTCTTACTAACCGTATTTCCATTTCCCTTTCTAACTTTCTATATTCTTCAATTTCTCTAACAGGTGAAAGTGAAGTAGTGAAACCTTCTATTTGTTGTTCTAATGTTTCCAAATTTTTCTTTCTTTCTTGCATTATCAGGTCCATTAGGGCCAATGAACAACTTTCTAATATTTTATTCCACCTTAAATAAAATTCTTCACTTTCATGATCCGAGGATGTTTTTTTATAAATTTTTAACCCCCTAGGTATAATCCGTTCTGTTATATATTTTTCTATGGTGATACTCTCCCACCACACTCTACTTTCCTTCATTAGCGTATTTTCTAATTTCCTCATAATTCGACCAACTTCATCCATACTAATCTCATTCTCATTATTCTCCTCCATAACCTCCTCATCAAATAATGAATTGACCAATAACTTACGTTGGTCTTTGTACCCCAGTATGGTGCTGCTAATTTCAAATAAGTGCAAGAAACAGCAACAAATATTATATAATGAAATGAGCGCACCAATCCAATGGTGCTGCAGGAAGTGCTTGGGTGGCCACTTACACCCTATAAACCACAATAAGTACAGTACTTGCAGTTCCCGCGCTCCTAGTAACATATCGCCAGCAGAGCAGATGCAGCATCACTTCCGGACACTGTTATCGGAGGCGGCGTGCGTTCCATTGAATGGAGCGCACGCGCAGGATGCAGCGTCACTTCCGGGCACTGTGATCGGAGACAGCATGCGTTCCATTGAATGGAGCTCACGCGCAGGACGCCAGGAGCCTTCGTATGCGGAGATGATGTCAGCATACATCATCTCCGCTGAGTGCTATAGGAAGCCGACCGGAAGTGGTATGCGTTCCAGTCAATGGAACGAAAACCGCTGAAATGACA
This sequence comes from Taudactylus pleione, assembly GCA_031769625.1. Classification (NCBI taxonomy): domain Eukaryota; kingdom Metazoa; phylum Chordata; class Amphibia; order Anura; family Myobatrachidae; genus Taudactylus; species Taudactylus pleione. Next base: position 8,822,705 of record JAUIMM010000370.1, read on the forward strand.
TTTGGATGGTAATAACTACATAGATCTGGGGAGAATGAAATTTTATTTTAGAGACATAGCTGGACTATAGTTGGTAATTGTGCCCTATGGGAGTAGAATAGGATCATTGAGAGACGGACCAATAGGGAGACACCTTAGGGTATTTAAGGAAGTAGTATATGGTGATCAATACACACCTTGAAAAAAGGCTCTATATGAGCAGAAACGCGTTGGTGAGAAAGGAGCTGCATTGAGAACACCAGGAATAAGGGCCAGAGGACGCACCACTGCTATATAGACACCAGGGGACCACGCGAACCCATCCCGGGAGGTGACTGTTTATATCCCTGTACATGCTATTTTGGGTGTGAATTGTCCTACACCCCTATATATCTGGTACGCAGCCACCTTTATGTGTTTTATGGATGTTTATGTTTTGAATAAACTGTACTTCACTATATACTACTTCTTCATTTTTTTGAGGAATTTTGGCTTATTTACTGGTTGAATAGTTTGAAAAGGAACAGCATAGGAATCCATTCCGGGGAAACTTTCTCATTTATTAACTTTTCCTGAATCTGACTTTTACTCCAGAGGAGCGCGGGAACTGCAAGTACTGTACTTATTGTGGTTTATAGGGTGTAAGTGGCCACCCAAGCACTTCCTGCAGCACCATTGGATTGGTGCGCTCATTTCATTATATAATATTCGTAACTGCATTATCTTCTCCATTATCCCAATGCTGAATAGGAGAATTACATAAAATATACGGAAATCATAGTTTCCATATTTTTTATGTAAAAAAAATCATTGCTGAATAGACCCCTATGTATCAAAGCTGGGAGAGAGATACAATTGTGATCAGCTTTCAATCTACATTTTGCACCCTGTGTTTTAATGATAGGAGCTAATTGGTTGGCGATTTTTTTGTTACAATTTTATCTTTCTCCCAGCTTTGATACATAGGCCCTTAAGTATCAGGGCCATTAATTACAAAGGTAACGCAAGATATATCTGGATATCTCCTACTTACCTTTCAGTCACAATCTGTCTTGCTGTACTAATACTATTGTATGGGGACCAAAATTCATAAAGCTCTGAAAATACTAACTTTTCGGAGCTTGACAGCAGGAACTTTCACAATTCTGGTCCTCTGCTCCTTCGTATGGAAAGGAGATCCGATGTTGGGAAAAGGGATCTGATCAGATCCCTAACCCTGTATGGCTCCATCCACCGGACACCAGTTTTTTTTGTGCACATGCGTGAAGCCACTAGCAGTGGCATAACTAGGGTATTTGGAGCCCAGGGCAAATTTAAAAATGGAGCCCCCCTATGTACGTGTGCCGAAGACTGGGCGTGGTCACTTAGAAATGGGGCATGTCAACATGACACACATACCCCTTTTTTGTCACTCATTCCTTTCCATTCCATATGCACCTTAACCCCAGTAGTGCCCCTTATACAGTCCCCCCTATGCAGTGCCCCTAGTAGTGGTCCTTATTATGCAGGCCCCCAGTAGTGCCCCTTATACAGTACCCCCAGTATGCAATGTCCCCAGTAGTGGTGGCTCTTATGCAGGCCCCCAGTAGTGCCCCTTGTACAGTACCCCCAGTAGTGGTCCCCCTTAAGCAGCTCCCCATTACTTCCCCTTATACAGTGCCTCCAGTAGTGGTCCCCCTTATGCAGGCCCCCTGTAGTGCCCCTTATACAGTGCCCCTAGTAGTAATCCCCCTTATGCAGTGCCTCATGTAGTGGTCCCTCCTATGCAGTGCTCCCAGAAGGGTCATTTATGCAGTGCCCCCAGTAGTGGTCCCCCTTATGCAGGCCCCCTGTAGTGCCCCTTATACAGTGCCCATAGTAGTAATCCCCCTTATGCAGTGCCTCATGTAGTGGTCCCTCCTATGCAGTGCTCCCAGTAGGGTCCCTTATGCAGTGCCCCCAGTAGTGGTCCCCCTTATGCTCCGGCTACAGCTCCCACCTCCGTCCACACATCAGTCCTCCTGAGCTGTCGAGCTCTGCATTATGGGAGAGACGTCATGATGTCTCTCCCATTACCCATTGCAGGAGCCGGAAGGCAGAGCTCATGAATGAGCTCCAGCCCGGCTCTTGCAGTGGGTGCTGCAGCAGTCAATGAGAGTCCGTCTGACTCTCATTGGCTGCTGATAGACACACACATCACTGCCGCGCGGCGGTGATGTTTGTGCAGCAGCCAATGAAATTCTGTCTGACTCTCATTGGCTTCTGGTTAACACTCACATCGCCTCCGCGCAGGCGGCGTTGTGTGTGTAAAAATGCACAGCCAGAGCCCGCTTCCCACCCTCCTTCTGGCGCTATTAAGCGCTCAGGGGTAGGGAGGGGGCTCGGCTGTGCAGCACAGGACCGGCGCTGGGCGCAGGGAAGCCTAGCGTCGGTCCTGTGTAATTGTGTAGAGCTGACCGCACTCACTGTGGTCGACACTACACTGGGTGACTAGGACAGGTCCGTACCGTGGCCAGCGGTGCCCCCCCCCACACACACACACACACAAACCCCTGCGCTGCGAGTCCCACGGCTCCCAGGGCACGTGCCCCGCTCGCCCTGCCCTGGTTACGCCATTGCCAACTAGTCAGTCACGGCAGTACTAATTTTCACTTCTACAGAGGTACCGGTGATAGGGATCTTCATATCAGCTGTCTCCTCCCCGAAGTAATGTTGAATTGCTCACCGGAGTAATGTTGAATTGCTGCTGTGTTTTAGTATCCACTGCTGCTATTTGTAACAAGTTGGATACTTAATTATCAGGGACCATCCAGCTCCCTATAGTGAATAGGCCGCTTACTATTTATTTTAATACATTTCAACAACCTTAAATAAAATAAAACATGTTTTTTATTTTATTCAATAAATGTTGATTATACTTTAATTTGCAGTTTTAACTAGTGATTTTACCCTTTTTTCTGCCATTTATCCCTATATTGTATTTTACAGTTCTAATTGACAATTTTCGAAATAAAAATATGATCAAGGCCTATCTATTACCACACACAATATGAGATCATTATACAACATATTTAGTGTCATCATTTATTACCAAAATCCATCTTCTACATGTCAGAATATCTGAGGATGGCTTAACTGTAAGCATTCCCTAAAATGTATGAGCCCTAACCTGAATATACATCCTTGTAGTTCATGCAGCTCCCATGGGTGTAATGTATATAAAATATCTCCAATTACTAAGTTTAAATAATAAAAATAAATGATTCATTAAGCTATTACATCTCTTAACCTGTCTGTACTAAATGGAGAGAAATTGCTTTTCTGCTTATTATATTTTAATGGGCGATAACACATTTTTTTAATTTTGTGGCCCAACTTTCGTTTCCAGCAATGACGGCCAAATATATTTTTCAGGAATATTAGAATTTAGTATATGGATTATCTATAAGAATAAAAATACTTTTAGTTAACAGAAATGCCTAAAAGTGCATTAATTAAATTAGGCCTTGTGCCTAAAGATATATATGTCTGAATGTTTTACTACACTTGAATGAATCCATTGCTGAGCACAGAAGGATTACAGATAGCAATGATAGCAAGTCAGTGGATGATCAGCGGATTAACTGTGCAGCCTCATTCTAGGTGAAACATTGCACCATTCATCACAAGGAAGCTCACTCCACCTGCATTATCATATCCATTCATATAGTTTACATCCATGCTTATGATGTATTCTGTTTACTTATAGTATCCATATTTTGTTGTTATTGTGAATATATTTTTATTGGTGATGAAAGTGATTGTTTATTGGAATTCTTTAGCCTATATAAATGTATTTTCTGTTTTATTTTACTTTTACTTACAAATAATATTGATGTGGGTGAAAAATTTGTCAACATTACATTTTGTACTGACTACATCACCCACGCGGAACTAATGTTCCAACTGTATTGATTGCACAGAGAAATAAGCAACACACAGAACATTCCCTCCTGATATTACTGCTCTCATTACTTTTAGTGACTATTTGGAAGAATAAAGCTACCATTTACTGGAATGCTTCAGTCTTTAACAAGGAATGGTAACAAGTAAGGTAATTAGAATGAAGAAAGCACAGCAGATTCTAATTAAAGAAAACCTTCTACAGCAGGATTTCCGATCTTTGCAATTGGTTGACTTTACAGCTTAAAGGCAAAGTCCATTGATTGCGAAATCAAGGTTGACAATAACAGTCATAGGTTTTTGCTCGGGGGTTTCCTAGATTTATCTCCAATGAAATCATTATTTCCATTATGTTAAATATGACAATATACCACAATGCAGGATAGATATGTCAAGTGAGATATTTCTTATTGACCATGAGCCACTCAATATCCTCGTTGCCTATGGAGGGATTTAATTAGATCCTGGACTTTCATTGACAAATGAATAGAACATATTTCCAGCTTTTAAGAAGGCTTTATTTTGCCTCATTTTTGTCTAGAAATGTAATTTAGGATGTGGATAATGCTGAACCTCGGCATATATGTGTGGTGCAGAATGGTGGTATTTGTATGTGCCTTTATAGTATTAAGGGGTCTATTTTCTAAGCCTTGGATGGAGATAAACTGAACAGAGATAAAGTACCAGCCAATCAGCTCCTAACTCCCATGTCACAGACTGTGTTTGAAAAATGACAGTTAGGAGCTGGTTGGCTGGTACTTTATTTCCTTCCAAGGCTTAGTAAATAGACCCCTAGGAGACACCTACAGGACTTGGGTTTATCTACTAAAAATGCACAATCTCAATCCACTTGATTCATTAATTGGTTCATTATCATAACCTTTCCCTCTAAACAAAACTATATTTTTGCATTTATGAGACTATCTACCTCAGTTGGTGTTTACTCTCCATTTCATAAGTTACACTCATTATATGGAGCACAAAAAACCCTCCATCTCCATTTGGCACCATCTTGTCCTATGATTCTTTGGATTGGATGATTAGTTGAACTGTCGGAGCATATCTTGTCTGATTTTGCACTTCACATGCTCTGGATCTTGAGCACATAAGTACAGGGGACGAAGAGTTGTACACATGGCAATCACATCTATACTTATGCAGAGGAGATGTAACTGGGCTTTAATGAGGCACTCCCACATAGACAAAACTCAGTGTCGATGGAACTGCAGGCTATGCAGAATTGGACGTACAGTAAGCATAAAAAGTCAGTTTTACAGTGCACACTGATGATGATGACCAGTAGCAAACCAAATGTACAGATACTGTATGGAGCACATACAACTCAGGTGAATATATGTGGGGCAGTACAGACAGTGCAATGGTTAGCATTACTGCCTCACAGCGCAAAGGTCGTGGGTTCAATTCCCACCATGACCCTACCTGTGTGGAGTTTGTATATTCTCCCTGTGCTTGCGTGGGTTTCCTCCGGGTACTCTGGTTTCCTCCCACACTCCAAAAATATACTATCAGGCTAATTGGTTCCCATAAAATGAATCTGTGTGTAAAATGAATATGTGAGTGTAGATATGGTAGGGAATATAGGCCCTCATTCAGAGCCGTACGCTCTGAGCAGAGCGCACGCTCTGAATGAGGGCCGGCCTCCATGAAAATGGAGCATCCTCCTGGACGCTCGTATAGCTGTGGGTCACCACCCACAGGCTGTACGAGCGTGCAGTTTGATGGCCGCGATTGTCTTGACCATCGCGACCATCGAAACTGCGAGCCGGAGCCTGCGGTTGAGGTTTTCAACCGCAAGCTCCGGAGTGATTTTGGCTCTATCAGAGCCAAAATCACTCCCACTGACATCACTAGTGATGTCAGTGGGCCGGCTTCTGACGGGAGGCGTTCCCGTGGGAACGCCCCCGTCAGGGAGGCACGCCCCCGGCACGCGTACCAAAGGGGGCGTGCTGTCAATCAACATCGACAGCACGCCGCCTTTGATCAGACACAACGAGCGAAGGACTTTCCTTCGCTCGTCGCGTCTGGCGCATGCGCACGACGGAGCTCCCTCCGTCGTGCGCATGCTCAGTCCAGAACATCGACCCACTTGCAAGCGGACAGCCGCTCGCGAGTGGGTCTGAATCAGGCCCATAGATTATAAGCTCCACTGGGGCAGGGACTGATGTGAATGGCCAAATATTCTCTGTAAAGCGCTGCAGAATATGTGTGCGCTATATAAATAACTGGTCATAAATAAATAATAATTAAATATGTATATTTTCCATGCACACAGTTCAGGAGCACTTCTGTCTGATTGCCATCTAATACCCCTTTTCCACCTAAATTCCGGGTCTGACCCGGAGTTGGAACAAAGTTCCTATCCGGATCAGACCTGGAATTTTGCAGGCGCCGACTCGGGATATTCCCGAGTCAGCGCCGCTCACACCGCAGTCGGGTCTGCATAGACCCGGCTTTTGCGGAGTGAAAGTGGTCGCTTGGAGATGACGTCATCTCCAAGCTCCACTGAAGGCGGACCAAGCGGCCGGCTAGCAGCGCACTCCAGGTTATCGTGACCCTGAGTGCGCTGTTCTCACAGCAGGGTTTCACGGGCTATGCCCGTGTTAAACCCTGCTAGTTACCTGGGTTGGATTGCCGGGTCACTCGACCCGGCGATCCAACTCTCTCCCCATTTACACCAGGGAGCTGCCCGGGTTAACCCTTCAAAAACCCGGGTTTTAGCTCCGGTGTAAAAGGGGTATAACAATGCTTCAGGCCCTTTCTGTATATCAATAAAACAGGAGCATATGATTGCAATAGAATAATTACTCTGTAACCCTGTATTTGTTCACCCCCAGTGACACTTGTTTTGCCACACATGTTGTAATATCATTTGTGTAATCTAGCAAATGGCATCATACTAATGCTGCCCATCCACTACACGACATAGAAAGGACAGCACGATTACGACATTGCCATCGTGCTGTCGTTTCTATGTCTGTGATGTGCCTACACTGAACGAGCAGTCGTTCAGTGCAGGCTCATCAATCATCAGGTAACATGCTGAACCTGACGTTATCGTCAGGTTGACCAGCATGTTTGCCCGATGATAGATGTCCGATACGACCAGCGTGCACGCGCATCGCTGGTCGTTATAGACATTAAACTGCACGATTTGCGGCCGATTACCAAGCAATTGAGCGATAACCATGGTCATTATCGCTCAATCACTAGGTTTAATCGCCTAGTGGATGGGCAGTATAAGCATATATGATACTCTAACCATGCATATTAATAATCAAATAAAAAAGTATCGGTATAATAATTGGGTATGCTGGAAGTCATCTGACCATCGCCAGGCTGTGCGAAGTTACTCACCACTCATACACTGCCAGTCACCTTTACTGTGAGAATTAGAGATGTGCAGGTCCGATTCTCAGGGAACCGACAACAACCAAATTTAGGAGTTCCGAGTCAAACCAAGTCCAAGTTCGGACTCACTTTTGGGGTACTGAGTCGAACCGAGTCCTCGTTCGGATCTTCGCGTGGTTCAGAACTCAGATTTAAATTTGCATACTAACAGGTCAAAATGACGTCATTTTAGCTTCTTTTTTTTTTTTAATACAGATCCAAAACCAAAATACGTGAAGGTGGTTTTACAAAACTAAAACCAAAACACAAAGATGAATCCAGACCCAAAACCAAAACATGAGATCGGCGCACATCTCTGGAGGGAGTGTTATTTTCCTGGATAACTACACTTAATGGCAGATGCACACCACTTGCTCACACAGCACTCGCTTAGGACACATTCCACTGCTATCTTTCTCTTAAGAAAATATATTAAACTTTGCTTGTACAGTGGGCCTGATTCAGACCCACTCGCAAGCTTTATGTGCTCGCAAGCGGGTCGATGGCCAGGCAGTGCACACGCGTGAGTCCCGGAGCGAGTGAGAAATCACTCACTTTGGTGCTCGCATCCAAAAGGGGCGGCTGTCGATGTTGATTGACAGCTCGCCCCGTTTGGTAGGCGTGTCGGGGGGGTGGCTGGCCAAATGGAGGCGTTCCTGAAGGAACGCCTGCCGTTTGGGGCCGGCCCCACTGACATCATGAGTGATGTCAGTGGTGAGCTTTCGGCTCTATCACTGGGGCTTGCGACGGATGAGGCCCTACCACAAGAGTCTTGTCGCAAGCCCGATGGTGGCGACCATCATCTGGCCGCTCGCTAAAGCTGTGGGTGGTCACCCACAGCTTAGCGAGCGGCCAGGAGGCCCAACAAAAAAAAACATGCGGCCGCCCTGATTCAGAGCCAGCGCTCGCTTTTTGTGAGCGGCTCTGAATCAGGCCCCGTATTACTTGTTGAAGTCGCTACTGTGCCGACTCTACTCCAGGCTGTACCTGCTTTACCTTCAATAAAATCACTACACTGATTAAATAACTGGGCTGTTTGTTGTCTCAGGTCATCCACTAGTGTGTACAGAAACTTTACTACATCATTAAGCCTGTACACACAAATTTCCAACATTAGTCACTCAGTGCAATCTGGGAGGCTGACAGAAAGCATCAGGAGTAGATTGGCCCACGGGAAAATGGGCTCCGGGTGCCCCAGTCCTCCCTTTCTCACAGGAGGGATGGCGCTAGTTGCAGATCGGATCACCAAAGAGGTCTGCGGGTTGCAGCCCAGGCCGGTAGCTGCTGTATGAAAGTCTCTGTGGGAGGGGGCGGGATCAGGACACGTGACATCAGCAGCCACTTTCTGCACAATAGGGATGGCAATCGGAGGGGTGTCCATCGATGGTTACCATCGATGGGGCCATCGGTGGTTACTATCAATGGCACATAAACCATCGATGGATTGCACCCCTCAATGGCGAATGGCGGGCTGCGCACCAATCAAACTCAGGAGCGGGGCTTAGCCAGCGCTGGGGGCGGGACTAAGCTCTGTCCCATCCAGTAAAAAACAATCGTCTCCCACTCGTCCATCGATGGCAGAGAACCATTGTTTTTCTGCTATTGATGGTAAAAGTATTCGACATCGGCCATAAACCATCGATGGTTTTGAATCATCGATGGTCAATGGCCATCCCTACTTTCAGGAGTCGAGACGTTCGGTGCATATGCGGTCTCCTGACTACACATGTGCAGCGCCCATGGCTGGGGAGGGTTCACATATTCTCATCTCCCTTCCAATATGTACACATACTCTCTCAGATGCTGATGCTATTATTTCCCAATTTCAATTTGACACCCCAGCCTTTCATGTCAATTCTGTTATTGTAGGAAGTTTATGTGATTTCATAAAACTAACAATCCCGCCCCCATCACCAGACCCCAGTCCCATTAGGGCTTACAAAAATTTCCTGTGCTGGTTTGCTGCCCCTGGAAAGCATCTAGTACAGTAAAATATACACAGACTGAACTGCTGAATGTACTTATTACAGCACTGAAAAAAAGCCCTCTCAATCTGTCTGTACCAGCTCTCATCTATAAAAGCTTCTCTGGCCTGGGGGCAAGTGCCATTCTGCATCCTTGCCAACACAGTCAAAAAACGTATTAACAAAGCATGATGACAAATTATTTACCAGCGCAGCATACATTTCCCAGATAACGGGGAAGTGTCATGGTTAGATAGTAAGTCTCAGGACTTAAATCTCACTGTTTCAGTTTATGAAAATCTCATCAGCCCAGAGTCACTTATGCCATGTTATCTACTGATATAGCTGCTGTTAGTGTCATGAGAGGAATCTGCTCTTTCCACATTGGTGGATTGGTTTCTATAAACCCAAATGGAAATACTTGTTTAATCTTTGTGACTTTTTTTTCTGTTATACTCAAGCACAGAGCCGTAACTAGACTTTTTGGTGCCCTGTGCCAGAAAGAGCATTGGCACCCCCCTCATTTTTCAAAAGGACATAATGCACCCAAAAAAGGGCCATGGCCTCATGGGGAAGGGCCAGGGAAGAGATAGGAGAGGCCAGGAGATGCTGGGATGAAATAAGAGGAAGCTACAAGCAAGAATGATAATAAACAGAAATTTGGCAGGCCCAAACAGCGCCCCCTGATCTGTGGTGCCCTGTGCAATGGCACCGGCCGCACTACCCTAGCTACGGCCCTGCTCAAGCATATCTGATTTCATGTCTCCATGAACAGCCAGATCCATTTTCACACAATTGGATTTTAAGACACATACATAAAAGCTTTCAGTAGGGTAATGTAACAATATTTTTTGGGAGATCAGGCAAAAATCACAAAATACTTGTGTTAAACCAGTCGCACTGGACATATACATGTAAGAATGTTTAATTCAATTGATCTGCCCCTATTGATCCACTATTAAGTATTAATCCATATAAATTAGTAGGGGGTGCTACCATTGACATATAAATTCAATACAGAACAAAAAGAGGGAAGGAAAGATTTGTCTTATGTTGTGCACATAGAATAAAGTGAATCCATAAAATATAACTTATTTTATCTCTGTAATAGTAACACAAAATATTAAAACATGCAATATAAAAAAAAACCTATGAGAATGTGTATCTTAGACTCTGACAAAGCGAAACTGCATAATGTACGTTGGCTGTTGCGCTGCATACGGAGGGACCCGTGGGTCTCAGTATTACTGCACATAAAAGCACTTTATTGGAGATGTTGATCCCGAGAGGGAACTGAAATGTGTGTACACTCCTGCACATAGATGCAGTGACTCTTTATAATACACCTAGGAGTATAACATTCTGTTATTGTGTAACGATGGCATGCACATAAATGCTGTGACCTTAATCATACATCTAAGTGCAGGGCCGGCTCTAGGACGGGCAGCGCCCTCTGCTAAATAGAAAGGGGTCGCCTTTAGCCCCGCGCAAGTCCGAAAAGGGAGATTGACCTAATTACCATAGACCACACACCCTAAATTATGCTATTTGGGGCGTGCCTGTATGGCACTCCTCCCGTTTAACGTCAGGCTTGTGGCAAGCCCAGCCCTTTCCTTGCACTGAATGGATGCCACACATATTCGCACAGCATCCATCCAGCTTCTCCGGAGTCCTCATGTGCTGGAACAGCGGAACAGTGCCCAACGAAAACAGGACTATCCAGCTGAAAACAGGATGGTTGGGATGGGTGCGCCTTCTATGGGGTGGCGCCCCTGTTCAACTGAACTGGTCGAGCGCCCCCAAGAGGCGGCCCTGCCTAAGTGGATGAAAACTCTGTCATTGTCTAGGGTTCCAGTCAATAGATCTACACTAAAAAGGTCGACAATGTCCAGATAGACCCCAAATGGTAGAAAGTCAATATGTAGACATGGCCAAAAGGTCGACAGGGACAAAAGTTTGACAAACAAAAGGTTGACATGGATGAAGATAGACAGTTACATAAGGTTGACAGGGTGAAAAGGTCAACATTGAAATGGTCATCACAAAACTGGTTGACATATGAGTTTTCAGATTTTTTAGGAGTAGGCACTTACCGGAGGATTAGGGTTAAGCTCTGGGAGGGATGGTAAGGGTTAGGCACTTACCTCGACAGTTAGGGTTAGGCACTAGGAGGGACAGTTAGGGTTAGGAGGGCACTTACTGGAGAGTTAGGGTTAGGCACTTACCCCGACAGTTAGGGTTAGGTGTCATGATTGGTGTCTGCGAGTTACCTGTCTCAGGTGGTGATCGGGTTTCAACGGAGGCCGGCATGACTGGAATCACAGAGAATGTAAATAGCTCTATTTTCAAGACTTGGGTAGCAGTGAAAACTGCCTTTGATGATAAATGACAGGAACTGGAGGGACCGGACTGGGACCGGCAGGAAGACTTGTTGAATTGAACTGAAGAACTGAGAACTTGACTCTGGACTGGAACAACGTGGACTGAACTGATGATCTTGGAACTTGATTCTGGACTGGAGCAACGTGGACTGAACTGATGAGCTTGGAACTTGACTCAGGACTGGAATGTAACAATGGCTGAAGGGAAGTCAGGTAATGCTGAGACGAGGCTAACAGGGTAATCTGGAATTACTATGACAAAGGCTAGAACTCAGGTGCAGGCTGGATTGGATAATAGGGAATAACAGGTTTCAGGAAGGAATGGGTAGGTTTGGGGATTTGCAGGCTGGACAGGATATTTGGAAATAACAGGTTTCAGGAAGGATTGGGTAGGTTTGGGAATTTTAGGTTCAGGGAGGGGAGTAGGTAGGTAAAAGGGGCAGAAGTTGATCCACAGCAGGAAGCAAGGCAGGGTGACACGATGCAGGTTTACAGAGTGCCAGGGACCAACCAGGGGTAGGACTAACAGCAGAGCACAGGCCAGGTATGCTGTAACAGGACGTCTGGATACCAGGTATTACAGTAGCAGGTTTTCGGGATGCACCAGAGGTTGCTGTCAGCAGGCTTACTGGATTGCCAGGTTTGGCTGTAACAGGTTTTCTGGAAGCACCGGGGGTTGCTGCCAGATTTACTGGATTGCCAGGTACAGCTGAAACAGGTTTTCTGGATAGCACCAGGGATTGCTGTAGCAGGTTACAGGGACAGACTTGAATGCATGAACCATACACCACGGGAAGACGAGATGTTCAGGCCCAGAATGCTATCAGGAGAGGATATATATATCATGGGTCTGGCAGCAATTGGTGGATACGGACAGGTGGTCTGGTAGTAGCATTCTGAGTGGTGGAAGGCACAACATGCAGAGGGAGTATTCATCTCTGCAGCTCTGAGAATCAGAACCACACCTGTGATTCCAATCAGGGCTAGCAGTGCTCACAGACAGAGGAGAGACCAGGTGCAATAATCAGAGCAAATCCTCCAGGCAAATTACACACACAGATCCATGGGGAAGCTGACAGGGGTAAGTCTCAAGGCAAAAAGGTAACAACTAGACAGGGTCGTGACAGTACCCCCCTCTTTATGGGTGGACTCCGGACACCAAAACAGAACTTTCAGACATCTTCCCAATTCTCAATTTCTTGGGATACTTGGAGTGGAAAGTCTACAAAGGAGATAGTTCAAGACCTTCGCCGATTCTTCTTTTTGCTGCGAGAACGTTTTTTTCCAACCAACGGACCAGCAATCTTTGGTAACTCCTGTGGAAATATGTGGCTGGGAAGGACAGGATCAGAATTTTGGGAGGAACAGTAGCAGAAAGGGGACAAGGAGGTGTGTGCACAAGTCATGTTCTGGGTTACAGATTCAAAAGTACTGCTCTCTTGGGATGCCTGGAATTCGGCACGCTGGCCCTTGAAAACTTGACCTTGTTCAGATTTCAGAGGAGTGGAGGATGAATTCTTGGTAGCACAAACAGAGTGCTTGGACAATATTTTGGAACTGAGAACTTCGCTAGAATTTTGGTTTACAGGGTAAGGACCAAATTCTTTGACAACAGCTTCACTGAAAGTCTTTATATTTTGAAGCATTGGATCTTTGGAGTTGTAAATAGGGGCAACCCAGTCCCAAGCTTTACCTTGAAAAGATGAGATAACAAACTCTACAATATTAGTAGACTTGACTCCACATGGCAGAGAAGAATTAATCATACCGAAGAATTGTTTCAATAAAGCATAGTATTGAGTTAAGTCCCCATCAAAATAAATGCATGGTGAAGTATCTGACAAATCCTGTGTGTTCAAGGATTGTGGAGCACTTTCAGGTGCCTGGCAGGAGGAAATTTGAGGATGCTCCGATTGATGAGGAGTCGAAATAACTGAAGCAGACCGATGTTCGGAATTTGGACCAATTGATGGAACTGGAAGGAGTCCTGGGGAACTAGAGACAGTAGCATCAACAATCAAGGCTGAGAACAGACTACAGAGATTGTCATCTTCTGGAACAATATATGCAGGAGACGGTGAACAGGAACCATAATCAGATTTTTTAGCACAAGACACTTCTCCCTGATAACAGGAACTTGAGACCCCCTCCTGAGGCGCGAGACTTGAGACCCCCTCCTGGGGCACGAGACTTGAGACCCCCTCCTGGGGCACGAGACTTGAGACCCCCTCCTGGGGCGCGAGACTTGAGACCCCCTCCTGGGGCGCGAGACTTGAGACCCCCTCCTGGGGCGCGAGACTTGAGACCCCCTCCTGGGGCGCGAGACTTGAGACCCCCTCCTGGGGCGCGAGACTTGAAACCCCCTCCTGGGGCGCGAGACTTGAAACCCCCTCCTGGGGCGCGAGACTTGAAGCCCCCTCCTGGGGCGCGAGACTTGAAACCCCCTCCTGGGGTACGAGACTTGAAACCCCCTCCTGGGGTACGAGACTTGAAACCCCCTCCTGGGGTACGAGACTTGAAACCCCTCCTGGGGCTGCTGACTGGAGTCCCCTACTGGGACAAGCAGAAACCGGGCTGGGACCGGAACGGGCAGAATCCGGGCTGGGACCGGAACGGGCAGAATCCGGGCTGGGGCCGGAACGGGCAGAATCCGGGCTGGGGCCGGAACGGGCAGAATCCGGGCTGGGGCCGGAACGGGCAGAATCCGGGCTGGGGCCGGAACGGGCAGAATCCGGGCTGGGGCCGGAACGGGCAGAATCCGGGCTGGAGCCGGAACGGGCAGAATCCGGGCTGGGACCGGAACGGGCAGAATCCGGGCTGGGACCGGAACGGGCAGAATCCGGGCTGGGACCGGAACGGGCAGAATCCGGGCTGGGACCGGAACGGGCACTGAGACGTTGACACTTAGAACCACTGCTGGAGTTGCAAAGGAAACAGTCTTTAATGAAGTGGTCAGAACTCCCACAATAGAGACAGAGCTGTAAATCTTTGCGCCGCTGGCGTTCGGCCACAGAGAGCTTGGGGCGTGGGTAACTACGATGTCTGACAGTACTTGGTTCAGAAGAATCCTTGTTTCTTAGGGATTCCAAGGCAGAGGTTTTAGTCGAGACAGAGGCAGCTCTAAGAAATTCAGGAATGATCTGAAAAATTTTGGTGAGTAGAGCCTGAAGCTGTTCCAGCAGTCGATGGAAGGTAGTTAGGGGTTCAGGTAAGGTTTGGGTAACATCTAGCCGGTTATTCAGGATTTTCAAAAGCTGTAGCACTTGATGCTGTACGGCCTCCTGTGAATCCAAGCGGGTGACCAGGTTACGGAAAGCATCTAGTCCCTTAATAGGTGCTTGATCCGCCACCATCGTTGGGCCTGAACATTCTGTCATGATTGGTGTCTGCGAGTTACCTGTCTCAGGTGGTGATCGGGTTTCAACGGAGGCCGGCATGACTGGAATCACAGAGAATGTAAATAGCTCTATTTTCAAGACTTGGGTAGCAGTGAAAACTGCCTTTGATGATAAATGACAGGAACTGGAGGGACCGAACTGGGAACGGCAGGAAGACTTGTTGAATTGAACTGAAGAACTGAGAACTTGACTCTGGACTGGAACAACGTGGACTGAACTGATGATCTTGGAACTTGATTCTGGACTGGAGCAACGTGGACTGAACTGATGAGCTTGGAACTTGACTCAGGACTGGAATGTAACAATGGCTGAAGGGAAGTCAGGTAATGCTGAGACGAGGCTAACAGGGTAATCTGGAATTACTATGACAAAGGCTAGAACTCAGGTGCAGGCTGGATTGGATAATAGGGAATAACAGGTTTCAGGAAGGAATGGGTAGGTTTGGGGATTTGCAGGCTGGACAGGATATTTGGAAATAACAGGTTTCAGGAAGGATTGGGTAGGTTTGGGAATTTTAGGTTCAGGGAGGGGAGTAGGTAGGTAAAAGGGGCAGGAGTTGATCCACAGCAGGAAGCAAGGCAGGGTGACACGATGCAGGTTTACAGAGTGCCAGGGACCAACCAGGGGTAGGACTAACAGCAGAGCACAGGCCAGGTATGCTGTAACAGGACGTCTGGATGCCAGGTATTACAGTAGCAGGTTTTCGGGATGCACCAGAGGTTGCTGTCAGCAGGCTTACTGGATTGCCAGGTTTGGCTGTAACAGGTTTTCTGGAAGCACCGGGGGTTGCTGCCAGATTTACTGGATTGCCAGGTACAGCTGAAACAGGTTTTCTGGATAGCGCCAGGGATTGCTGTAGCAGGTTACAGGGACAGACTTGAATGCATGAACCATACACCACGGGAAGACGAGATGTTCAGGCCCAGAATGCTATCAGGAGAGGATATATATATCATGGGTCTGGCAGCAATTGGTGGATACGGACAGGTGGTCTGGTAGTAGCATTCTGAGTGGTGGAAGGCACAACATGCAGAGGGAGTATTCATCTCTGCAGCTCTGAGAATCAGAACCACACCTGTGATTCCAATCAGGGCTAGCAGTGCTCACAGACAGAGGAGAGACCAGGTGCAATAATCAGAGCAAATCCTCCAGGCAAATTACACACACAGATCCATGGGGAAGCTGACAGGGGTAAGTCTCAAGGCAAAAAGGTAACAACTAGACAGGGTCGTGACATTAGGCACCAGGAGGGAGGGTTAGGGCTAGGCACCAAGGGGAGGGTTAGGGTGAAGATTGGGGTTAGAAAAAAAAACATTTAAATGTTGTCCTTTTGACCCTGTCGATCTTTGTACCTGTCTATCTTGATCTTTGTACCTGTCTATCTTGATCCATGTCGGCCATTTGTCCCTTTCTACCTTTTGACAGTCTACCATTTGGGGTCTATCTAGACACTGTTGACCTTTTTAGTGTAGATCTTTTATACCAAACCCATTGTGTAAAGTAACAGATGACATGGATGTGAGATAGATAGATAGATAGATAGATAGATAGATAGATAGATAGATATCAGTGAAATATTAATAGGAGATTGAACGTTATTTACATCGACCCCGTAATTACTGGGAAACAATACTTCATCTAAAAAGTATATGTAGAAATTATAAGGGCAGAAAGTCCTACTTACTGTGAATTTCTGTTTGACCCTTAGCATTAAGTGCATCCTGCATGCTTACCGCTGGCTGCTGTGTGATGCAATTGAATAGGCCCGGGCACTTCTTCAAGGCTAATTAAAGCTTCAAGGCTATTTGAATCTGGCCCATTGTGTTATTTGCATTTTATCTGTTTTGTTGATTAGCTGCTATAGTAATTAACAGCATTTGTTTGTATAGTTTTAATGATTACAAACATTGAACTGAAGGATTTACTGTATAGAAGACTACAGTAGGTATGTATGAATGAATATACAGTCAGGTGCATAAATATTGGGACATTGACAGAATTTTCATATTTTGGCCTCTATTCACCACCACAATGGCTTTGGAATGAAACAAACAATATGTGCTTTAACTGCAGACTTTCAGATTTAATTTGAGGGTAATTACATCCAAATCAGGTAAACAGTGTAGGAATTACAATGGTTTCTATATGTGCCTCCCACTTTTTAAGGGGCCAAAAGTAATGGGACTATCAACTCAAAAGCTATTTCATGGACAGGTGTGGGCTATTCCCTCGTTATTTCATTATCAATTAAGCAGGTAAAAGGTCTGGAGTTGATTCTAGGTGTGACATTTACATTTGGAATCAGTTGCTGTCGACTCTCAATATGAGATCCAAAGAGCTGTCACTATCAGTGAAGCAAGCTATCATTAGGCTGAAAAATCAAAACAAACCCATCAGAGAGATAGCAAAAACATTAGGTGTGGCCAAATCAATTGTTTGCAACATTCTTAAAAAGAAAGAACGCACCGGAGAGCTCAGCAACGCCAAAAGACTCGGAAGACCAGGGAAAACAACTAAACAACTGTGGTGGATGACAGAAGAATTATTTCCCTGGTGAAGAAAAACCCCTTCACAACAGTTGGCCAAATCAAGAACAATCTCCAGGAGATAGGTGTATATGTGTCAAAGTCAACAATCAAGAGAAGACTTCACAAGAGTGAATATAGAGGGTTCACCACAAGATGTAAACCATTGGTGAATCTCAAAAACAGGAAGACCAGATTAGAGTTTGGCAAACAACATCTAAAAAAGCCATTACAGTTCTGGAACAACATCCTATGGACAGATGAGACAAAGATCAACTTGTACCAGAGTGATGGGAAGAGAAGAGTATGGAGAAGGAAAGGAACACAGTGCAGATGGACAATGACTCGAAGCATACTGCAAAAGCAACCAAAGAGTTTATTAAGGCTAAAAAGTGGAATGTTATGCAATGGCCAAGTCAATCCCTTGACCTGAATCCGATTGAGCATGCATTTCACTTGATGAAGACAAAACTGAAGGGAAAATGCCCCAAGAACGAGCAGGAACTGAAGACATTTGCAGTAGAGGCCTGGCAGAGCATCACCAGGGATGAAACCAGCGTCTGGTGATGTCTATGCGTTCCAGACTTCAGGCTGTAATTGCCTGCAAAGGATTTGCAACAAAGTATTAAAAAGTGAAAGTTAGATTTAGGATTGTTTAGTTTGTCCCATTACTTTTGGCCCCTTAAAAAGTGGGAGGCACATATAGAAACCATTGTAATTCCTACATCGTTCACCTGATTTGGATGTAATTACCCTCAAATTAAATCTGAAAGTCTGCAGTCAAAGCACATCTTGTTTGTTTCATTTCAAAGCCATTGTGGTGGTGAATAGAGGATAAAATATGACAATTCTGTCAATGTCCCAATATTTATAGCAACAGAGGAGAGATACAGTCAGGAGCGGGGACAGTAGAAGCGTATAACCTGTTGTTTCCCGGAGGATCTGATTTGCCCCTCTCTCATCCCTTGTCTGATATTCATAAGACAAGGGAAAGCAGAAGGTGTATAACACAGCTTATCCTTAGGCTTTTCTATTATTTCTGGGATATCTGAACTCTCTCATTTATGGTATCTACATAAATGGTTAGTAGATATCATTTATATCAGTCTGTGATTACTTGTAAATGTTTTATCACATAGATATCAATCAATTCATGTTATGCTCTTAATTTACCTATAGCTTGGATAAATATTTTGAAGATGAGATATTTTCCATCAATATATACTGGGATCAATGAACTGCATAATTGACATAAGCTGATATTATATTGATGTCTTTATAGTGCAACCTATCCAGTGTGTACATTATTGATTGGGTCAATTTTGAACTCAGTTCAATTATATTATCTGTGCAGCTGAACTTATGTCTGCTATTATACAAGGTAATTTTCCTTTTCTATCGCTCTAGCGCTCTCTCATCCAAGCCGGACTGACACTCTACCTCTGCAATTCTTTTATAGTAACAGAGGAGAGATACAGTCAGGAGCGGGGACAGTAGAAGCGTATAACCTGTTGTTTCCCGGAGGATCTGATTTGCCCCTCTCTCATCCCTTGTCTGATATTCATAAGACAAGGGAAAGCAGAAGGTGTATAACACAGCTTATCCTCAGGCTTTTCACTATTTCTGGGGTATCTGAACTCTCTCCTTTATGGTATCCACATTAATGGTTAGTAGATATCGTTCATATCAGCCTGTTATCTCTTGTTAATGTTTATTACACAGGTATTAATCTATTTATGCCAGGTTCTTTATTTATCTATAGCTTGGATAATTATGTTGAAGGTGAGATATCTAACATCTATACACATTGGGATTAATGAACTGCGTAATTGACACAAGCTGATATTACTTTGATGTCTTTGAGTGCAACCTAGTTAGGGTGTACATTATTGATTGTGTCAAAATTTTGAGTTCAGTTTAACTATATGCTTTGTTCTGTCACTTCAGGGAACTCTTTTTGGTTCCAACAACAATGTGATAGTGTCATTATGTATATACATGTATGACCAGGGACATCAGTGGTAATTATCTACCAATGGCTACTATAAAATCATATAGGCACTAATTGATGAAACTACAGCTGCTTAGACCTTTGATGTATAATTAATGTATGAAACTTTATGAGGGAATACAATTTTTGCATCATACAAAGGTGGTGTATCTACTCGGGTCCTCTGACAATATTAAACAATATTTGTTTATATGATTACATAAGGGGACTTCTGAGAGACTAATATTTTCGCCATAACTTTACAATTATATTTTAATATTTTATTACTGTTGATGATTCTGGACAGTAAGAAGCGTATCTGTAATACGCTTAGGAGGATTTTCTATTTATTTTCATGTGCATTTTACTCAGTACAATAAAGGTTAAGTATTATTGTGTATATATTATTTCTCTAACTTTCTTCTATTATTTATTTACTGTTGACTCTATAAGAGTGCACCAGAAAGACTTAATTTCTTCTTTTGCTTCTTCGCAAATAGTTAAAATTGAGCTGTTAATCCTCCTAATATATCACTGTACGATCTCCTCTACTCTATATAATAACACTACCACATATCAGTGTGTGCTGGGAGCTGTGTTACCCCCGCCCCCCCTCATATATCACTGTACTGTTCTCTCCCCCTATAGAATAATACCACATATCAGTGTGCGCTGGTGGCTGTGTTACTCCCCCTTCTATATCACTGTACGGCCCCATCTCACCTATAGAATAATAATACAAGTACCACATATCAGTGTGCAGGGAGCTATGTTATTCCCCCTCATATATCACTGTACTGTTCCCTCTCCCCTATATAATAATATTACCACATATCAGTGTGTGCTGGGGTTGTGTTATCTCTCATCATATATAACTTTATGGTCCCCTCTCCCCTATATAATACCACATGTCTGTGTGCTGGGAGCTGTATTATTCCCCCTAATATGTCACTCTATAGTCCCCTATCCCCTATATAATACCACATATCAGTGTGCTGGCAGCTGTGTTATTTCCCCTCATATTTCACTGTACTGTTCCCTCTCCCCTATATAATAATATTACCACATATCAGTGTGTGCTGGGGTTGTGTTATCTCTCATCATATATAACTTTATGGTCCCCTCTCCCCTATATAATACCACATGTCTGTGTGCTGGGAGCTGTATTATTCCCCCTAATATGTCACTCTATAGTCCCCTATCCCCTATATAATACCACATATCAGTGTGCTGGCAGCTGTGTTATTTCCCCTCATATTTCACTGTACTGTTCCCTCTCCCACATAGCAGTGTGTGCTGGGAGCTGTGTTCAGCCCGCCCGCCCCCTCCCCCCAATGCTGGCCTCACTGCTCCCACAGTCACATCGTGGCCTTGGTGAAGGAGGAGTGGTGTCTGCTTCCTTTTGAAGCTTCAGGAACCACCAGTGAGACACTCCTCCGTGTCTCCGCCGCCTCGTTTGGATCGAAGAACAGGAGTTCAGCCAGTGACGAGTCGACGACGCTCAAGCTGTGCTGTCTAGTGAAGAGGCCACACTGGAGTGAGACACCTGGTGGTGGGGAGAGGTAACTGCAAGGCAGTGATCATGGCAGACGGGAGAGACTGAGCTGCCTCAGCAGTCTGCACGGCCCAGCCGCCTGCCATCTCCGGCTTTCTCCATTGCCGCTTCTCACATGCGCGGCCACAGGAGTGAAGGCCCTGAAGGGGCTACTAATGAGAGAGATGTCTGGCCCAGCGGAAAGTACCCCGGTTTCCCGGCGGCCCAATCCGCCCCTGTCCATGACTCTGTGGCTATCACTGACAGCAGTGAAGCATTAGCACCATTGCTGGATTTCCCACTAGTCATGTGAGGCATTTGCCTAATGGCACATTAGCTTGGGGCGGCACAGCAGTTCTCCTGCATCATAGCTTTCCAGAGCCCAATTCACCCACAGCTATTTGAACACAGAGAAAAGACTACATCCCCTATGATGCATCGGGCGGAGTCTCAGGAGTGGGCGCATGTGCAGTTTAGGAGCCTGGGAGACTAGGAGCCGTATTCAATTAGTTTCGCACCTGCGATACTTTTCCGCCTGCCGCACTTTTCGCCTTCTTCACCTACTACACGAAAACTTTTTGTGCACGCCCATGCTATTCACCGTATTCAATTCCAAAGGACACGAATACGCGTCCCGGCGAAATTCAAGCATGCGAAAAGTGCTGGCAGTTTTGGGGAAATCAGCCTGACACCCCCCAAAAGATGACACTAACATTGGGGATCAGTATAGATGTCCCCGATTAGCCCCCCTGGAGCTATTTGGGGTACTTAAGTGTACTTAAGCTAGAGGCTTTCAATTGCCTCTAGCGTCTTTGCATAAGTGGTGAAGAATAGCATTTAGCAATTTTTTGGGGAGGACATAACTATTCCCAGCAAATTTGGGGTACATGAAAATGGGTGCAAGCATGTTTAAAAATTGCTAAAGTGAGGTCTTAAAAAGCGTTAAAAACGCACCTTCAGCAAGCACCTGCAATAAAAAAAACACCTCCACAATACCTGCAGACCCCCCCAGAGTCTATTTCACTAGTTTTTAAGTTTGTACCCCAACTTTGAACTTTTTCACCCCATTTTTCATTTTTTGGGGTGTTCCTCTTTTTTTGCGTTTTTTTGATGCAGTTATCGTTTGTGGGGCTGTCCAAAGGGTGCAGAGTGGTTTCCATACCTTTGCACCCCAAAACCGCAATTCTGCACTTTTTTCTGCCCGGTATTCATAGGCGAAACTTTCACCTATTACATTGCATTGACTTTCCACGTACGCGAAGAGACTTTGCAATTGAATACGGCAAATAGTTTCCGCCTGGCGAAAAGATGCAATCTGCAATAATTTTTAGCCAATCACGGCTTTTCGCACCTAATTGAATACGGCCCTAGGTTTGGAACAAGGAGAGTCTCCGGAGCATTCGCATGCGCAATCTGGGAGCCCAGAAGAGGAGATTCTTAGCCCACAATAGACGTCTACTGGGGGGGGGGGGTGAAGTCTCATAATATTTTGCCTAGGGGTGGTCTGACTCACTCTATGATTGGAACATAGCTGATGCATTTGGTTACATAGTAGAGTTTGGACCTTAATTTTTTTTTTTGATTGATTTTTCCATCTGCTATAGAGCTTCAACATGAACAAATTGTACCCAAGATGGAACCAATGTATGATCATGACCTAGCTTTCAAAATCAGCAATAAATTCACAATTCCCTGTAATCAACGTCATCATTGTTATTTTAAGAATACAGTAAATGCGTTTTCATAGGTTTCCAGCAGTAATTTGAAATCATTTAATTAGCAGGTTCACTAAGCTATACTTGCTATACTAAGCTATGCTTGTTGCACTTGTTACCATGTGTTGGCATCAAAAAGAGAGTACAAATACCAGCTAGATACTTTTAGGAGTACACCAACTTTATGTAACATGTTTGCTTGAGTTGACAAAATAGCAATTAAATGTGAACCACCATAAATAATAATACATTATAATGATGTTTGGCAAGTTTAACATTTAGCTAAAGCCCTGATTGAAATTGATCCCAGAACCCAAGTTCAGTTAGGTAGCAAAGCTAATTATTGTACTACCAGGCTGCCCCAATATAGAACATTGTACTTAATAATGACCTCATATTTTACACAATGAAGGTTCACCTACAGTCAATGACTAACATTTTTCATGAAATAGGGATCAAAAAATAGGGAAAAATACTGTGCTAGGATAAATAATCATTTCTAGGCTTCTACAGTCCAGAAATCTCTGTTCTACTAGCAAAAAACACATTGCAGAGAAATACAGCACATGGTAAGTCACCTGTTGCATAGAGTCATATCCTTAATCCATATTAATGTAGCAAACTATTGTTATATAAAGCAAAGTATTGTTATAGGTGCCCGCGGTGTGTGATGGAGGTTAGACCACACAATGAATATCTTAACCAGGATTGGTTTGTTAACCAGGTAGAACACAGTATGTAGGTTAACACAGGATTAATGCAGCAGGCATACAATGCAGGTTCTACATATCAAACCAGGAACATGTGAAGGTTTTATGTAGGTGGTATATGGAGAAGCACACACTTGCACACATACATATACACTGGTGGCAGTGGCATACGCAGTGCAGTGGTGTAACTAGGGCAGGGCTGCCGGGGCTTGTGCCTGGGCGCCACCGGCCACGGTACAGGCCCTCCCTAGTCACTCAGGGTAGTGCAGACCGCAGTGAGTGCGGTCCGCACTACACTGTTACACACACATTGCCGCCGGTGCTGCGGCGATGTGTGTGTTTCAGCAGCCAATGAGAGTCAGACAGACTCTGATTGGTTGCTGCGCCCACTGCCAGAGCCAGTCTGGAGCTCACTCTGCCTTCTGGCTCCTGCAGTGGGTGATGGGAGAGATGTCATGACGTCTCTCCCATAGTACCGAGTGGGACTGAGTGGGAGGACGGAGGAGCAGACAGCGGCAGGCGCAGCAGGAGCATGGATTCAGGTGAGTGTTTTGTGTGTGTAAATCATGTCTGTTTTGCACTACTGGCCGGTGGCACTGAATAGGGAGGACCATTATGAGGGCACTGCATAGGGGGGATAACTACTGGGGGAACTGTATAAGGGGCACTACTGGGGGCCTGCATAAGGGGGGGCCACTACTGGGGACCTGCATAAGGGGAACCATTACTGGGGGTATAGTATAAGGGGGAATACTGGGGGCCTGTATAAGAGGGACCACTACTGGGGGCCTGCATAAGGGGGACCACTACTGGGGGTACTGTATAAGCGGCACTACTGGGGCCTTTCATAAGAGGGATCACTACTGGAGGGCACTGCATACATGGGGCACTGTATAGGGGGCACTACTGAGGGCCTGCTTTAGAGGGACCACTACTGGGGGCACTGCATACTGGAGGTACTGTATAAGGGGCACTACTGGGGGCCTGCATAAGAGGGACCAGTACTGGGGGGTACTGCATACTTGGGGCACTGTATAAGGGACACTACTGGGGGCCTGCATAAGGGGGACCACTACTGGGGGAACTGCATAGGGGGGACTGTATAAGGGGCACTACATAGGGGGCACTGTATATAGGTGGACAACTGGGGGCAGTGTATAAAGGGCACTACTATATGGGGCACTGCTACTGGGGACATTGCACTGTGGACATTACAAGAGGGGCACTACTACTCGGGGCATTAAGGTGCATATTTAATGGAAAGGAATGGTCCCAGAGTGATGAGAAAGGGCTGTGTGCCATTTTTAAGTGACCACGCCCCTTGTGCACGCTCCTTCGGCACTCACAAATGGGGTGGAGGAACTCCATTTTCCATTTTGCCCTGGGCACCAAATACCCTAGTTACACCACTGATGCAGTGTAACTAGAGGTGGTAACACAGTGGCATTTAGCAGAGTTACACAGAGTCTCTGTCCTGAGACATTCAGGGACATGTCCTTCTATGGCGGACCAGTGTCGGACTGGGACATCAAGATCCCCCAGGGAATTCAGTGATAGGGGTCCATGATTAAGAGGTGTAAGATAGGGGTCCACAGGGGGTGCGGCCAGTCCCCACAGAAGTTTGGCTACCCATTGGATAGGACATGTCTACTTCACTGCATGGTTTGGGCCCCTTTATAAATATTTACAGTCAATACTGATGGTTCATGTAATGAATTCACCATAGTCCTAGGAATGCAGTATAATATAGCATAAGTATAATAATAAAGCAGATTATGGTGACCCCGTCTATATAGACCACATTAACGCACTATACATATGATAGGGGACCCCCGTACACACCATCCAGTGTCTAAAACTCAATGAGGGTGGCATTAGATCTGCCAGAGGCCAAAACAAAGGCCACACTGATTTTGTAAAACAAATCAGTGAGACTGCAAACTGTTTTCAGTGCATGTCATGTACACAGAAGTGTCATCAATGATGATGTTCATTGAGTTAAAAGGTTTAGAAAATTATACCACATGGAAATTTGCAATGTAAAAAAACTTACAGTTGACCCAGATGACAACCCAAGCCCAGAGGATATAGAAAGAGCCATGGGAAAAATAGGCTTGAGTGTTAAACAACAAGTTTATTAAATTATATATGGGAAAATGTCAGCAAAACAAACATAGATAGCAGCGTATGAGGATAAGTTTCTGATAAGAAGAAGTGGTCTGAGGCGTGTATTATATAATATCAAGCTGAGTGTATGAAGTATAAACCATTTCAATTATATTTCTTATTTTTTATTTTTTTTTTATTTATTATCGTTTTATGATTATATATTTAGTTATTCATTAACTTAACTACGGTTGATATATATTGGGCATAATTATATTCATATGAATATATTTCAATTCATATGGAATATAGCCATATATTTTCTTATTAGTCTCCTTTTATGATTAAGATCTACTGAATAATTGTCTAAAGAATAATCTTCTAAAACTCTATCAGTGAATTAAACCTATTTTGGTTGTATAAGTGTGGTTATGAAATTAGATCTGTGGTTTTGCTATTACAATGCATTGCTTGGAATACATGTGACAACTAATTAATATAATTAGTATATATAGGGAGGTTGGATTACTTCCAGCATACACTTATTTCCTTTGAAAAAATCAGCTGAACAGAAGAAACGTGTCAGTAGTAATTTAACATATCCCTTCAACTATTTCCTGGACTATCGGAATATTGGTCTAACAGCCACAACAAGCTGCACTTTGTTTCCGGAAATAGATACAAAATAACCTCTACAAACTATTCAGCTAGCATATGAGGGAGGACCCTTGTCTCTAACACCTGTGACAAGTTCCCACTGCCTGTAGAGGGAAGCCGGTGGATAAGGTGCTCAATCACATGCGCTCTGTGAGCTCTGGAGCACAGCATCTTAAGCCATCAGCCACAGCCGTGATATCCGATTTCATTGTCCGGCATATACTGATACATTGCTTATTATAACATGGAGCCCTTGGACAAGGGAGCTACTAGCCGACAATACAAGTGGCAGAGGTAACTGGCATTACTACATTTGGCTCCCATAATTTGAAAGGTAGTTATTTCCTTACAACAGGATATATAACAATATACTTATGCACTCATGTAAACATTGGAAATCTGCAGAACGTTTATATTTTTTAAGGTGCCAGCACTATTACAGTGAAGTTACACTCATTAGCATTCTAATTTGGGACATAGAATTGTGCAATTATTTATAGTGGTGAGAGCTCAATATAAATAACTATACCCACTATATTTTGATTTATTGTGGCTACTAAATTAACTGATATGCATGTTTTATACCAGGTGTAGTGTTTTTTTTATGCATGAAACAGTATTATATGTGTTTTAGTAAATTGTGTCATTATTAAACCACAGGTTTTTTTACTATTTTATTATCATAATTGAGCGCTGAGGAACTTTTAGATTATTTTTTTTTTTTTGGTTTGGCCACCTTTTGCACAACTGCATATTATTGGTAACTAACATCTCCCTCTCTCTCAGCGCCTGGGACAGATTGTTGCAAGTATGAGTGACTACATTGGCAAAATGGGGACAAAGCTCATAGCCATTAGTATTCTATAGAGTCCAATTCGCAACAGGAAAGTGCATTGTATCGAACAAAAGAGGGACTGTGATAGCTGCAGTTAGCTGGTGCCATCAGTTACAGTATATGTTCTTGACATACAACAGTGTTATGTGATAATGACATCTCACCTACAGTCTGTGAAAGATTAGGTCACCCTGGATATGACAGTGTCCAGAAACTACTAGTTGGGATGGTTACAGGAGTATCAGTGACTGATACAGGAAAAACCATGTGTGAAAGCTTTATTACAGGCAAGCAAAGCTATTGTCCATTTTCAAAATCAGCATGCAGAGCTGAGGCACCTCTGGAACTGGTGCATATGGATGTGTGTGGTCCAACGGAGGTTAAGTCAATAAGTGGATACAGATACTTCATTACATTCATATATGATTTCACAAGAATGG
The DNA here is from genome assembly GCA_031769625.1 of Taudactylus pleione. Classification (NCBI taxonomy): domain Eukaryota; kingdom Metazoa; phylum Chordata; class Amphibia; order Anura; family Myobatrachidae; genus Taudactylus; species Taudactylus pleione. Next base: position 8,850,268 of record JAUIMM010000370.1, read on the forward strand.
CACACATCTACATCATTAAATAAAAGAGTGAAGTGATGAACAAGGATGCAGACTATAAGAAATTAGTAGATACATAAACGAAAAGTCTTGAGGTCTGATAATGGAGAATATCTCAACAAAGATATTAATTTTTTCCTAAAGAAGAATGGTATTAAACATCAATTAACCATTGCATACACATCAGATCAGAATGATGTAAGTGAGTATGCAAATCGTTTAGTTGAGAGCCTGATGTATGCTGAAAGATAAGACCTAATCAAGTGTTTTTGGTTGGAAGTAGTGTCCATGGCAGTCTATCTAAAAAATTGTTCTCCCACAGTTACCTTGAAGAACAAGTCACCAATAGAGGCTTGGTCTGGAAGGAAACCATGTATCAGACATCAGAAAGTTTTTGGGTATACTGCTGGATCAAAAGTCCATGAAATGCATCATGCTTGGATATTACCTAGAGTAAAGGTTACAGACTCTGGAATCCCTTGTCAAGTCAAGGAATGTTATATTCAAAGAGACAGCACCACTTAGAGAAAAGGGGATTTGCAGAACAAGTATGTGTTACTGGATATGCCAGCAGCTGGAGACATACCTGAACCAGAGGCTACGAGCATGGACATCCAACCACAGAACCTCTGCAAAGTCAAACAGTGGAAAACTACCAAAGGGATATTACATTCTGTGAGCTTCAAAATATCCAAGAGGCAAAGTCAAGAAATGACTGGAGTGAGTGGAAGTCAGCCATAGACAAGGAGATGGAATCACTTAATGACAATGGTGTGTGGACTGTAGTTGAGAAATCAAGTCACTGCATGGGACAATGGCAGATGGGACTATCACCTGCTACCATGCCCGTCTTGTTGCAAAAGTCTACATGCAGAAATCTGGCATTGACTACAGTGAAATTTACTCTCCAGCGAGATACAGCACACTACATCTGGTCATTGCTATATCTGCCTTGCATGACATGCTGCTGTACCAACTGGACATTGACTTGGCTTTCTTAAATGGAGAACTGACAGCGGAGATATACATGAAACCACAGGAAGATTATAATGAGAATGTTCAAAGAAGGAGAAGTTTGCTTCCTAAAGAAAGCATTATATGGCCTAAAGCAGAGTGGTGTAAGCTGGTACATCAAGTTAGATGCAAGAAATTATTTTGAACGTTCAAAGACTTATCATTGTCTCTATCACAAATATATAGGAGGAAAACTCTTTATCATCATTGTATATCCAGATGATTTACTGTTAGCAGGCCAAGAAGAGCACATTGCAGAAGTCAAATAGTTACTTGGACAAAGATTCAAAATGAAGGATCTGGGTCCTACACATTATTTGTTAGGCCTAATAATTAATCAGGACTTAGAGAAAGGGATCATATCCGTTGATCAACAAACCTACATTGAGAATGTACTTTAAAAGTATGAAATGCCTGATGCTAAGCTAATAGGCATTCCTACCAAACTAACCAAAGATATGTCGTAGGTGAATGAGGAAGAAGCTGGACGTGAAGAACGTGCCTTATCAAAACACCGTTGGGCACTTGATGTACTCAAGTGTTGAAACTCACCCTGATATTACGCATGCGGTAAGTAAAGTTGAGTCAGTTTGCCTCAACCATGGGAGGCAACATTGGAAAGAGAATTCTAAGGTATCTAATATGGACATCTTTCTTACAGTTAGAGTTTACTAGGTCTGGAAACTCCACACCAGAGTCATTCTGTGATGCTGACTGGGGAGCAGATGAGGATGATCGCCATTCTTATACTGGATACTTGTTTCTACTGGCAGGTGCAGAGGTTAGCTGGTCGGGTAGGAAACAACCCACTGTGGCCTTGTCTACCACCGAATCAGACTGCATGGCATTGACAGAATAAGCAAATGAATCTCTTTATCTGAAAAAGACTTTGAGTGAACTGAGTATCTTAAACAAGAAAGACACCATCAACATTTCATTTTCATGTGACAATAGAGGTGCAATTCAGCAATCATACAGCACCAAGCATCAAAGAAGATGCAAGCACATTAGCATAACTTTATTTGTGAACTGGTGGAGAGAGGATCTGTTGCTGCGGTTCACAAAGAAGAATCCTGATGATATGCTTAACAAGGAGATTACGTTGTAGGCATTGGTCACATTTCTAAAGAAACGCAGAGTAGATCTTACTTGATATGTTGCTATGCTCTTGCTTGAATAACCCACACATTTTTTACAGGTTGCTGCAACAAGTGTATGAGAAATGTTTGCGTAACATGTAGAAGATTGCAGGCGTGGTGTGTGTTGAAACATGGAGTGCGCTACTTCGCTGCCTCCATAAATGCTCCTTAGTTGAAGCATTCTACCTAACCAAGATGGCCACCAATTGGTCTTCTGTGCATATACAACACCATCTTGTCACTGTGTCTGAGTGCCACAGCGGGACACAGACGTGTTAGCTTCAGAGACTCTGTTACATTATCCTGCTTATTGGCCTGTTTATGCTGCACATCCTGCAGGGTTGTGTACGGGATGCCGGCGCTCAGGATCTCAACGGTCAAAATCCCAATGCTGCCATCCTGACAAAGTTAGGATAACCCTTCCCCTACTCCTCTCCCTGAACCTAACCTAAGCCTAACCGTAACCCTACCCCCTAGTTCTAGCCCTGACCCTCTCCCAAATGCCTTACCCTAGCCCCTAACCATCCCAGTCCCCCCACTACTTACGGGATTCCGTTATGTGCCTGGATTATGACTACATTCCATCCTACGTATACTAGCTCCACTACCAATATACATTACTGGCTGCTGCTCTGTATGTTCCGCTCAAGCTTCATTCCATCTAGATCAAAAGTGTGTGACTATAAGTATGGCTGCACCAGTAACTACTACTACACTTCAGTAAACCTGACACCTGGATAAGCACCTGTACTGTTTGGTGTATCTGCAATTCTGTTGCTATTTAACTGGCATACAGCCAAATAGCACACACATATCAACAACTTTTCCATCTTTGCTTCCTTATGTGTGAAAAGCTGCCTATGCCATTGGCTCCACCCTTAACTGCTCTTGTGTGGCGAGCTTTAGAAATTCTTTGGCAAATATACCATGCACATAGAACAGAAGTTCCCAACCTCGGTCCTCAAGGCACACTAAAAGTCCAGGCTTCAAGGATAGCCACAGGTGTCTTAATTAGTACCTCAGCTATTTTGATTTAACCATCTGTGCTCAAACATGGATATCACTAAAACCTGGCCTGTGCCTGGAGGACAGAGGTTGGGAAACACTGGCATAGAATAATACACATTTAACTGTATACTTGTGTTTTTACAGCATCAGGCAAACACTGTACCAATGTGCAGTTACACAAATAAACCTTTCTATAATTTGTCAAGAAAAAAAAGGGGGAAAAAAAAGTTAAATTCCAGTATTTAAAAAAAATATATATTTTAAGAAAAGAAAACAGTTGAATATTGCTATTACTATAGATATTGTAAGTAAATGTCATTCACAGCTAAAACTAATGGGAGATATTAGACACATCTACACGTTACTGTAACTCTGTAGAGTCAACTTACATTTTGTATACCTGCCATGCATAATCTCCCTTTAAACAGAAAGCATATACTGAGAGCTTTCTATGCTGATGAAAAAGGTCTATGAATCTCCCATTAATGATATAAATATGCTTGGTGATGCATAATTAAATTTTATCAGTAATGGAAAACAATTACAAGAAGTATAATTTCCATCATCAAGATAATGAAATGTGTTTAAAGCCTTTAGGCCAATTTCAGTTAACTCCTTTATATGATTAATTACATCTTATCTTGGAATATAAATATATGTACTTTTTGGTAATTGCTTATTTGATTTGGGTGACAGTAGGATCACGTTTTAGTGATTTGAATAAGTTAGACATGATCTGGTAACTTAATTTCAAATCACCCAAATTTTGTCTATTCCTACTATGGGACGTATTCAATTTGAAGCGAAAAGCCGTTCTCGGAGAAACTTTTTCACTGATGACGTAATTTTCGCAGATTTCACAAATTCAATTTTAGCGTCTTTTCACCGGTGCGATAACGCAATGCAATGTAATAGGCAAAAAAGTTTCGCCTATGAATACCCGGCGGAAAAAAGTGCAGAATTGGTGTTTTGGGGTACGGAAAACACTGTGCACACTTTGTACACCCCCCCTTGATGCAAACTGCATAAAAAACACAAAGGACACTCCAAAAAACCACTTTGAAAATGTGGGCGAAAAAATTCAAAGTTGGGGTACAAATTCAAAAACTAGCGAAATAGCCTTGGGGGGGTCTGCAAGTATGGGGGAGGTGTATTTTTGATTGCAGGTGCTTGCTGAAGATGCGTTTTTGGCACTTTTTAATGCTTGACTTTAGCGATTTTGAAATATGCTTGCACCCATTTTCAAGTACCCAAATTTGATGGGACTACTTATTTTGGCCAAAAAAAGTTGCTAAATGCTATTCTTCACCACTATCCCAAAGACGCTAAATAGCACCTATTGAGACCATTCAAAGACCCCAAATACCTTTTGCAGGGCTATTCGAGGGTACCCATAGTGAACCCCCATGTCAGAGCATCTTTAGGGGTGGTGTCAGGCTGATTTCCTTAAAAATGACAGGACTTTTCGGTGATTTAGTTTTCGCCGGGTCACGTTTTCGCCAATTTGGAATTGAATACGGGGATACGCGGGGACGCGCACGATAAGTTTTCAACGGCAAAACCTCCGATGACTGCGAAAAGTCCGGCAACAGACTTTTTGCTCCAAAATGAATATGCCTCTATATGTGCACCCGTGTTGGCACTGAAGCCTCCCTCATCTCTAGAGGAGATCACATTTGCAGTCTTTACAAAAAATGGATTATAAATTGTAAAGTTGTATATTTGTATTTATTTATTTATTTATTTTCCTAGCAATTTATTATTTTTATTTTTTTGCAAATGACTCGGTGACATGATTTGATGCATCTTCACTCACTCAGCATCAAGGGCCTGATTCTAAGTCACATGCAATGCCAATATTCATGCAAATGGTCAATGTTTTTCAATTGTGCATGCGTGTATGGGCCTTATTCAGAGATAGTTGTAATGCTGATGTTTACGCAGTTCAGCGATTATCAGTGGTCTGTATATGCGTCTGAGTCGCATTGCGCATGTTTTAAGTTTCATTATCGATGTTGCTCGCAGTAAGGATTTATTCACAAAGTGATTGATAGACAGTGACCGTTTGTGGGCAGCAAGGGGGAGGTGACGACTTAAATGCAGATATGTCACAACCATTTCAGGGCATGTCTTTGCCAGCGACTGTGATCCCATACGCAGTAAAAATGGCTCTGGAGTCTCAGTCCCTGCAACCATTCTGCCCGACCATAGGGTTACTCAGAAGGCTGATAACTGACTGATCTACCACCGATGCTGCCTCTTTGTATGCAGTCGCTTGGATTTGCAAAGCCACCAGTGGACGTATCAATATAAATCCAGGCAGCTGCGACATTTGCATATTTGAGCACAGCCGCTGGCCCTGATTCAGGCCCTAAGTTGCTATAAAGTAGTACAGCGAATGCGTCCCACGGTGTGTATGCACAGTGGCCCAAATGTGATTGAGACGCACAGTCTCAGTATTGAAAAGGTATTGGGAGTTCCTTGATGATGACTGGGAGCGGGTTATTCCGATGTACAGAGATGTAACATCTTATGGGTGTGTCTCGAGTCAGAAGTAGTTGCAAACTCAGGCGCTTAATTGCTCCCACTGAAGACCATACTCTGATAGAGAACCTGCACTTAGCATAGGGCATCTGCAGATACACCAAGCGGGATTATAGCATCTGAAAACACACCAAGCGGGATTACATCATCTAAAAATGCACAAAGTGGGTATCCCAGTCCTTGCACACCTGTACATCAGGGAAAGGGCTGGTACTAGCATTAGCACAAAGTTGCAGACACAACTACGGCAAAAGGCGCTAAAGCGGTTGCAGCAATGTGTGACTCTGCATCAGTTTCAAACTTGTGCTTGTCCCGGGAGGCTCAATATTGATTGGCCAATAGAGGGTATATGCACAACCAAGTTAGGCTTACTATCACCCCTCAAGACATTTTACCCTTTCAGTAAGCCATTAATACATTTGTTTTTCCTACAATTTACACTTAACCAGACACTGATCTGCAGTGTTTAAACTTAATTCATCACACATATGGCAATCCAACATTGTCTTCTCAATAGTGGTTGTGAGCAGTGCGGCATCTACTTTTTCAGTGGAGGGGGACAAAGAATTGCGCTTCCCCACAAAAAAAATGGCTACTAGGAACTGCTTCAGCGGCATCACCTAGAAGCCTGGTAAGGCTGGCAGAATGAAAAACACATCCCCTGGGACTGCCTGGCTTGGTCTGCAATTAGCAGGAAACAGTACTTCCAATGTGAAACCATTGCACTTACTGGGGGATCACTGGAGGTGGTGAATTTATTTACGGCACCTGTTCTTGGACGGGGGCTGACACTTTCTGCATACACAGTCAGTGCTGCATATAGTGTAGAGCGGCAACCGAGTTCCCTTATTAGCATCATGTGACACATCATGTCCGTGGTGCTGATGAGTGGATGCAGGAGCCACCCACAACTTCCCAAGTGAAGTTGGCGGTACAGGCAACCAATGACATGATTCGCGTTGAATCATGATGTGATTGTGTCGCTATGCCCCCAGTAATGCCCACTTCTCCCACGCCACACAATCCCCTCCACACACACACTAGCAGCACTGACCTGGCCCAAAGGTCAGATAGTGTGTATAAAATGTATCTGCTGTTATAGCTTTAATGGAGTAGAAAACCCTCAGAACCATCACAGCCCACAAATACCCCCCTGGCCACCTCAAATGCCAGGTACATCAAACTATAAGGGAGAGAGCTTTGTATTGTAAAGTATGGATTCTACTATCCAAGGGTATAATTAGAACTCTATGGGTCCCATTTCAGATTTGTGATGGGGTCATATAAACACCATGCGTAAGTCAAACCTGCCGTGATGTCTACTCCATCACCTATTAGTGCCAATCAGAGAAGTGATTGCATTAGTGTCAGTCTAGCACATTAATCAGAATTATATCAAGTATTTTTATTTTTACTTTTTTACAAATCATATAAGACAGAAGTGACTAGGTAAATTCGTTCTAACGACATATTTAGCTGGTCTCATGGACTGCTATGGCGGTAGTTACACTATTGCCTCCAGCACTGATTGATTAAAGAGTAAATGAATCATAAACAGAAGTAGACAATTGCATCTGCTAATGATTGTCATAAACATCTTAATGAAACATTACAAATGCTTTTAATCCTGGCAATGTAGGTTTGCAGTAATAGCACATAAAAGATCAGAGGCTGGGGAAAGCTATGCAGAATATAGAACAAGGCTGCTTTGCATTTTGACCACATACTGCTGCAGACACATAAACACTAATTTACAAATGCACAGCCATTATTACTTGAATGGTTTATGGGCACAATGAAACCACAATGAACCAGTTATACAACTGGCTGTACCTGAAAAAAACTTTTCAGGATTCTTACAAGACACAGAAATAGGAATTAAATCTTTGACACAACATCATGTAACTTATAAGATATGTAATGAACCTTTCAGTACTTAATATTCTTTTTATATGTTAATGCCTAGGCACAGCTATTGACATTTTTGTTCATTTAATGAATGGTGAGGTCTATATTTTCAGATTTGTGGTCTGTCATATGGCTGCTTCCATTACTGAAAGACTCTTTTTAAGTGGATGAACTGTAAAATAGCATAATAGAACTTGCATTATAGTATATCTATATAAGTAATAAACATGTCAAGCCCTAACACTGAGGTAGATATAGTCAGCGCTCCCTACAAATTGGGTAGCCCAATAAATTATACTCCAATCAATTAACATTCCACTTGCTTTCATTAGAAACTCGATTCCAGATGCTTATGCCCAGAAGAAAAAAACTTACAGTATATGCCACTGCCACATACAGTGTTCCACAATATATGACAAGGGGAGGGAGCTAGAGGGCCATCAGCGAAATCTGTAATTTATCAAATGTATTGATAATACCAAGGGTTAAAAAGATAATGTAATTTCCTCATAACACAGATATTTTAAAATCTGGGTATTATTTGTTGGGAAAAAACCAAGTCAGCAATAGATCAAGTAGGAAGAGCTTGTTTATTGCAGTTAAAAGTACAGAGCTTATGTACTTACCATATTGCTAGATTGTATCACATTAGTAACTGCTGGCAGCCCATGCCGACCGGAATCGGTAAGATTTACCGCCGGACGCAAGTCCGGCAGTTGGAATCCCAACAGCGGCTGCCTGACATGGGTGAAAATCCCGATCGTCCCTAGGTAAGTATTTACTAACCTAACCTCCCCCCCTAACCCTAACCCTCCTTAGGGGTGCCTAACCCTAACCTTCCACCCAGTGCCTAACACTAATACCCCCTCTAAGTGCCTATACCAACCCCCCCTTCCCCGCCGCCTAAACTTAAGTCCCCCGGGGGGTGCCTAACCCTAAGTCCCCCCCCCTGGGAGTGCCTAACCCTAACCCTCCCTCCCCCTAGCCTAACCCTAACCTCCCGAGGGGTGCCTAACCCTAAGTCCTAACCCTCCCTCCCCCTAGCCTAACCCTAACCTCCCGAGGGGTGCCTAACCCTAAGTCCCCCCCGGGAGCCCTAAACCTAACCCTCCCCCCCACGGCTGTCCGCGCCCGGCATCATTTCAATCGGGATGCCGGGCGCCGGTCTCCCGGCATCGGTAAAATGACAGACGTCTATATTTAGACGCCTGTCATTTAACCCTCACCAGGATAAAGCAGTCGGGAAACCGGTCATCGTGATTACGTCCGCCGGCTTCTCGACTGCATACCTGCCGACCACACACATGTATTTTATAATGTGCTTGGAGCAAAATACTTCTTTTTCAGGCAGAGAAAGATGTAATTTATTGCCATAACTTATTGGTATTATGAGTTCATTTACAGTCTTACGGGTTTATTCTATGATCCCCTATTGCCCATCCCTCCACTTTGCATAGGTAATAAACTTGAAATAAGGGACAATAGCCCCTTTACAATTATTCTGTGTATTACGAATATGAAATTATCTTAAATCATCCAGGGGCCTATTTATCACTTGGGGTGACAATAAAGATTTTCTATAACGGATTACCACAGCAACAGAAATTCTTGCATTTCCACAATTTTCCAATGAAACTTTGCCAGGGCAGCTGGGTGACGCTCATCACCTTGGTGACAGTAGCTGGCAGCAGTAGTAGTGGTAATCTTGCCACCTTGAGATGGAAATAGCGATAGTAGGACAGGTAGCAGTCCATGTACCGCTACTGTCCTTGTTAAATAGACTTCTCCATACAGCGAAGCTGTCGCTGAAGGTAGCCATTAATACCAATCTCCAGCCAGAGGACTTCCTACGTAGGGGGGAGCCCTTTTTCTGTTGGAAAAAAAACCACCTGTTTTTGATGGATGTACTGTAGGACTTTTCTCCCTAAAATAAATAGATACCTTAGTATCACTTGTCTTGTACAATTTTAGTGATTAAGATCTATCCATAGTAAAAAAAATTGTAATCAAAACTCAAATTAACAGTATGAAATCACTTACCTGTACTTTTTGAGGGGCTACATCAATATAATAATTTGCTAAGGTCTGTCCCATTCTGACCTGCGCAGTGGAAGCTGGGGATGTGCTACTCAGCAGACAATGGCTCCCACTGTAGCCATTGGATAGATTATAGAAAACAGAGGAAGACTGGGAATGCAGGTACTGGGAATAGGGTAAGTATTCAGCAGGGATGGAGTGGGGGGTGGGGTGAGGGCATGGAGAGCAGGGTGCGGGATCCCTTTACTGGTATTGTAATATTGAGCTGCCCAGGATTTAGGTTTGCCCATGCATCTTTCAGCTCTTGTATCCTCATTTGCTAGCATGCAATAAGGGTAATTGGAAAACTGTAACAAATGTGAGCCAGCAGCTAACTGGAAGAAAGTAAATCCTACCTGCATCCTCCACATTGCACAATCCCATGTTGCACACAACATCTGGAGTACATTACTAACTATCTCTGTGAATGCCCTAACATAGTCTCTGGCATAAAATTCAAATAGGGGAGCCACACCAACTGCCACCCCAAACGCTGCCAAACATCGCTGGACAGGACTCACTGGTAGTTGGTGTGGCTCCCCTATTTAATTTTGGACCGAACTGCAGCCCCCCCCTCTGGATCCTCCACTGGGTACCATCATTGTTTTAATGTAAATATTTATTGCTTTTTCAAAATTATAACAAAGTGAACTTGCACAGCTTTATGTGTGCGCAAATGATTAACAAAGGTCCAGGGTTGGACCGAAACTGTGATTTTATACTATTTGGCACACATGTTGGTAATAATATTTTCCTCATTGCATATACAGTAAACAGACCACAGTATGGGTCCAATGCGTTATACACACCTACCCTTACGAAACTTTGATCTATGTGGACTGGAGTGCTGTTTGTTATATAATTCCTAAACTAAGTCAAAACTAAATATGTATTAACAAGGACTCAATAGACTGATGAATATCAATAAATGAGATACAATAAAAAAAATCATATTTCTAATCAAATTGGTATAAAAGTGCTGAATACAAGGGAAATTGGGTTTGCTGTAATTTTTGTGGCATGCCATTTACTGATTACATTTATCTCGCCCGTATTAGAGTACTGAGCTGATTTCCTCATTATTCATGCAAGCCAGTCAGATTAGATCTGTCTCATCCATCTTCACCAAATCTTTATTACAAATTTAGCAGAAGGAATTAAGATTCTTGGAGAATAACATAATGTTGCAAGAAAAGTAGAATATTGATGTGAGGGCTCAGTGGATTGAGATCTAGGAATTTCTCTATCTCTGACCTTTTCTAAACTTGAATAGTAAAATTATCCTATTGATCAACAGAAATACTTCTCCAGTGATCATATACTGAGTCTCTGCTCACCAATTGTAATACTAAAGAGAAACAGTGTATTAATGTTTGGGTGACATCCTCTCATCAGTAACTTCCCCTATTAAAGCAACTAATTTTTTATCACTCACTTTAGCTCCCCACCATTAACTGCACAACAGTATAATAAAATCATTAATCTCAATGCTTGTCCCTTCAGCAGACTAATATGTGGGTGAGATGGACTAAGCCTGTTGTTTTAGATGCTCCCCACAGGCTGTCTATAGGAATAGGCCTCTGACGGAGCAATTCAATTGTTTCTCCTTTCAAACGCCTAAAGCTGAGGTGTGTGAAGAAATGTGTGCAAGTCATATTTTTTGGACACCGCCAGATTGATGTTCTCATGGGCCTGGAGCTGAAATTTAGGAAGGGCCTATTGTGTGCCGCTGCAGGGAGTGTGACAGTCGCTGCGGTGGTGTCACTAGTGATGTGAGGGTATAACTGGTGTAGATGTAGCCCACACAGGGGGTGTGGCCTGTGTCATGGGCGTGGCTATACACACGCATATTACAATCATATTACAATCACACACACATATTACAATCACACACACAGATGACAGACATTTCACCCACCTCTGATTTCTGTAAGTAGACTTTGCTGAGTTTTTTCTCACAAGTGTTCGGCTGCAGTGCCAGGTTAGTTGCCGAGGAAGGGGGAACTATCAGGTCAGTTGCCGTGGGATGGGTATGGGGTGAATGGGCAGGGCTTAGAACATCCGGAGGCAGAGCTTCGGGCATTCCATGGTATACAGCAGTGGTCGGGGAACAGGGGTAAATTACCTATCAATGATTGTCTCAGGGTTCCATACGTCTTATTTTTTCATCCCAGATGCAGCTAAATACCACTCACAGGGTACCAGAGACGCTGGGCTAGTTTTGATTTAATAATTTTATTAGAATTTTTCAAAAATAAGGTAAATTAAAGTGGGTGCAGAAAAAAGAAAAGGAATTAGTTTTAAATATGTACAAAGCCGCAGATGAAGCACAACGGAACTGGGCGTGAGAAAAATTTGCGGACGTTGCATTGTAGCACTTTGTATACAGATTCATACTCATTCACACACAGATATACAAATGTTACACATCAAATTATTCAGTCTAGTCTAGCAGAGTAGTTTTGTTGCTACCAGTTTTATTTGTGCGGGATAAGATGCACATTTTGGGCCAAATGTAATCGGGTGAGAGGTTAGATAATGTGAGAGTTTAGCAGTAAACTCTCACACTTTTTAAACTCGGCCAATGTAATAGAGTCCGAGAACACACAAACTCACATGCTTTTGGACTCAAAAAACTCTCACGATTTAAACTCTCATCCAAATGTTTTTCCATTTTGAAGATAAACCTCGACTAATGTGAGAGTTTACTGGTAAACCCTCACATTTTCTAAACTCTCACCCTATTACATTTGGCTCTCTGAGAGAGAAAGAAGCTCAGCGCAGCCGAGTCGTCCAGGACCTGGTGCGGTGAGAGGGGCTATTTGCTGCGACTTCAGCAATAGTGTATTAAGACACATCAGTACTAGCCAATTTATATTGAATTAATTCATATTGTGTTGACCCATTTATATTAAAATAATTGATTACAAAATACTGGTTACTGCTTTAGGGTTGCCTTGCAGACATTACAGGTTTTATATAAATCTGTTGTTTTAGAATATATTAGTAAAAGTACAATTGTATTCTGATACCGTATATGATCAGGATATTACTGTAATTTCAAATGCATCCCTTTGGTGTGCCCCATACTTAGGGCTCTATTTATTAACATTATTTTTACTAAAATAAAGTGAAAAAGGGTGTTTTCACACCTTCTTCACATTATTTTAGTATTACCTATAGTTATTACAGGGCAATTGGAGTAGAATTCATAAAATTCTACTCCAACCCCTAAGTATCACTTATTTCCAACGTGGGGGGTGGGGCTTAGCGCCGGGGTGGGGATTAGCACCAGGGGGGGTAGCAGCGGCGGTTGGTCGGTGCATGCGCGGGCACTTTGTCACAGTATTTTTTGCGAAAAAATACCTTGATAAGGCTCCGGAGGGGAATCGCAGGAACAGAGCTTTATCCCAAGCTCTGTCCCTGCAAGTCATTTGTAGTAAATCCCTGTGATATTGCCTGAATTCGCAATGCGAATTCAGTCATTAATATCACACTACAATCTGCATTCAATATGCGGATTGTAGTAAATAGAGCCTTATGGGAGACATTACTGCTCTGAAATGTCCTATACCCCATAACACTGCTTAATTTCATTACAGAGGTCTACCAATGGAGTATCCATATCTAACCTCACATTACATTTCTATTAGTATTGCTTGGTAATATTTTTTGAATAAAGTCACTTCATTTGTATATACTATACTATATACCAGTGGTTCTCAACTCCCGTCCTCAAGTACCAGTGGATTTCTTTAATATTGCAAATGTGAGTTATCTTGTTTGCTGGGTCAGTTATCATAAGATTTACATAGGTTTATTACCTCCAAACCTTTAACAACATTGATTAGCTTACTTAACTTAACTACAAATAAAGACACAGACACCATAGCTTGGCTATAAAAGGTCACAGCTTTTATTTATAATTTAATTAATCAACCTAACCAGGATGGCAAGGAGACGCTGCAGACTCAGTTCTAGCTTTTATCTTGCTCAAAATACTTGGGGGATGACTAACACATCCCCCCTTCTAGACGCACTTAAGCTGCGAGGGTCTCACTTCCCTCCTGGGCCAATCCGAGGTGCTTCGCACAAAAGCGCCCAGGTCCCCTCGCACGAAGCAGGACAAATTCGCCATGGACATCGAGGGCAAGTGCCCCCACAGTTATTTTGCACCCCATAAAGCCACTGCGCTGCAGCATACTCCCACCATGCTGTGCCTCACCTAATTGGGAAAAAACAATGTTAATGCACAACAAAATAACGGGAGGGATGGTGGGTTACGAGAATCCTGCAAAGAGGTTGATCCCATGCAAAACGCTACCATATATAAACTGATATAACCACTCCCCCAAACTATATGATTGGCCCCTGGAACCAGCTGACCGCACTCACAACTGATAGTAACTTACCCAGTAACAAGGCTGTCATACTCGCACATGTTTAGAACTCCCCCTATGTAATAGAGTGCAACAACATGCAAACTTGCATGTTTCTCACATTCTCACAACTCGCAATGGCAAAACTCGCATCCAGATGTTTTGCCATTGTGAGGATGTGAGTGTTTAACTCACACACTATTACTGACTTAAAACTCGTAAAAAAATAGATCTGCTTCAGGCTAGCGAGTATAGCTTGAGCAGGTCCGAGTTACACAGAAACATGCACAGATCCGTGAGATCCATGCATGCGTCTGTGTTTAAAAAAAATAGTAAAATGTAAAAAAAAAAAAGCAGAACCAGCAGCGGGCTTTTCTGAGCTGGTATTCGCTGTGAAAATACAGGGGGGAAAAAACATAGGGTTACCCTGTATTTTCATGAACCAGAACCAGGCTCAGTGAGCCAGTCCTGGTTGTGGAAATACAGGCGATAAAATGAGTAGGGGTCCCCTGTATTTCCAAAAAGCCGCACCAGACTCTTTCTAGTGTAGGTGTAATGCCACAGCCGGGGTACCCTTTCACCGGGTCCCCCGATAAAGCATTCACACCTGACCACTAGTCAGCCCAGGCTGGGGTCCCTGGGAAGGTGAGGACTCCCCTAATAAAGGGGTTGCCTTTATTGGGGTTGGTTTCTCCAGGGCACCCCAGGCTTGTGCTGATAGCCTGGGGCTATCCCATGCACCCCTGGGTGGTAGGTACCGATTTGATTGTGTAAAAAATAGATTAAATAATATTATCTTTTACAGTAGAACTAGCGGTCCCAGCAAGCATCCCCCGCATGCTGGTACTTGGAGAACCACAAGTACCATCATGCAGGTGATTAAGGGCCTGCTGGTACCTCTCCTACAAGAGAAATATTAAAATAAACACAGGACACACACTGTGAAAGTACAAGTTGATTACAGACACATTCTCACTCACACATACTCCCCTATAATCCCTGTAGCCATTCACGTCCTCTTCTCCATGTAGCATCCATGACATCATGTATTTTTGTCTTTGGAAGAAAACAAACCACCATTTCCTGAGCCCACAGACAGGTACCATCCTCTAAGGGAGGTACCTCACAAATGAGGGCTCAGCCGCTGCATTTCCCATAGAAATTAATGAGCTGAGCATTCTTTGGCTGAGAGGGGCGAGCCTCTGCCTGTATCAGCCAATGAGTGGTTCCCATGATTGACTTTAATGATGGGAACCATTAAGTTACTAAAGGTCTATGTACTAAGCCTTGGAGGGAGATAAAGTACCAAACAATCAGCTCCTAACTGTCATCTTTTAAACACAGTCTTTACAGTGACAGTTATGAGCTCATTGGTTGGTATTTTATCTCCATCCACTTTATCTCTCTCAAAGGCTTAGGCCCTGATTCAGACCCACTCGCAAGCGGCTGTCCGCTCGCAAGTGGGTCGATGTTGTGCACTGCGCATGCGCACGACGGCGGGAGCTCTGTCGTGCGCATGCGCCAGACGCGACGAGCGAAGGACTTTCCTTAGCTCGTTGTGTCTGATCAAAGGGGGCGTGCTGTCGATGTTGATTGACAGCACGCCCCCTTTGGTGGGCGTGCCGGAGGCGTGCCTCCCTGACGGGGGCGTTCCCAAGGGAACGCCTACCGTCAGAAGCCGGCCCACTGACATCACTAGTGATGTCAGTGGGAGTGATTTTGGCTCTGATAGAGCCAAAATCACTCCGGGCCTTGCTGTTGAAAAACTCAACCGCAGGCTCCGGCTCGCAGTGGCGATGGTCGCGATGGTCAAGACCATCGTGGCCATCAAACTGCACGCTCGTATAGGCTGTGGGTGGTGACCCACAGCTATACGAGCGTCCAGGAGGACGCTCCATAATTATGGAGGGAAGCCCTCATTCAGAGCGTGCGCTCTGCTCAGAGCGTACAGCTCTGAATGAGGGCCTTAGTACAAAGACCCAACAGTCCCTTTGAAAAAGGCAATTTGGAGCCCCTTGTCCAAACTAGCTAAGGTTTACTTAAGCTGCTCACCCACCAGTGTGTACTCAGCATTGTGGCTTGTTACTTTCACACCGTATCCTTCGGCCACAGGGTCTTACAACCTCCCCGGTCACTAGGCAATGTGGGATGGCGTCCGTGGTTTTGGGAGACCAAGAAGCCAGATGGCCTCTGGTGCTGTTGGTCCTGCCGTATAAACATGCAGTGTCCCAGCTGTCAGCCAATAATCTGTGCTCCCACAGCTCTTTGGTAGAGGATCTCTCTTTAGTCTGTTTGGATCTGCGCCATGCTGTTGGTGATAGTTTACACTTCCTGTGTGAATCCTGGTTCCTGTCAGTCTGTCGGAGTCTCTGTCTGATTGTTTGTATCCCCGGCCATATTTACCATCCTGCTGTTATCCTCAGTTTGCAGAATGCCACACCTATGACATTCATCTCTGTGTATCGACTTCCATCCCTGGCTAACAACCATCTACTATTGCCATTCACGCTACCATCACCTGCAGCACTTGCCTGCAGCCTTCTTACCTTTACCACCAAGGTGGCATCTCAGCCATCAAGGCTGCACCACAACCCTCAAGGCCGCACACTGGCCCTGAAGGCCACACCGCTGCCATCAAGGCCGCATCCCAGCCCCCAAGGCCACATGATAACATTCGGACTGCATCTTGGCCCTCAAGGCCGCATCTCAGACCTCAAAGCCGCACCACGCCTCTCTATGTCGCGCCGCTGCCATCAAGGTCACACCCCGGCCCTCAAGGCTGCACTGCTGCCATCAAGGTCACACCTTGGCCTTCAAGGCCACATCCCGGTTCCCAAGGCCACATCATAACATTCGGACAGCATCTCGGCCCTCAAGGCTGCATCACGGCCCTCAAGGCCACATCATAAAATTTGGGCCACATCACGGCCCTCATGGTCGCACCACAGCCCTCAAGGTCACAACGCTGTCATCATGGTCGCACCTCAGCCCCTTACGGCTGCATCCCAGCCCCCAAGGCCACATCATAACATTTGGACTGCATCTCGGCCCTCAAGGCCGCACCACAGCCATCAAGGTTGCATCGTGCCATCTAAGGTGCACTTCAGCCCTCAAAGCTGCACCCTACCATCTAAGTCACACCTCGGCCCTCAAGGCTGCATCATATTATTGGAGTCGCTTCTCGGCCCTCAAGGCAGCACCTCGGCCCTCCAGGCTGCATCATATCTTCTTAACCATGTGTTGGCCCTCAAGGACTCATTATTTACTTGGAGTCATACCTTGGCCCTCAAGGCCACTCCTCAGCCCTCAAGGCTTCACCTCAGCTCTCAAAGCCGTTTCTGGTCCTCTTAGTCACATCTCAGCTCCCAAAGTCGCATCTAGTCATTCAGGCCACTAAACAGCGACTATTCCAGCGTCGTGGAATACTGTGGTTTACTGTGGCCTGTTCCATCCAGTACCACCATCTGCTGTATAACATCATGTTATCTGCAGGATTGCCATGTAAGCCCCTACTGTCCAGAGTTTATGACCAGTCGGCCACCTAAGTAAAATGGACTAATTTCTATCATGCAGTCATATAATTTATTAATGCATTTCATGGACTATTTCTCAAGACACAGTATTCAGCTGGCCATAGAGATTCATAGCGAATGCTGATTCATTTTTCTTGAGTCTCTGTTTTTGAAGTCATTTTACAATCAGTACTATTACCCCACTGCAGAGTGCTGAGGAATTTGTGTTTTTTTTTCTTGCCTAGATTAACCCCTCCCTTACATGTACCTGTGATATGTCAATAAATTGATTAAGCAACTTCCATTCCGAGTATCATTATTTCCACAAAGCTGTTTAAATGGGGGAAAAAAAGTGTGTATATGTCTGTCTCTTACTGGTTTAGTTACAGGAGGCCAAATTAATTAAACAATCTTTTAAGCACCACTGTATAATGGTAATAATCACCTTTGTTGCAGAGTCTTTCTAGCAGAACATAACCGGGGAAAGCTAAGAGCCTTAGCTACCTTCATTTTGGTTGGGTTGGTATTTTAAACTGCCAAGTTTTTTTCAAATATAGAATTCAGCTCAGGAATACATAGCCTTTGATGTCAAATACTGGTTTTAATTGTTTTTTTGAGCTGTGGTGTCCCAAGATTAAATATTTTTTTGTTTTAGAAATGTTAGAAAACCTGACATCGGATGAGATGCCAATGCCGGAATCCGACAGCCGGTGTCCTGATCGTAAGTGTAGCGGCCCGGGTTAGCTGTTAGCCATGGGGAGGGGGTGGGGGGGAGGGTTAGGTTTAGGCACCATGGGGGGGTTAGGTTTAGGTTGTGGGGGTGGGAGGTTAGGATTAGGCACCCCTGGGGGTGGGTTGGGGTTAGGCACCACCAGGGGGTTAGATTTAGGCACTAACCGGGAGGATTAGGGTGCGGGGGAGGGGCGGTTAGGGTTAGGATGAAGGAAGGGAGGGTTAGAGGGTGAAGGGGGGAGGGTTAGTATACTTACCTAGCCCCTGTCGGGATTCTGAGTGTCGGGATGCCACTGTCGGTCTTTTGACAGCCGGCATCCCGACTGCCGGACTCCCATACCCAACCTCTTCCAAGTTGTACTTGAGGCCATGATATGGGGGTTGTCAAGAATGTCCGAACACAATTCAGTTTTATGAGAGTAAAGAAACTCACAGAGAAAGGATTGCTCAACAGTTGTGTTTGTGTAAATGTGAGTGGAATGAAGCCAATCTAATGATACAAACAGGTCTATTCATGAAAATCAGCGTTAAGTATTTTTTTTTTCACTACAGATCGCAGCACTTCGTTGTGATCTTAAGATAGCTTTAGTAGTAAATCATAAGGACCTACCAGAGTAGAGAAGAGATGCGGAAATAAAGGCTTCAGCAATCAGGCTTCGCCGTGAACACTCCGGTCATTTTGTTTAAGGATGCTGGCATGCTGACGTCAGGAGAAGCCGGAGAAGGGGCTGATTGGAGAGCGGAGTGCGGAACCATCACTTGGGACTTCAGGCAGTGATGGGTGAATGCTGCTTTTACTCAGCCTTCAATTATTAGGGAAATGATTACGCCATTCAGAAACAGCGAATCATTACCGCATCTGTGACCCAATAGATTTACTTTCACCTGCTTCATGAATCGCGGTCACCATACTGAAGTAGGGGCAGCACTGTAGAAACAACCTGTTTCACCATGCGGTACCCACTCTATTAATAATTGAAAGCAGAGAAATGACCTGTTTACCGCAAAACAGGGCATTTCTCTGCTTCATTAATAGACCCCAAAAATCACTAACTAAGCTGTAAAGGGTAAGGTTAAGGAAATTAATGCCACCATTGGCTGGGGTTTGCTGGTGTTTGAGGAGGCTGAATCTGGTACGTTTGTTATTCCAAATAAAGGCACAAAAAATTGCATTAATAAGCTTGTCATCCCTTTGAGAAAAGACTACTTGAAGGGGGTAGCAAGGTTCTGAAAGTATTAATATTTTGAGGAGGCTAGCCCATTCCAAATATGACAAAGGGTGTTTAGGCCATCTGTGTATTTATAACAAAGTGGATTTAAGAAGTGGCCTCATATGGTGTAGTGGGGAGATGTATACCTAAATATGGAAGAGACTATTTTGCCCATGTTAACTGAAAGGGGTCACACCAATAGGGTTTACATCCTAGACCCTAGAGACATAGCCAGTGATTTGTCTTGATTAACAGAAAAACCAGAAACCTGGCCATACTCCCATAATATATGGAGAATGTGGGGCAGGGAACTGGAAGGGTTGGAAATGTGTAATAAAAGAGCATCTGCAAAATCAGTGCCTTTCTTGGTCACTCCTCCCAGGTCTATCCCTTCAAAAGAGAGTAAATCTTGAAAGATGTGGAGAAGTCGGTCAAGGGCTAAATTGACAAGAAAGGACAGCCTTGACGGGTTCCCCAAAACAGTGTAACCTCCCCACCGAGCAAGCCATTAATATTGAAAATGGGTTGTGGAGAGGCATAACAAAGTCAAGAAGGCTAGAGCGATTAGGACCAAGGATTCACTACTGATTGCAACTGCGATTACACATGCAATCGGTCGATTGTTGTGTTATGCGCATGCATTGCAGTGCATGTGCGCAAGGTCTCACTGCATTTCGCAGACACTACGCAGACCCATTGAATTTCAACACCATTGCAGGGGCGTGCATAAATTATCCACTGCGGTGCCGTATGCAGCTTGTGTACTCACAGCGTGCTATGAGGTTAGCAATTCCTGAGTTCTGTAAGGTCAGAGCTTTTGCAAGTGTGTGTGAGGCTGCTATTGTACTCGATGTTACCGATGGTTTCGTAGTCTTGCTAAGTATTATGGATGTGTGTAAGGTAAAGTGAGCGTCCTTATGTTGTGCTGCGATGACAGAGCGATCGCAGTGGATTAGAATACTATCGCAATGAGACTGTGTGCGTAATCGCTATTGGAATCGCAGTTGCGATCTATAATGAAAGAAAAGAAAAAGAAAGTACTCTGTATTGTAGGGGCACAGTTCTCTGCTATAATAAAGTAAAACTTAACGTTTATTGGAAATAAAAATAAAAAATAATATTCAGGACAGACAAAATGGAGGACAAACAACATATATATGGTTAAGCAGGGTATTTGAGAATAAACCAAATTAGTCGGAAAATTATATAACCATCCGATGGTTACCTGATGGTGATTGAGTATGTTAGTAAAGTCTCTTCTATTAGGAAATGAGACCAACCAATGAGATAAATATAAGTCTCATACAAGGATATACAACATGCAAGAGATCAAAAGATAGTCAAAAATGATTCATAGTATGTAACCAAGTACAAGGAAAATGGGTCTCTATGACATCATATATGGTCTCTAATGGTTGCAAAACATGATACATTATAACATACCCATAATAAAATCTGAAAGTAGCCTGGGTGAAAAATCTCATGACAATACAATAAGTTTGATAATCAGAATAATATCGGTATTGGTCATGTTTAATGGAGTGCTTACTGTAACCTCTATTGAGAAGTCTATGGGATAGCTCCACACTCTTTTCTCTGAACGTATTGCTATTGGAGCAGTTCCTCCTTAATCTTAAAAATTCTCCCTTGGGTATATTCCTCACAGTTGGTAGAAAGTGCGAGCTGTTATGGTGGAGGACACTGTTTGTAGATGTATCTTTCCGATAGAGTTCAGTCACAATACGGCCATCATTTCCAATGATAATATTAAGATCTAAGAAATTAACCATTTTCTTGCTGATATTTCTAGTCAGTTTTAATTTGAATTTATTGTCATTTAAGATATCTATAAAATGATGTAAATCCACTTCCGTCCCCTGCCAGATCATAAAAATATCATCAATGTATCGTTGCCAAGTTATTATGTGGCATGTATAGATCTCATTTCTCTCATTGAAAACATGCTCCTCCTCCCACCATCCTAAAAATAAGTTGGCGTACGTGGGTGCACAGGCTGCGCCCATTGCAGTCCCGCATGTCTGCAGAAAGAATTTATCATTGAAAGTGAAATAATTTCTATTGAGAATAAACTCTAGAAGTTCCAGTAAGAATTTATGAAATGGATTAAGACCTTCCATATAGAGGAAATATTTCACAGCTTCTATACCCTGTAGATGGTCTATACTGGTATACAATGACTCTACATCTAGCGTGACGAGGTAGTTGTTATCTTCCAATTGGACATCGTTTAGTTTTTTAAGAAGATCTGATGTGTCCTGAAGGAATGATGGGAGACTGGTAACATGATGTCTGAGATGCTTGTCCAGAAATATGCTGCCTTGTTCAAGTAAGCTAGAAATACCTGAGACTATTGGTCTCCCTGGTGGCTTTGCTTTGTTTTTGTGAATCTTGGGCAGTAGGTAAAAGGTGGGTGTTTTCGGATACTCCACAGATAGGAAGGCATTCTCATCCTTCGTAATGGTTCCTTTATCATATGCCTCTTTAATCATCCTGTTGTAATAGAATAAGTAGTTGTCAGTAGGATTGAAGAGGAGTTGTTTGTAACATTTTTTGTCATTCAGTTGCCTGTATGCTTCTTGTAGATACATATCAACAGGCCAAATTACAATATTACCCCCTTTGTCGGATGGTTTAATGACAACCTCATTCCATTCTCTCAGTTGTTTCAAAGCTCTTCTTTCATCTTGATTCAAATTGTTGTCTTGTAAAAAATGTTCTTTTCTATTGGAGTAGAGTAGATCCATATCTTTGGATACTAAATCCATAAAGATTTTTACTTCTGGGCATATTGTTTCCTGAGGAGAAAAGGTGGATTTTTTCTTACAAATGTGTCTTCGCATCATTGGGGTCTGACTCGAGTCAGGCTCGTTTTCTTTAAGAACCTCCAAGGCATCTAGCGCTTGTAACTCATCCTCTGTTTGAAGGGTGGATATTGAATTATCCAATGCCATTGTATTAACCATTTGTTTCTTATTAGCAAATAATTTTTTTTAGGAGTAATTTTCTGCCAAAAAGTCGCAGATCCTTCTCCCAGTCAAATCTGTTAAATGATGCGGTCAGGGAAAAAGACAATCCCTTACTCAGTAGGCTAATTTCTATGTCTGAGAGATTTCTGTTTGATAAATTAATCACTTTCAGATTATCCTCAGATGCTAATACTTTTTGTGTGTTCTTGAGGACTGACGTTGGGGTTGTGGGGATAGCCAAGATCTTGGATCTACCCCTCTTTTTCTTACTCCTCCTTGTGGCTATCCCCACAACCCCAACGTCAGTCCTCAAGAACACACAAAAAGTATTAGTATCTGATGATAATCTGGAAGTGATTAATTTATCAAACAGAAATCTCTCAGACATAGAAATTAGCCTACTGAGTAAGGGATTGTCTTTTTCCCCGACCGCATCATTTAACAGATTTGACTGGGAGAAGGATCTGCGACTTTTTGGCAGAAAATTACTCCTAAAAAAATTCTTTGCTAATAAGAAACAAATGGTTAATACAATGGCATTAGATAATTCAATATCCACCCTTCAAACAGAGGATGAGTTACAAGCGCTAGATGCCTTGGAGGTTCTTCTTAAAGAAAACAAGCCTGACTCGAGTCAGACCCCAATGAAGCGAAGACACCTTTGTAAGAAAAAATCCACCTTTTCTCCTCAGGAAACAATATGCCCAGAAGTAAAAATCTTTATGGATTTACTATCCAAAGATATGGATCTACTCTACTCCAATAGAAAAGAACATTTTTTACAAGACAACAATTTGAATCAAGATGACAGAAGAGCTTTGAAACAACTGAGAGAATGGAATGAGGTTGTCATTAAACCATCCGACAAAGGGGGGTAATATTGTCATTTGGCCTGTTGATATGTATCTACAAGAAGCATACAGGCAACTGAATGACAACATTTTTTACAAACAACTCCTCTACAAATCCTACTGACAACTACTTATTCTTTTACAACAGGATGATTAAAGAGGCATATGATAAAGGAACCATTACGAAGGATGAGAATGCCTTCCTATCTGTGGAGTATCCGAAAACACCCACCTTTTACCTACTGCCCAAGATTCACAAAAACAAAGCAAAGCCATCAGGGAGACCAATAGTCTCAGGTATTTCTAGCTTACTTGAACAAGGCAGCATATTTCTGGACAAACATCTCAGACATCATGTTACCAGTCTCCCATCATTCCTTCAGGTCACATCAGATCTTCTTAAAAAACTCAACGATGTCCAATTGGAGGATAACAACTACGTCGTTACGTTAGATGTAGAATCATTGTATACCAGTATAGACCATTTACAGGGTATAGAAGCTGTGAAATATTTCCTCAATATGGAAGGTCTTAATCCATTTCATAAATTCTTACTGGAACTTTTAGAGTTTATTCTCAATAGAAATTATTTCACTTTCAATGATAAATTCTTTCTGCAGACACATGGGACTGCAATGGGCGCAGCCTGTGCACCCACGTACGCCAACTTATTTTTAGGATGGTGGGAGGAGGAGCATGTTTTCAATGAGAGAAATGAGATCTATATACATGCCACATAATAACTTGGCAACGATACATCGATGATATTTTTATGATCTGGCAGGGGACGGAAGTGGATTTACATCATTTTATAGATATCTTAAATGACAATAATTTCAACTTAAAACGGACCAGAAATATCAGCAAGAAAATGGTTAATTTCTTAGATCTTAAAATTATCATTGGAAATGAGAGCCGTATTGTGACTGAACTCTATCGGAAAGATACATCTACAAACAGTGTCCTCCACCATAACAGCTCGCACTTTCCTCCAACTGTGAGGAATATACCCAAGGGAGAATTTTTAAGATTAAGGAGGAACTGCTCCAATAGCAATACGTTCAGAGAAAAGAGTGTGGAGCTATCCCATAGACTTCTCAATAGAGGTTACAGTAAGCGCTCCATTAAACATGACCAATACCGATATTATTCTGATTATCAAACTTATTGTATTGTCATGAGATTTTTCACCCAGGCTACTTTCAGATTTTATTATGGGTATGTTATAATGTATCATGTTTTGCAACCATTAGAGACCATATATGATGTCATAGAGACCCATTTTCCTTGTACTTGGTTACATACTATGAATAATTTTTGACTATCTTTTGATCTCATGCATGTTGTATATCCTTGTATGAGACTTATATTTATCTCATTGGTTGGTCTCATTTCCTAATAGAAGAGACTTTACTAACATACTCAATCACCATCAGGTAACCATCGGATGGTTATATAATTTTCCGACTAATTTGGTTTATTTTCAAATACCCTGCTTAACCATATATATGTTGTTTGTCCTCCATTTTGTCTGTCCTGAATATTATTTTTTATTTATATTTCCAATAAACGTTAAGTTTTACTTTATTATAGCAGAGAACTGTGCCCCTACAATACAGAGTACTTTCTTTTTCTTTTCTTTCACTATGTAGTTTACTCTTTTGGGTGCACCTCCCATTACTTATTGGGTATTATTTCCCAATGATGACTTTTTGATTAAGGAGTTTTTCTCTGCTGTCATATATTAATACCAATATTGATACCAGTGCTTGGGGTTTCCCCTCAATCCCCTTTTCCCTCATTTTTTTCGATCTATAATGAATCAGGCCCTTTGTCCTTAACCACACCCAAATCTGTATTTATCATAATGTGCCCCCATATATATTCATTATTTCTCTCCCCTTCCCCCTCCTCATTCCACATTGTGCTCCTCTTCCCCCTCCACACCCCACATTGTGCTGCCCCTCCACTCCACATGTCACACTGTGCTTCCCCTCCCCAGCCCCTCCGCATGCCACACTGTGCTGATACTCCACTTCCCCCAACCTCAATGGGCCATCTACATTCCACATTGTGCTCCCCTTTCTTCTTTCCTCCATCCCACATTGTGCTCCCCTCCCTCCCTTCCTTCCTCCATCCCACATTGTGCTCCCCTCCCTTTCTTCACCCATGCCCCATTAGTCTCTCCCCCCCTGGGTGACTTAAACTACAACCCAGTTGCACAGACACTGGCAGCCATGTTCAAATGGAGATTCTGCACCTCCATAGGGCTGTTGCAATCTCTGATGATGCATGGTAATACACACAGTGACAGATTAGCACCACAGCCTGTGAGTATAAAAGTTGCAGTTGCAGATGAAACTGCATCTACTTCTGTGTCAGGCCCATGTCTCTACAGTGACATCCCTCCTGTGACTCTCTGGCTCACCCCCTGTGTTACTATGCTCCCTGTTCCCCCCTGGAACTCGCTGACCTTCTTGTTTGTCGTTTGTCTTCTGCACAGTGACTGCTTCTCTTCGCTGCTGTGTGGCTCTACTTCCCTGCAGCAGAGGCTGCAAAAAAATAAAAATCCAAGGTGCCACCCGAACTGATGAGTAGGCTGTAGGCAGATGGACTCTAGCATCGCCCACATCTGGGGAGGAACTAGCGGCAGTGCAGCCGATGCCTTGCACCAGGGCCCGCTGTGTTGCAGTGGCCCATAGCCGCCGCTGCACCTACTGCTAGTCCCCTGGGCCCCACAAGTGTAGGGCAGACCGCAGTGAAAGCGGTCTGCCCTACACAGTAACAAACACACAGCCGTCAGTGGCTACTGGGGCAATGCATAGGTGGTCTACTACTGGGGGCACTGTATAGTGGGGATTACTACTGAGACCAATGCAGCATAAGGGGGATTACTACTGAGGGCACTGTATAGGGGGGACTACTACTGGGGGCAATGCAGCATAAGGGGACTACTACTGGGGGCAATGCATAGGGTGGAACCACTACTGGGGGCTCCTCAGAAAGAGACAGCTGTCGCCGGTTGTCAGAGATATGGAGAGAGCAGAGCACAGCACACTGCAGTAAGCTCAGCATTTAAAGCTTTTAATGAGGGTCAGGGGTGTATCTAGGGATCCGAGCACCCCTGGCAAGGTAATGGACTGACGCCCCCCCACCCATAATTTCAGGAAGTTCCCCCAGTAGTAGTCCCCTCTATGCAGTGCCCCCAGTAGTAGTCCCCTCTAGGCAGTGCCCCAGCAGTAGTCACCTATATGCAGTGCCCCCAGTAGTAGTCCCCTCTATGCAGTGCCTCCAGTAATAGTCCATCCTATGCAGTGCCCCCAGTTGTAGTCCTCCTTATGCATTGCTCCCAATAGTAGTCCCCCCTATACATTGCCCCCAGTAGTAGTCCCCCTTATACAGTGCCCCCCATAACGTGCCTCAGTAGCGGCCCCCCAATACAATGCCCCCAGTAGCAGCCGCCACACCCATAACATGCCCCCAGTAGCGGCCTCCCTCTATACAGTGCCCCCAGTAGCAGCCACCCCCTATACAGTGCCCCCAGTAGCGGCCCCCCCTATACAGTGCCCACTAGTAGTCACACTCCCCCCTGTGCTGTGCCAGAAAATAAAAACACAGAAAAAAAAATAGCAACTTACCTGATCCCCGCAATTGCCAACGTCTGCCACTGTCCACTCCTCTGGGACTACTCTCGCTCTGCACTATGGGATGGGAGAGTCGTCATGACTTCTCTCCCATTACCCGCTGCAGGGGGAGCCGGAAGGCGGCGCTCATCAGTGAGCTCCAGACGGCTCCCTCCGTGGACGCAGCAGCCAATGAGAGCCTGCCTGACTCTCATTGGCTGGCTGCTATAACAAACACACCGCTGCCGCTGGCAGCTGTGTGTGTTTGTTACTGTGTAGGGCAGACTGCTCTCACTGCGATCTGCCCTACAATTGTGGGGCCTGAGAGAATAGCGGGGTTAGTTCAAATCCCTGGGGTAGTCCTCCCATTGGCTGCTGGTGGCACTGCCGGACGGCGCCCCCCTTTTGACCGGTGGCCCTGGTGAGTGCCATCCTGGCCAATGGGTAGATACGCCCCTGCCACTCCTATGTGCCATGGACCTAATATAACATAAATGTCCCACTCAGTGTGGCAGTTGAGTGTAACACTTTCCACACAGATTTTTTTAAAACAAAATTTTTTGCTTAGTACATGTTCTATACTGTCAATTCCGGAATAGAGAGAGAGCGTGTGGGGGTTATACACAAGTCTGATCCTGAGTGCTTGGTTTGGAGTCTAATTTACAGATAAGTGACATCAATAATTGACCAAGCTTAACTGACATGCTCTGCTTTGCTATTAGAGCTTTTTTCCCAGTATCAGTGACCCTAGAAGACAGAGTGAAAAGTGATAAGTAAAGGTGCATACACACACACAATGATTTTTTTGAGCGATTATCGATAACGATATCGTTTATTGTTCAATCGTTGAAAAAATCTTTCACTTTCTGAGTTAAAACGATGAACGATTATCGTTCATGCACGTTCACGTTTGTAGTTTATAGTTTGTAGTTCAGTCAGACTGACCAACTCAACGATTTTCAGTAAAGGAATATGCAAAAATCGTTTGTAGTTCAAAAAAATAGTTCATTACATTTAGTAAATGAACGATTTTAGTAAACGATTTTCGTTCATTTTTCCCTTGAAGAAAATGAACGAAAATCGTTTACTAAAATCGTTCATTTACTAACTCGTTGTGTGTGTATGCAGCTTAAGTGATAAGGTGCCAGCCAATCAGCTCCAACTGTCATTTTTCAAACACAGCCTGTGAGATGACAGTTGGGAGCATTTTTGCCTGGCACCTAATCACTTTCTTATCAATTTTCACTCTGTCTCCTAACACTGGGATGGTGATCAGAGGGATAGACCCCTAAGGCATTTTACATGGGACCAGCCCAGGGAAGCAAATGTGGTGGAAATTTTTTTTGCTGATGTTTGAAGACCTCATTATGAAGCATAGTGATACAATGGGACAATATAGCAAATTACGTAACTGACGCAAGGCTCATTGGGTGGGGTACAGAGCCATAACACCAGCACCCATCTATTATGGTGCATTCAGGTACCATGGATGGTGACATTGTCCTTGTAACCTATGGTTCTCCAGCTTGGCCTCTGACAGAACATGCTGTGCCTTGTAGTTCCCCAACACTAAAGAACTAGATACATTGAAAAAAATAGTGTCATCGGCTGAAAGCCAACTACCTTGCAGCATGTATTCTATCTGTAGTGTCTCTGGGGCAGTGCAGGACAGCGGAGCCCATCCACGTGGAAGCTGCCATCGCTATAGAAAGGACATGTGAATTGTAATCAGTCTGATATTTTGTTCTCCTACTATTATAAAAAGACACCCTGCAAAAAATATTTATATATATATATATATATATATATATTATATAGCAGTATACATAGCACTCAGTGGTCTTTACAATAACTGTAAATAAAGGCATTTAGGGCCTGATTCAGCAAGGATTGGAAATGTGCGCACACGCACTCGGCCGCTGCGTGTATATGCTAATCAGTGCATACGCACGGCAACCACAGCACAAGATGCAGACGCCCAGCAATACATAATGCTGTCCACCCCCCTTTACTCACAGCCTGAGTAGTCTGCAAATTAGCGGAAACATCAGTAACATCGCGAACGAATGGACCCATACACAGAATAGTGGTTGACCTGACCCTCCCGCAGACTTTGCTACATAACCTGCACGAAGTGAGAGCTCAGGCTTCGTAGGGTCTCGCAATGGCTAATTTATGCACGCCACTTCAACGCCATTGAAACACACTGACACGCCTGCGTTCGCACAACCATACACCCCTACACCACCCACAAATGGTACTTCCTGTCAATCACTGGGTGATGGGTCTGCGTGCTGTCTGTGCTCGCAATCCCGTCCGCAGCGCCTAGTTTACGCACACGCACTGCATCTTATACGCATGCGCAGAAAGCAAACATCGGCCGGCCCTTGTGCGAACGCAGCATTGCGTTCCTTGCTGAATCAGGCCCTTAGTCCAAAAGTTTCTGTAACATTTCGAAGTTTAATTCCTCATCTTCAGAGAGTATATACAAAATGTAAGCAACAATAATCTTACCTATATGTAGACACCCCGTGAGTGTTAGACACTGTTCAGCTGCCGGTGTCCTCGGCAGTGTCTGTCGGACTTCCGTCCGGGAACCAGCCCTGCCCCCGCACAGAAATACTCCCGCCGTTACCATGGCTTTGTGGCATCAACATTGCAGTGACATACCCACCACCACACAGTTTCAAATCAGGACAAATTAAAAAAATAATGATGTTAAAAACTATAGTCACATCTTAACACATATGGATAAGCATCTTATTACCTATATTCTAGAGAAATTATTTCTATATCGAGTCCTAAAGTGACCCATTCAAACTAGGGGTGAGCGGGTTCGGATTTCTGAAATCCGAACCCCCCCGATCCGAGTCCAATCCGAGTCAGGCTCGACTTTTCCCGCCTGACTCGGATCTGAAATCGAGGCAAAACGTCATCATCCCGCCTTCCGGGTCTCGCGGGTTTTGGATCCTATATAAGGTACCCGTGTCGGCGCCATTTTCTCACTCGGCTGTGGACAGTGAAGAGGGAGGGTGGGAGTTAGGGCTGGCTGGGCTGTGTAGTGTAGTGTTGTAGTGTAGTGTAGTGCAGTGTAGTGTTGTGCTGTGCTGCTGTTGTCCATAGGGGCTGTGTCCACTACTTCAAAGTCCATAGGGGCTGGCTGGACTGTGTTGTGCAGTCAGTTGTCCATAGGGGCTGTGTCCACTCCAAAGTCCTGTGCAGTGTCCCAGTCCTAAAGGGGTGCTGTAGTGTTGTCCAGGGGGTGCTCTGTCCATCAGGGGTGCTCCCCCCAAGTGCTAAAAAATATATATTTTTTCTGTGTTTGTGAATTGTGTGCACTGTGGCTGCACGTGCATCAACAAAGGAGCAGCGCCAAGCGTGCGCCTGTGTCCCATAAGTAAAAGGCCGGCTGGCTTGTCCGTTAAAGGGTGCTGTAACCCCCAAAGGGCACTCCAAACAAAATAAAAAAATATATTTTTTTGTGTTTGTGAATTGTGTGCGCAGTAGCCGCACGTGCATCAACAAAATAGTGCCAAGCGTGCGCCTGTGTCCCATTAATAAAGGGCCGGCTGGATTGACTGCTAAAGGGTGCTGTAACCCCCAATGGGCACTCCAAACAAAATAAAAATATATATTTTTTTGTGTTTGTGAATTGTGTGCGCAGTAGCCGCACGTGCATCAACAAAGTAGTGCCAAGCGTGCGCCTGTGTCCCATAAGTAAATGGCCGGTTGGCTTGTCCGTTAAAGGGTGCTGTAACCCCCAAAGGGCACTCCAAACAAAATATAAAAATATTTTCTGTGTTTGTGAATTGTGTGCGCAGTAGCCGCACGTGCATCAACAAAGTAGTGCCAAGCATGCGCCTGTGTCCCATAAATAAAGGGCCGGCTGGATTGACCGCTAAAGGGTGCTATAACCCCCAAAGGGCACTCCAAACAAAATAAAAAATATATTTTTCTGCGTTTGTGAATTGTGTGCACTGTGGCTGCAGGTGCATCAACGAAGGAGCAGCGCCAAGCGAGCGCCTGTGTCCCATAAGTAAAAGGCCAGCTGGCTCATTTCTTAAAGGGTGGTGTAACCCACAAAGTGCACTAGTCTCCAACAAAAATAAAAAATTATTCTCTGTTTGTGTGCGCCTTAGCCGCACGTATATATCAATATAACATAAATGGAGGACCAAACTTTCTCCGATAAAAATAAAATAGGGAAAGATCAAGAACCACTTCCTCTTAGTGCTGAAGCTGCTGCCACTAGTCATGACATAGACGATAACATGCCATCAACGTCGTCTGCCAAGGCCGATGCCCAATGTCATAGTAGAGGGCACATACAATCCCAAATGACAAAGTTCAGGAAAATGACCTTGAAAAAAACCTTTAAATCATCTGAAGAGAAACGTAAACTTGCCAATATGCCATTTACGACACGGAGTGGCATGGAATGGCTAAGGTCTTTCCCTATTCATGACTAGTGGTTCAGCTTCACATGACGATGGAAGCCCTCCTCCCACTAAAAAAATCAAACGTGTTAAGCTGGCAAAAGCACAGCGAAGAACTGTGCGTTCTAAGAAGATATCACAAATCCCCAAGGAGAGTCCAAGTGTGGTGGTGGTTGCGATGCCTGACCTTCCCAGCACTGGACGGGAAGAGGTGGCTCTTTCCACCATTTGCAGGCCCCGTGCAAGTGCTGAAAGGAGCACCCACAGTCCACTTGCTGATATGCAAATTGAAGATGTCACTGTTGAAGTACAACAGGATGAGGATACTGGTGTAGCTGGCGCTGAGGAGGAAGTTGGCGAGGAGGATTCTGATGGTGATGTGGTTTGTTTAAATCAGGCTCCGGGGGAGACAGTTGTTGTCCGTGGGATGAAAAAGCCCATCACGGTCATGTCTGGGCAGAAGACCAAACATTCCACCTCTTTGGTCTGGCAATATTTCTATCCAAATCCGGACAACAACTGTCTTGCCATATGTACCATATGCAAAGGTGGAATAAGTAGGGGTAGGGACGTTAACCACCTAGGAACATCCTCCCTTATACGGCACCTGCAGCGCGTTCATAAAAAGTTACTGTCAAGTTCAGAAACTTTGGCTATGACCGTAAGCAGTCCAGGGACACCTAAATGCCGTTGTCCTGTTGTATCCAAGCGCCTGCAAACCACACCGTCAACTCCCTCCTCGTCAATTTCCTCCTTAGTCAGGATCGGAAGTAGTCCTGCAGGCCATGTCACTGGCATTACTGACTCTCCTATCCGGGATTCCTCCGGAGGATCCTGCATTGCTACGCTTCCTGCTGCCACTGCTGCTGTTGCTGCTGCTGGGAGTCGTTCATCATCCCAGAGAGGAAGTAGGAACACCACTACTTTTACTAAACAATTGACCCTCCAACAGTCCTTAGCGAGGAGGATGAAGTACGACAGCAGTCATCCTGAAGCAAAACGTATAACTGAGGCCTTGACTGCTATGTTGGTGTTAGACGTGCGTCCGGTATCCGCCATTAGTGCAGTGGGATTTAGACAATTGATGGAGGTAGTGTGTCCCCGGTTCCAAATCCCGTCTAGATTCTTCTTCACTAGGCAGGCGATACCGAGACTGTACAGAAACGTCAGAAAAAGTGTCCTCAGTGTCCTGAAAAATGCCGTTGTACCCAATGTCCACTTAACCACGGACATGTGGACAAGTTTAACAGGGCAGACTAATGACTATAGGACTGTGACAGCCCACTGGGTAGATGTATCACCTTACGCAGCAACAGCAGCAGCGTCACCAGTAGCAGCATCTCAGAAACGCCAGCTCGTTCCAAGGCAGGCTACGCTGTGTATCACCGGTTTCAGTAAGAGGCACACCGCCGACAACCTCTTAGAGAAACTGAGGGAAATCATCGCCCAGTGGCTTACCCCACTTAGACTCTCCTGGGGATTTGTGATATCTGACAATGCCACCAATATTGTGCGGGCATTACATCTGGGCAAATTCCAGCACGTCCCATGTTTTGCTCACACAATAAACTTGGTGGTGCAGATTTTTCTGAAAAGCGACAGGGGCGTGCAGGAGACGCTTTGGGTGGCCCGAAAAATTTCTGGCCACTTTCGTAATTCAGCGACTGCGTGCCGAAGACTGAAGCGCCAGCAAACACTCTTGAACCTGCCCCGCCATCACCTGAAGCAAGAGGTTGTGACGCGGTGGAACTCAACCCTCTATATGCTTCAGAGGATGGAGGAGCAGCAAAAGGCCATTCAAGCCTATACATCCACCTATGACATAGGCAAAGAAGGGGGTATGCACCTGACTCAAGCGCAGTGGAGAATGATTTCCGTGTTGTGCAAGGTTCTCCAGCCCTTCGAACTTGCCACATGTGAAGTCAGTTCAGACACTGCCAGCTTGAGTCAGGTCATTCCCCTCATCAGGCTTTTGCAGAAGCAGCTGGAGAAAGTGAAGGAGGAGCTAAGACGGAGCGATTCCGTTCGGCATGTGGGCCTTGTGGATGAAGCCTTTCATTTGCTTTGCCAGGATTCCAGGGTGGTCTATCTGTTGAAATCAGACCACCACATTTTGGCCACCGTGCTCGATCCTAAGTTTAAAGCCTATGTGGTGTATCTCTTTCTGGCCGACACAAGCCTGCAGAGGTGCAAAGACCTGCTGGTGAACACACTGTCAGCTGAAGCGGAACGTGACACGTCAACAGCTCCTTCTTCAATTTCTCCCGCAACTGGGGCTGCCAGGAAAAAACTTAGGTATCCTAAGCAACCCGCTGGCGGTGATGCAGGGCAGGCAGGACCAAGTTTGGACATCTGGTCCGGACTGAAGGACCTGGCAACAATTTCTGACATGTCTACTGTCACTACATATGATACTGTCACCATTGACAGAATGGTGGAGGATTACATCGGTGACAGCATCCAAGTAGGCATGTCAGACAGTCCATACCTGTACTGGCAGGAAAAAGAGGCAATTTGGAGGCCCCTGTACAAACTGGCTCTATTTTACCTGAGTTGCCCCCCCTCCAGTGTGTACTCCGAAAGAGTGTTTAGTGCAGCCGGGAACCTTGTCAGCGAAAGGCGTAGGAGGTTGCTTCCACAAAATGTGGAGAAGATGATGTTCATAAAAATGAATTATCAACTCTTCCAGGGAGACCAGCCTCCAGAACGTACAGAGGGACCTGTGGTGGTGGATTCCAGTGGGGACGAGTTAATACTCTGTGAGGATGAGGATGTACACAACACTGAAGAGGGTGAGGAATCGGTAGATGAGGAGGATGAGGACGACATCTTGCCTCCGTAGAGCCAGTTTGTGCAGGGACAGATTAATTGCTAGCTTGTTTTGTGGGGGCCCAAACGAACCAATCATTGCAGCCACAGTTGTGTGGCAGACCCTGGCGCTGAAATGATTGCTTTGTTAAAGTGTGCATGTCCTGTTTATACAACATAAGGGTGGGTGGGAGGGCCCAAGGACAATTCCATCTTGCACCTCTTTTTTTTATTTGCATTATGTACAGTTTGGGGCCTAGTTTTTCAAACTGCCATCCTGTCTGCCACTGCAGTATCACTCCTAGATGGGTCACGTGTTTGTGCCGCCCACTCGTGTCGCTTAGCATAGTCATCCAGCTACCTCGGTGCAACCTTTTGGACATAAAAACACTATTGTGAGGTGTGAGGTGTTCAGAATAGACTGGAAATTAGTGGAAATTAAGGTTATTGAGGTTAATAATAGCATAGGAGCAGAAAAACCAACACATTCTGTGATTTTAGCTGTTTTTATGCTTTTTAAAAAAAAATACAGATCCAAAACACAAAACCCAGAACACAAAACACGGAAGGGTGGTTTTGGCAACACCAATCCAGATCCAAAACACGAAGAAAGATCCAGATCCAAAACCAAAACACAAAACACGAAAAGTGGCCAGTGCACACCCCTAATTCAAACTTATAACTATTCACAGTATAGAATCATCCTAATTGTAATTATTATCACAACATGATATTACAAATCGTAAATAAGATGTTGCAGAGATGTGTTAATACTATTATGCTACCAATTAGCAAATATTCACCAAAGCTTCTAGTAAAATACTGTATCTAACTACAAAAAAACATTCCAGTTAAGATGGTCATTAAGTACACGCAATTTCATTGTATCTAAGGTATAATTCCACTTAGATTCCAGCTTGAGTATTGACCCTTCACTTGTCTTCTGTGACGTGGTCAAGACTCGGCAAAATGTCTCGCTACAGGCTGTTTTGACATTTTGCCATCCAATTAGGCTCTATTGGCCGATCTATGTAGGGCCATACGTTCCTTAAAGGATAATATCAGTCGATTATCGATAATTTTTGTACAATATTATCGCACCCGTGATAATCGGATAGACTGATACAGGCGATAAGTTTTCACCATCTCAGAGTAAGTAAAAACATGCAATATCCCTATTTTTGCCTAAAAATTTGGGGATTTCTTTCAGAACCCTTTCGACACCCCCTCTATGTTAAATTACCCCAAAAGTTCTTTGTAATTTGCGTAATTTGGCCCAAAATTACCTGTCAAGTTTTGGGTGAAAAAGAAATAATAATTGAAAATGGGTTTAATGTTTTGGGTCTGGTATTTCAGGGTGCTGTATGGATGTAACAGGTATTTTAAAAATTGCTTGTGGCTCCAGCAGGTGTTTTTTTAACTTTTTTTTTAAAAAGTGCGCTTTACAACACCAAAATATACTTGCACACAAATGACGTGCAGTTCCTGGAAAAAAAAATAGCTTTCTATAATTTTTCAAAATGTTTTCATATACGCAAATTACAGCCAACAGATGCAATTTAAGTACCCTAAATACTTTAATTACAGCCAATAATACACTTCTAAATTGCTTTCCTATGTACGATAGCCATTTTTTGGGGTACAGACTCATTTTCTAGAATGTCCTGACATTTTCACCTGTTTTCGGAGGAAAAATTATCGCACTTACCCGTTTTCACCTGTGTTTTAGCTAAAAACTAGAGCGTGCATGCCCAGAATCGGCGATAATATTGAGCAAAAATCATCAAAATTGGCCAATAGCGCTGCCGATATCACTGATAATTGAATACGACCCTATATGTGTAATCTCAGGGGCAGATTGGGAATTTAAAGTGGCCCTATGTGCGCCCAAAAAAAGTGGATGTGGCCAGGGCGGTAGTGTGGACCGCACATAAGTGCAGTCTGCACTACACTAATAGGAACAAACACACAGTCGCCGCCGCCGGCAGCTGTGTGTTTGTTTTAGCAGCCAATGAGAGTCAGACAGACTCTCATTGGCTGCTGCACCCACTGCCGGAGCCGGGCTGGAGCTCACTCATGAGCTCCATTTTCTGTCTCCCGCAGTGGCTGATGGGACAGACATCATGATGTCTCTCCCATCATGCAAACCAGCCCGCAGGGACTGCTGGAGCCCGGGGGACAGAGGAGCGGATGCAGGAGCGGGGATTAAGGTAAGTGGACTTGTTTTCTTTTACGTGTGTGTCTGGGATTACTGAAGGTACTGAGGGGAGGCTACTACTGGGGGCACTGCTGGGGGGAGGCTACTACTGAGGGCACTGCTGGGGGGGGAGGCTACAACTGGGGGCACGATTACTACTGGGAGCACTGCTGGGGGAGGCTACTACTGGGGGCACGATTACTACTGGGGGTATTGCTGGGGGTGAGGCTACTACTGGGGGGACTACTACTGGGCGCACTGCACAGGGGGGGACTAGTACTGGGAGCACTATATAAGGGTCACTGCACAGGGGGGACTACTACTGGGGGCATTATATAAGGAGCACTGCATAGGGGGACCACTACCTGGGGCACTATATAAGGGCCACTGCATAGGTGGGACTACTACTGGGGGCATTATAGAAGGGGCACTGCATAGGGGGACCACTACTGGGAGCACTGTATAAGGGGCCACTACTGGGAGCACTGTATAAGAGGCACTACTGGGAGCACTGCATAAAAGGGACCACTGCTGGGGGCACTGAATAAGGGCTTGTTTAGCTATCTGAGGGGGGGTGCAAGGCTGAAGAAATGCCTAGGGTGCCAAGAAACCTTGCACCGGCCCTGGATGTGGCCTTGTGGCAAGGGGTGTGGCCTAATGTGAAATGCCATGCCTGCAAGTTACTACCCCATTTTCAACATGTTGAGGGCATGCCCACCGCTTGGGGAGCTGATTGGCAAACCCCCAGTCCCTCTCTTCAGTGAATAAACACAGTGAGCATGTGAATGAGTATTTTCTTACCTATATGATTAATCTGCAACGGGCAACCTCTGAAGAAATTGATCCTTTCTGGACAGGCAGTGTTTTCAGTCTGTATTCTCTATTCATGCTGGAGATCACAGGGTCTAGAAGCCATTTGTTTGTGTAGGAATAAAGCCAATGTTATCAACATGCAACAGTCCACCAACCATCCCCATGTCTCTCCAGCACCATTTACTCTGTGCCAGGGCCGGATTAACAATGAGGCGGGTGGAGCTGCAGCTCCAAACCTCCCATTGAAAATAGGCTCACATGATACACTGACTCCAGTGCACCCAGGAAAAAAACAAAAAAAAATTCTGTCATCACCAAAAGCCCTGCTCACTCAACTCAAGGCCGCCAGAAGTTTAGCTAATTTTCACCCTCATCCCCTCCCCTCCCCCAAAGCCCCACCCACCCCCAGGAAGTCAAAGATCTGACTCCTGTACAGTCCATCTTCTCCAAAGCTGTGTCCCCAAGTTGCCTAGCTCAGGAGGGAAGGCAGCCCAGCTTGTCCAGATCAAATTTCCACAGGCCAATGTTATGTCTGGCCCCCGTGCATATATATATATATATATATATATATCTGTATATAATGTGGGTAAGTTCATTTAGGTGGGTACAGGAGCATATAGATATATACTGTATGTATGTGTATAGAGAGAGAGAGATATATCCGGCACTCAATGCTTCCAAATAAAAGTACTTGGCGGATGACCTCCGAAGCTGTCAGCAAGCAGCTGACTCTACACATGAAGTAATACAAAAATGTTGTATTGCTTGACAAACGCGCGATAAAGTGCTGAAATGTTGATAAAGTACCTAAGTGGTGTGTATACTTTTTCCAAGTATGGAGTGCTGCCGTTTATCTACTTCTATGTGTAAAGAAAGCTGCTAGCTATATATATATATATATATATATATATATATATATATATATATTAGGGGTGTGCACCGGCCACTTTTCGTGTTTTGGATCTGGATCTTTCTTCGTGTTTTGGATCTGGATTGGTTTTGCCAAAACCACCCTTCCGTGTTTTGGGTTCTGGGTTTTGTGTTTTGGATCAGTATTTTTTTTTTAAAAAGCATAAAAACAGCTAAAATCACAGAATTTGTGTGTTTTTCTGCTCCTATGCTATTATTAACCTCAATAACCTTAATTTCCACTCATTTCCAGTCTATTCTGATCCCTCAAACCTCACAATACTGTTTTTATATCCAAAAGGTTGCACCGAGGTAGCTGGATGACTATGCTAAGAGATACGAGTGGGCAGCACAAACACGTGGTCCATCTAGGAGTGACACTGCAGTGGCAGACAGGATGGCAGTTTGAAAAACTAGGCCCCAAACAGTACATAATTCAAAGAAAAAAAAGAGGTGCAAGATGGAATTGTCCTCCCACCCACCCTTATGTTGTATAAACAGGACATGCACACTTTAACAAACCAAACATTTCAGCGCCAGGGTCTGCCACATGACTGTGGCTGCAATGATTGGTTCGTTTGGGCCCCCACAAAACAAGCTGGCAATTAATCTGTCCCTGCACAAACTGGCTCTACGGAGGCAAGATGTCGTCCTCATCCTCCGATTCCTCACCCTCTTCAGTGTTGTGTACATCCTCATCCTCACAGAGTATTAATTCGTCCCCGCTGGAATCCACAACCACAGGTCCCTCTGTACGTTCTGGAGGCTGGTCTCCCTGGAAGAGTTGATAATTCATTTTATGAACATCATCTTCTCCACATTTTGTGGAAGCAACCTCCTACGCCTTTTGCTGACAAGGTTCCCGGCTGCACTAAACACTCTTTCGGAGTACACACTGGAGGGGGGGCAGTTTGTACAGGGACCTCCAAATTGCTTCTTTTTCCTGCCTGTACAGGTACGGACTATCTGACATGCCTACTTGGATGCTGTCACCGATGTAATCCTTTAACAGACAGACGCACGCTTGTCGCTGCTGCTTTAAAGATACAGGTGTGGCTACAGCCCACACATTTCACAAAGACAGAAAAAAAAAAGGAATATTTTTATTGTTTGTGGAGTGCACTTTGAGGGTGTCACCACCCTTTAACAGACAGACGCACGCTTGTCGCTGCTGCTTTAAGGATGCAGGTGCGGCTACAGCCCACACATTTCACAAAGACAGAAAAAAAAAGAAGAATATTTTTATTGTTTGTGGAGCGCACTTTGAGGGTTACACCACCCTTTAACAGACAGACGCACGCTTGTCGCTGCTGCTTTAAGGATGCAGGTGCAGCTACAGCCCACACATTTCACAAAGACAGAAAAAAAAAGAAGAATATTTTTATTGTTTGTGGAGCGCACTTTGAGGGTTACACCACCCTTTAACAGACAGACGCACGCTTGTCGCTGCTGCTTTAAGGATGCAGGTGCGGCTACAGCCCACACATTTCACAAAGACAGAAAAAAAAATAAGAATTTTTTTATTGTTTGTGGAGCACACTTTGAGGGTTACACCACCCTTTAACAGGCAGACGCACGCTTGTCGCTGCTGCTTTAAGTATGCAGGAGCGGCTACAGCCCACACATTTCACAAAGACAGAAAAAAAAATAAGAATTTTTTAATTGTTTGTGGAGCGCACTTTGAGGGTTACACCACCCTTTAACAGACAGACGCACGCTTGTCGCTGCTGCTTTGAGGACAGTATCATATGCAGTGACAGTAGACTTGTCAGAAATTGTTGGCACGTCCTTCAGTCCGGACCAGATGTCCAAACCGGCCCTTGACTTATGACACAGGCGCACGCTTGGCGCTGCTACTGTGTTGCTGCATGTGCGGCTACATCGCACACAAGTCACAAGCACATAAAAAAAATATTTTTTATTTTTTGGAGAACTTTGAGGGTTACACCACCCTTTAACAGACAGACGCACGCTTGTCGCTGCTGCTTTAAGGATGCAAGTGCGGCTACAGCCCACACAATTCACAAAGACAGAAAAAAAAAGAAGAATTTTTTTATTGTTTGTGGAGCGCACTTTGAGGGTTACACCACCTTTTAACAGACAGACGCACGCTTGTCGCTGCTGCTTTGAGGATGCAAGTGCAGCTACAGCCCACACAATTCACAAAGACAGAAAAAAAAAGAAGAATTTTTTTATTGTTTGTGGAGCGCACTTTGAGGGTTACACCACCCTTTAACAGACAGACACATGCTTGTCGCTGCTGCTTTAAGGATGCGGGTGCGGCTACAGCCCACACATTTCACAAAGACAGAAAAAAAAAGAAGAATATTTTTATTGTTTGTGGAGCACACTTTGAGGGTTACACCACCCTTTAACAGACAGACGCACGCTTGTCGCTGCTGCTTTGAGGATGCAAGTGCGGCTACAGCCCACACAATTCACAAAGACAGAAAAAAAAAGAATATTTTTATTGTTTGTGGAGTGCACTTTGAGGGTTACACCACCCTTTAACAGACAGACGCACGCTTGTCGCTGCTGCTTTGAGGATGCAGGTGGAATCTAGATGGGATTTGGAACCGGGGACACACTACCTCCATCAATTATCTAAATCCCACTGCACTAATGGCGGATACCGGACCCAAGTCTAACACCAACATAGCAGTCAAGGCCTCAGTTATACGTTTTGCTTCAGGATGACTGCTGTCGTACTTCATCCTCATCGCTAGGGACTGTTGGAGGGTCAATTGTTTAGTAAAAGTGGTGGTGTTCCTACTTCCTCTCTGGGATGATGAACAACTCCCAGCAGCAGCAACAGCACTAGGAGGAAGTGGTTCTTGATCTTTCCCTTTTTTATTTTTATCAGAGAAAGTTTGGTCCTCCATTTATGTTATATTGATATATACGTGCGGCTAAAGCGCACACAAACACAGAAAATATTTTTTTATTTTTGCTGGAGAGTAGTGCACTTTGTGGGTTACACCACCCTTTAAGAAATGAGCCAGCCGGCTCTTTACTTATGGGACACAGGCGCACGCTTGGTGCTGCTCCTTTGTTGATGCACGTGCAGCCACAGTGCACACAATTCACAAACACAGAAAATATTTTTTTTTTTGGTTTTGACTGGAGTGTACTTTGGGGGTTACAGCACCCTTTAACGGTCAAGCCAGCCGGCCCTTTACTTATGACACAGGCGCACGCTTGGCACTACTTTGTTGATGCACGTGCGGCTACTGCGCACACAATTCACAAACACAGAAAAAATATTTTGTTATTTGGTTTGGAGTGTACTTTGGGGGTTACAGCACCCTTTAACAGTCAAGCCAGCCGGCCCTTTATTTATGACACCGGCGCACGCTTGGCACTACTTTGTTGATGCACGTGCGGCTACAGCGCACACAATTCACAAACACAGAAAAAATATTTTGTTATTTGGTTTGGAGTGTACTTTGGTGGTTACAGCACCCTTTAACGGTCAAGCCAGCCGGCCCTTTACTTATGACACAGGCGCACGCTTGGCACTACTTTGTTGATGCACGTGCGGCTACTGCGCACACAATTCACAAACACAGAAAATATTTTTTTTTTGGTTTGGAGTGTACTTTGGGGGTTACAGCACCCTTTGACTGTCAAGCCAGCCGGCCCTTTACTTATGACACAGGCGCACGTTTGGCACTACTTTGTTGATGCACGTGCGGCTACTGCGCACACAATTCACAAACACAGAAAAAATATTATTTTTTTAGCACTTTGGGGGAGCACCCCTGATGGACAGAGCACCCCCTTGACAACACTACAGCACCCCTTTAGGACTGGGACACTGCACAGGACTTTGGAGTGGACACAGCCCCTATGGAGAACTGACTGCACAACACAGTCCAGCCAGCCCCTATGGACTTTGAAGTAGTGGACACAGCCCCTATTAACAACAGCAGCACAGCACAACACAGCCAGCCCCTATGGACTTTGAAGTAGTGGACAACAGCAGCACAGCACAACACTACTCTGCACTACACTACACTACACAGCCCAGCCAGCCCTAACTCCCACCCTCCCTCTACACTGTCCACAGCCGAGTGAGAAAATGGCGCTGACGCGGGTACCTTATATAGGATCCAAAAGCCGCGAGACCCGGAAGGCGGGATGATGACGTTTTGCCTCGATTTCAGATCCGAGTCAGGCGGGAAAAGTCGAGCCTGACTCAGATCTGACTCGGATCGGGGGGGCTCGGGGGGGTTCGGATTTCAGAAATCCGAACCCGCTCACCCCTAATATATATATATATATATATATATATATATAGCTAGCAGCTTGCTATATATACAGTGCTCAAAGCGTGCCAATATGCAACAGTATGGCATACCGGCTCTTCAAGCACTAAACAGTTTCTGTTCTATAAGTTTCTAGCTCAGGTGCGACGTACCGTTAAGAATGTGGCCGCCGGTACGCTGCACCACCACTCAGTATGTAGCCACCTTTAGCGGGCCACTGCTGCCAGACTGAGCCACTGAGCAGCATGACACTGACAGCATCTCTGGCTCCGCTGCCTCCTACAGCCTTCCTGAGCTTCTGGAAGCGCGAGGGTGATGTCATGATGTCACATCACGCTCCCCCGGCTGGTACAACGCAGCCTGAGGTCTGAGCGCACTTCATTCTCCTGACGGCAACAGCTAGATGCCTTACACAGTGCGGTGCTTGCTGGTTTCACCGCCGGGCGCCGGCCCTCATCTGCACCTGCTTCCTACCTAATGAAAACTAGTGACAGTGGCGGGGGTAGGTTAATGCTGTCGGGAGTGGGGGAGGGAGTTTGTTACTGAAGCAGGGAGTATTGGGGGTGGGGTGCGAGGTTATAATTGATGCCGAGTAGTGGATGGGGGGTGGTGTTAGTGATGGTGGGAGTACAAAAGATTGTTGGTTATTGTTAATGGTGCTGAGAGTAATGGGGGGTGTTTGTTGGTGGTGCTGGGAGCAGTGGGGGGGATTGTTAATGAAGGTGGGAGGGTTGCTAGTGATGGTGGGAGCAGTGGAGTGGGCAGAGGTTATTAGTGTTACTGGCAGTACTGGGAGGGGCTTGTTAGTGATGCAGGGAGTAGTGGGGATGTTATTGATGCTGGGAGTGAGAAGCGGGGGTGATGTTAGTGGTGCTGGGAGTGAATAGTGGGGGTGGTGTTAGTGGTGCTGGGAGTGAGTAGCGGGGTGCTGTTAGTGGTGCTGGGAGTGAGTAGTTGGGGTGGTGCTGGGAGTGAGAAGCGGGGGTGCTGTTAGTAGTGCGGGAAGTGAGTAGTGGGGTTGGTGTTAGTGGTGCTGGGAGTGAGTAGTGGGGGTGGTGTTAGTGGTGCTGGGAGTGAGTAGTGGGGGTGGTGTTAGTGGTGCTGGGAGTGAATAGTGGGGGTGGTGTTAGTGGTGCTGGGAGTGAGTAGTGGGGGTGCTGTTAGTGGTGCTGGGAGTGAGTAGTGGGTGTGGTGTTAGTGGTGCTGGGAGTGAGTAGTGGGGGTGGTGTTAGTGGTGCTGGGAGTGAATAGTGGGGGTGGTGTTAGTGGTGCTGGGAGTGAGTAGTGGGGGTGCTGTTAGTGGTGCTGGGAGTGAGTGGTGGGGGTGGTGTTAGTGGTGCTGGGAGTGAGTAGTGGGGGTGGTGTTAGTGGTGCTGAGAGTGAGTAGCGGGGGTGGTGTTAGTGGTGCTGGGAGTGAGTAGC
Source organism: Taudactylus pleione (assembly GCA_031769625.1). Taxonomy (NCBI): domain Eukaryota; kingdom Metazoa; phylum Chordata; class Amphibia; order Anura; family Myobatrachidae; genus Taudactylus; species Taudactylus pleione. The sequence goes on from JAUIMM010000370.1 coordinate 8,894,102, forward strand.
GGGGTGCTGTTAGTGGTGCTGGGAGTGAGTAGTTGGGGTGGTGCTGGGAGTGAGAAGCGGGGGTGCTGTTAGTAGTGCTGGGAGTGAGTAGTGGGGGTGCTGTTAGTAGTGCTGGGAGTGAGTAGTGGGGTTGGTGTTAGTAGTTCTGGGAGTGAGTAGTGGGGGTGGTGTTAGTGGTGCTGGGAGTGAGTAGTGGGGGTGGTGTTAGTGGTGCTGGGAGTGAGTAGTGGGGGTGGTGTTAGTGGTGCTGGGAGTGAATAGTGGGGGTGGTGTTAGTGGTGCTGGGAGTGAGTAGTGGGGGTGCTGTTAGTGGTGCTGGGAGTGAGTAGTGGGTGTGGTGTTAGTGGTGCTGGGAGTGAGTAGTGGGGGTGGTGTTAGTGGTGCTGGGAGTGAATAGTGGGGGTGGTGTTAGTGGTGCTGGGAGTGAGTAGTGGGGGTGCTGGGAGTGAGTAGTGGGGGTGGTGTTAGTGGTGCTGGGAGTGAGTAGTGGGGGTGGTGTTAGTGGTGCTGGGAGTGAGTAGCGGGGTGCTGTTAGTGGTGCTGGGAGTGAGAAGCGGGGGTGCTGTTAGTGGTGCGGTTAGTGAGTAGTGGGGTTGGTGTTAGTGGTGCTGGGAGTGAGTAGTGGGGGTGGTGTTAGTGGTGCTGGGAGTGAGAAGTGGGGGTGGTGTTAGTTGCACTGGGAGCGAGTAGCGGGGGTGGTGTTAGTGGAGCTGGGAGTGAGTAGCGGGGGTGGTGTTAGTGGAGCTGGAAGTGAGTAGCAGGGGTGGTGTTAGTGGTGCTGGGATTGAGTAGTGGGGTGGTGTTAGTGGTGCTGGGAGTGAGTAGTGGGGGTGGTGTTAGTGGCGCTGGGAGTAGTGGGGGGGTATTAGTGGTGCTGGGAGTAGTGTGGGGTTATTAGTGATGCAGGGAGTAGGGGGGGTTGTTAATGATGGTGAGAGTAGAGGAAGGGGTGGAATTTGTTAGTGATGCTGTCTGTAGTGGGGGGTGGGGGGGTTCCCAGTAGGTATCCCCAGGGATGTGCAGCCTCTACTTCCTATAGATGGGCTCTTTGCATATCAGGAACCTGCAATATTTTCAATATTTCCATGTGATAGGGAGAAGCCAGTCACCAGGAGGGGAATAGAGTGCAGGAGACAGGGAAACAGGGCAAGGAATGCAGACAGGACTCGCAAGTCTCTTCCTCCCAGACTGTGTGTGATCCTGGAGCTAGACTGGACTTCTGGATCAGGCTGCAGGTCAGTCCCTTGCTTTCCATCCTCATTATGCTACACTGCTGTTTAGTGTCAGACCAAGCCCTCTTGCAGAGAGGGTAGGGGGACGTAGAGTCTGGGCACAGGGTATTGTACACTGCCATCTCTGTATTATCACATTTAACATTTTTGTATGTATTATTTTAGCTAGTGTAGCGTGTTCTTATAGAGGCTGCACTTAAAAGATATAGATCAATGATCCCCTATAGTGACAGGTGTTCTAACTGTGTCCATCATGCAAAAGATCTGGTGCCAGGCCGCCAGCTGATTACTGGCGCACTGGCAACCATCCATGGATGCAGAAATAGCGGTACCATGCCACCAGCATTGCAAATCTGGCGCTGCCTGCGAGTCAAATGGAACTTGCGGACCGGCAGCCAATCAGAAGCCGCTGTAGCTTCTGATTGGCTCGCAGACGGCATCTGATTTGAAATGACAGTGTCACGGTGCCACTGTCTCGGCATGGATGTCTGCCAGGTAGGGCACTAAATATACATGGAGATGAGTCTCATCTCATCATGTAATCTCTCATAATAAGATTGAGGTGAAGGGACACAAGGAGGAGGTAAGAGGCTGCAGGCAGGGCTTTACTGTGGGGTATAATGTTATAAGGGGCATTACTATGTGGCATAATGTGTAAGGGCATTTATTGCTGGGTGGCATCATTTGTACTACAAATTTTGTAAAGGACATTACTGTGTGGCATCACATTTAAAGGGCATTACTGTGTGTGTGGCATAATGTGTAGAAGGGGCACTATTATTGTGTGGCATATTGTGTATAAGGGGTACTATGGTGTGGTACACTACACTGATGAAAAGGATGTGTGTTGAGGCCACACCCTAATTTGAGTGGCCACACCCCCTTTTCTGGTGCATGCGCGTCTCCGACACACACGTAAGTGCTTTCTTATATTCTCCATACCCCTACTTCAAAATTCCCACTTCGACCACTGGGTAAAACCATGTTGCACTGCAGGTGGGGAAGATGTAAAATGTGCAAAGATTAAAGGTGCATACACACGGTACGATATCTATGAACGATATGAACGATAACGATATCGTCCAACGATATATTTTTATGCAGTGAACGATCAACGATGTGCATTCCCACATGAACTATGACGATATCTATGATCGTCCGTACATGCAGGCCAACTTGCACGATATCGTCAACTTTGCCTGTTCAGAGATGTGGCAGGATGACTTCACTGACAGATATCTTTCAAGTTGTTGGTGATAGAGATCGTACCGTGGACCTGATTCAGACTCGGATGCTAAGCTGCGCTCACTCGCATCAAAAAGAGGCCGGGTATTCTAATAGCACGATCGTGCAGCAAGGCATAAGGACACCCTCTATGTCTTAGCGAGCGGCGGCTGTGCGATCGCAAAATAGTGTAATGCCGCTCCCTTGCTGCCCGCAGCAACACACATGCTGATACCGGGTGCGTGGATCAGAAAACTTGTTTTTTTTATTGCAAAGTCTGCTGCCGCTGCTGCTGTTGCTGCTGGGAGTCATTCATCATCCCAGAGAGGATGTAGGAACAACACTACTTTTACTAAACAATTGACCCTCCAACAGTCCTTAGCAAGGAGGATGAAGTACGACAGCAGTCATCCTGAAGCAAAACATATAACTGAGGCCTTGACTGCTATGTTGGTGTTAGACGTGTGTCCGGTATCCACCATTAGTGCAGTGGGATTTAGACAATTGATGGAGGTAGTGTGTCCCCGGTTCCAAATCCCGTCTAGATTCCACTTCACTAGGCAGGCGATACCGAGACTGTACAGAAACGTCAGAAAAAGTCTCCTCAGTGTCCTAAAAAATGCGGTTGTACCCAATGTCCACTTAACCACGAACATGTGGACAAGTGGAACAGGGCAGACTAAAGACTATATGACTGTGACAGCCCACTGGGTAGATGTATCACTTTACGCAGCAACAACAGCAGCGTCACCAGTAGCAGCATCTCAGAAATGCCAGCTCGTTCCAAGGCAGGCTACACTGTGTATCACCGGTTTCAGTAAGAGGCGCACCGCCGACAACCTCTTAGAGAAACTGAGGGAAATCATCGCCCAGTGGCTTACCCCACTTAGACTCTCCTGGGGATTCGTGATATCTGACAGTTCAGACACTGCCAGTTTGAGTCAGGTCATTCCCCTCATCAGGCTTTTGCAGAAGCAGCTGGAGAAAGTGAAGGAGGAGCTAAGATGGACCGATTCCACTCGGCATGTGGGCCTTGTGGATGAAGCCCTTCATTCACTTTGCCAGGATTCCAGGGTGGTATCAGACCATTACATTTTGGCCACCATATGAGGATAAGAATTAACAGTGCTCTAGATCTCTTGTTAGAAAGCCTGTTGTGATATCCCTAGCAGCTCCACCACAATAGAGGTATCTACCTCTACATAAATTGAAAACACATTGGTGGTGCACTCTGGTTTATGCTAACTGGGTGGTGTGTGGCAGAGTCCCAAAAGTTCCTTAATACCAATCTGTAGGTAAAATGTACTTTAGCAACCGAACAAACACTAATGTCTCAAAAATGTTCCTTTCCCTATCCGGGAGATGTCTATAATTATGTCCACAATGTTTGATCAGTCCTCATGGGAATCCTACATGAGGGGTCCTGGAGGAATGTCTTAATAAATCTGTGGGATGTGTGTTCTTATATAGTACAGTCTCAAAATAAATGTCTTTCTTAATTCTGTAGGATGGGTGTTCTGCTTTAAACATGACCTCTTCTCTCTCCTCTCCACCTCAAATGTAATGCATAGGCACAGTATCAGGAACAGGGTATACACGATAATGCAGGTAGGTAAGTGATGGATGTACTTACCAAATAAATTTGTTCCTGCTGGTATCACTCGTCCCAGTTCTTGAAGAGGTTGCGATAGAGAGAGGGGTAATATGTATAGTATAAAGGAGACTATGAACGCCAATGGAATTAAAGATACTTTTATTCCATGGTAAAAATTGTTGAGACTCACAGGAGTCTTGAACAACAAATAATGGGTAAATGGTAAAGTCCCAAAATATGCAATGCATATATAAATTAACCAAGTTCTTTGTATAAAAAGGGGGCGTGGCCCAACGCGTTTCATCCAGAAAAATGAACTTTTGCAAGGTGCCTACCTTTCTCTCTGTTCCCTCTTAAGTATGCTGTCCGAATGTTGTGTTCAGTTGCTAAAGAACATTTTACCTACAGATTGGCATTAAGGAACTTTTGGGACTCTGCCACACACCACCCAGTTAGCATAACTGAGAGCGCACCACCAATGTGTTTTCATTTTGGCCACCGTGCCTATGTGGTGTCTCTCTTTCTGGCTGACACAAGCCTGCAGAGGTGCAAAGACCTGCTGTTGAAAACACTGTCAGCTGAAGCGGAACGTGACACGTCAACAGCTCCTTCTTCATTTTCTCCCGTAACTGGGGCTGCCAGGAAACGACTTAGGTATCCTAAGCAACCCGCTGGCAGTGATGCAGGGCAGGCAGGACCAAGTTTGGACATATGGTCCAGACTGAAGGACCTGGCAACAATTTCTGACATGTCTACTGTCAGTGCATATGATACTGTCACCATTGACAGAATGGTGGAGGATTACATCAGTGACAGAATCCAAGTAGGCATGTCAGACAGTCCGTACCTGTACTGGCAGGAAAAAGGCAATTTGGAGGTCCCTGTACAAACTGGCTCTATTTTACCTGAGTTGACCCCCCCCTCCAGTGTGTACTCTGAAAGAGTGTTTAGTGCAGCCGGGAACTTTGTCAGGGAAAGGCGTAGGAGGTTGCTTCCACAAAATGTGGAGAACATGATGTTCATAAAAATTAATTATCAACTCTTCCAGGGAGACCAGTCTCCAGAACGTACAGAGGGACCTGTGGTGGTGGACTCCAGCGGGGACAAATTAATACTCTGTGAGGATGAGGATGTACACAATACTGAAGAGGGTGAGGAATCGGTGGATGAGGAGGAGGAGGACAACATATTGCCTCCGTAGAACCAGTTTGTGCAGGGACAGATTAATTGCCAGCTTGTTTTGTGGGGGCCCAAACGAACCAATCATTTCAGCCACAGTCGTGTGGCAGACCCTGGCGATGAAATGATTGGTTTGTTAAAGTGTGCATGTCCTGTTTATACAACATAAGGGTGGGTGGGAGGGCCCAAGGACAATTCCATCTTGCACCTCTTTTTTTTCTTTGCATTATGTACTGTTTGGGACCTAGTTTTTCAAACTGCCATCCTGTCTGCCACTGCAGTGTCACTCCTAGATGGGCCACATGTTTGTGGGACCCACTCGTGTTGCTTAGCATAGTCATCCAGCTACCTCGGTGCAACCTTTTGGACTAAAAACAATATTGTGAGGTGTTCAGAATAGACTGGAAATGAGTGGAAATTAATGTTATTGAGGTTAATAATATCATAGGAGCAGAAAAAGCCACAAATTCTGTGATTTTAGCTGTTTTTATGCTTTTTTAAAAAAACATACAGATCCAAAACAGAAAACCCAAACCCAAAACACGGAAGGGTGGTTTTGGCAAAACCAATCCTGATCCAAAACACGAAGAAAGATCCAGATCCAAACCCAAAACCAAAACACGAAAAGTGGCCGGTGCACACTCCTAGTGTTTACCCAGCATTACTCTATTCCCAAACATGAATCAAGCCCATAGACCCTTAAATCTTCTATCAACTTGCAACTTTTTTTCATACAATAAAAGTACTACTGGATATGATCTTAAAACGTTGGCCCTCATTCAGAGCCACTCGCAAGCGGGCGCACGTACGTTAGGCGTACGTACAAAAATATTTAAATTCAAGGGCTCGCTCGTATTTTCGATCGCATCTAAAAATCCTCCCCAAACTCAGACGACCCCTCCTCTAACTAACGAGCGTGCGAAATAGCGAGCGTACATCCCCGAAATGGCTTGAAGGGAACGCACGCACAAGTATAAACCGGAAGAGGCCATGTCAGATGTCGATTACCTGCTCCTTTATTCTGCCTACCTCCATCAATCGTATCATGCCAATCAATGTATCAATTAGCTTAATGTTTTTTTTTTTTTCAACACAATGCAAGAAACTTTACTCTTGTCCGTGTTTGTGTTTACCCGCAGAATACGTACGGCTTAAACATTCGCTTTTATTGCTCAAAAAACATGTTAGCCACAATGAGACAATTGTTCTATTGCTGTGGATCCCCGCATATTTTCCGGGGTTCATTTCTTTATTTAAATTTGCTTACGCATGTCACTGCATCAAGCCTATCATAACTCTCCAGAGATTTCTGGCCCTGTCGAACACATGACTCATACACTAACCAATCAAATTGCTCCTGTTAATTTCCAAGCTACATTAGCCAATCAGAAATTTTTGACACACTTTATCAAAAATTAATTTTAAGAAAAACACCATTGCCATCATGAGAGCCTCCGCATTCACCAGGCGCGAGCTGCTGGTGCTAACGGAGGTGCTGGATCGGCGAATCACCAGCCAGCCTCCACCCATCACCAACCGGCAGAAGCGTTCCGCGTATGCGGAGGCACGGGCCCGCCTGCGCTCCTTCGGCTCACGCCGCAACATCAGCCAGCTGGAGCGCAGGTGGTCTGACCTGCAACGGCGAACGCCCCGCTTGCTGGCATGCTTTCGCATGCAGATATTGGAAAGTAAGTGTTATGTATTGTGGTTTTCATGTTTGTCTTTGTGGGGCAAACTGCGTGTGCATGTTTTCATGTCTGTCCTATTTTTTCATTCTCATCATATCTGCGTGTGCATGTTTTTATGTCTGTCCTATTTATTCATTCTCCTCATATCTGCATGACCATGTTTTCCCTCTATTTCTGATATATTCATTCTACTCATATTTGCATGTTTTTTGTTGGTGGTGGGTGATTTTAAAATGTTATTTGGGCAGGATTTGGCCATAAACTAACCACAATTTGTTTGACATCTTTTAGGGGGACAGGCAAGACTACGCCGTCACCGTCCGGCCAGACGGCGGTCCCGCCCACTCTCACCCACCCCCAGCCAACACTCCACCCCAAATAATTCCCCTATTCCCCCCTCCTCCCAAGCCTTCCAAGAGCCTCTCCCGGAACTGTCGGGCCTCCTTCCCCTCCGTCCCCCTTCCCCCTCTCCTCCAACCACCCCTCTTCCAATTACCCCCTCCCCGGAGTCCGTGCTAACCCCGCCCCGTTCTTTGGGGAATGAAGGCTCCTCTGAGGATGAAGATGGAGGGACTTCGGGATCTGCCGTTTTGGCTACCGGTATGTTTTTATTTTGCGTATTTTTTAACCACAAACTGTTTGTATGTAATCATGTGTCGTTCCTTTATTCGTGATTTTTGGGTTCTTTTTTGGTGATTTAGCAGTTTGCCTTTACCTATTCCTGCTGATTTCAACATACACATATCACACCTGTGGGTATTTCTACATAGGCCTTGTAATTTTTCCAGCACCCCTTTTTTTTAAAATTTTGGTTTTGGAGTGATTTTGTTGTGTTTTTGTTTTTTTAATGTGGATTCCCTATTGTTTGATTAATCCACACACTTTTCTCACCCACAGAGGAAAAGAGGCGTCGGCAAGAGGTCGAACATTGTGTGGCACACATGCGCCAAAATGTAATTGGGGTGCTTGTGGCCCTTGACCGGCTGTCTGGCATCCTTCGCCAGTAGTTTTTTTTTTTTTGTTTTTATATTTTTCAAAATAAATTATTTATTTCTAATATACGTTCTGCCTCATTCGTTTTTTCAAAACCAAAGATAGTTAACCCTGACATAAGTAGACTGTTCCTGCAAGGTTTTGCATTTTTTAAAAATTAGAGTGGGTTTTGTATTTGTATGTAAAACACCCTTAAGAAACACATAACAGTAACAATGTCATTTCCCTTTTTGTGTGTAGTGGCAATTAGATATTTCTACATTTTACAGGTTCCTAGTTGGTGGGCAAGCTGCTTAGGCGAATCTTACAAAGCCAAATGATTGGACAGGCTTCCTTTTGGTGTGGGTTGGGAACCTGAAACCATATTTCATTTTTGCTCAACTGGCGTCAGTACTGGATTACCCCTTAGTCAAATGTAAGGTGTGTTAACCTGGTTAAACTTGCTGGTAACGTCCAAAAAAAGGAAGAACATTTAACTCTCCAAACATTTATTCACAACATAACTGAGAAATCAAAGTGGTCACTCACAAAAAAAACACACAGTGAGAATCTCAAATACAACACATACCCAATAAAAAAAAAAAAAAATCAAGAACTGGTTGAGGAAGGACCATGCCAAAATGATTCCACAAACATGGCGTTGCGATATGGGTTCCAGAATATATTCCCAAAATGAGCAGATCCAGGTTTGGTAAGGGTAGCATGAAGTAGTGAGCGTTGTAGGGCCAAAGATTATGTGAACAAACCGAAGATGTTGAAAAAAAGAAAACAAAATTAGATGTTCGCAAACAAACACATACACATTAGGTTAAAACACTGTTTTGTTCAAACTTACCTAAAAAATCTGCCCACCACATCATCGCGTATGGCCCCCCCACATACTGACCTCCGACCAACCTCGGGGGGGCCATCCTCAGGTAAGGCATCCTCTGGCTGCATCAATACATGAGCTCGCCACCAGAGCGGTGGAGGCATCTCAATCGGCCTTTTAAAAGGCCAATACAGCGCTCCACCACTTGCCTTGTGGCTGTAAGTGCGGAATTATACTCACTTTGTGGCCCTGGTGTGGGAGCCAAATAAGGAGTGAGCAGCCAGGACATGCAAGGATATCCACTGTCTCCTATGGAAAAGAATTGACAACATCAGGAACACTGTGTATCAAGCTTAACATTGTTATGTACTAAAGGTCTCCACTTACCCAGAAGCCACGCATCACCAGCTTGTAGGTTGGTTAATTTGTGCCATATCCCTGATTGCCGGATGATGAAGGAGTCATGTGCACTTCCGGGTAATTTAGCATTCAGGGACAGGATCTGGAGGGAGGCATCACATACCACCATTACATTCAGGGAGTGATAGTGTTTCCTGTTTCTAAATATGGCCTCAAGCCGGGCTGGAGGCTGAAGTGGTATGTGAGTACCATCCACAACCCCTATGATGTGTGGGAAGGCAGCTATTTGGTAAAAATTGGCCTTGGCCACACTAAGGGCACCCATATCCAAAGGCATTTGAATAAAATGATGGAGGTGCTTGAAAAGTGCCTCCATCACTGCCCTCAGGATCCGGGAAAAGGAGGATTGGGAGATGCCCGCCACTATTCCCACCGTTGTTTGAAACGATCCTGAGGCACAGAAATGTAACACCGCCATAAATTGCGTAAGTGGTGGTATTGCTGTTGGACTGTCAATTTGCCGCTCAAGATCACTTTCTATTAATGAGAGAGTGTCTATGATGATTTTGGGAGGTAGACGGTAGCGTCTTAAAACCTCATCATCGGGCATTCCAAAAAGGGTGACACGTGTTCGAAATATCTGGGGCCTTGCATGCCTACGATGCCTACGCCTGGGACGAGATTGAGGTTGGTCGGCTTCCGGGAGCATGGCCAGAACAATCCGCCCCAGATCAACCTGAAATTCAAAGATTTTAAAGTAAGGCTTTTGACCCACCCCAAAACTATATTAAAACAACTTAGCTTGATGATACCATCCATTGCTGCTTACATGCCGGGGTATTGTCATGATACGTCCAAACTGAAAATAAACACCAAAATTACTTGACACATTTCACTGTGCATTTTTGTTTACAAATTTTGTGCTAGACCAAAGTTAAAATATGCCAAACACCCATTTAGCAAAACAGCAAAGCGACATTTAACACAGTACATGAAAATGGGTCGAAATGTTGGCCCAAAAAGCGAAAGAGAAACCACCAAAAAGTTAGAATGATTATTAAGCTGTTAAAAATGCGCTAATTAGTTCGCTAATACAAGTCACAAGAGTAACTACTAAAAATGCGCTAATTAGTTCGCTAATACAAGTCACAAGAGTAACTACTAAAAATGCGCTAATTAGTTCGCTAATACAAGTCACAAGAGTAACTACTAACAATGCGCTAATTAGTTCGCTAATACAAGTCACAAGAGTAACTACTAAAAATGCGCTAATTAGTTCGCTAATACAAGACACAAGAGTAACTACTAAAAATGCGCTAATTAGTTCGCAAATACAAGATAAAAAATGAACTTACCAAGAGCAAATATATAAGAGTCAAAAACAAAAGGTCTTTTGGGTCGAAAATAAACAAAATCTAAAATAGAAGAAATTATGGATCCAAAATTAAAAAAAAATAAGAAACACAATGAAACAACAATTGAACAAAAGTTAGACTTCACAAAACTTACCAAATCAAGAAACGAGGTCCCAAAAATATAAACCAACAAAGATAACGGAAAAAAAAAACGCAAATCAAACCAACAAACGAATCTACAACCGCCAACTCCTTTCTACGCAATCAATAAACTCCAGCCAAGATAACCTCCAACAATCCAAAAACGCCACCTCGACTTAACACACACCAAGCCATAAATAGTGTTTCGTTTCCCGCACAAATTAAGGAGGGATCATAGGGCCGCACAATCAATGATGCGGCCGCAAAATAAGGACGCATGTATAAATACGTCACGAAAACACATTCAAATTCTGTTGTATTTCTTGTTTGGACCTCAGACATGGCGACAGACCAGGGAAAAAATGCCCAAGAGTCAGGCTGTAAGTCTTTCATGCATTTTCTATCAACGATTAATTTGAAACATAAGATTAGGCAAGTTGTGATTTTGTGAATTCTGTAAATTTACACAAATAGGTGAGGAGGATGACATGGAAGAGGCTGCTGGGCCCAGTATTCCGGCCAAAGCGGCCAAAAAAAAAAGGCAGCCACATTTCACAAGAAAGGAGATGGAGGTTTTGATCCAGAAGTGTGTGGACATCCTGCCACAGGCAGACAGGAATATGAGTGTAAGCCAGAAGTGGAGAATGTGGGAAGAGGTAGCCGTTGCTGTCAATAGGGTGGGTGATTATGTCCGTCTAGCCCGGGATGTCAAACGGCGGTAAGTAAACCCTTGCCCCCCCTAAAAACAAACCCCATTTTAAACCAAAGGATAATGGCTTCCATTTTTTCCCACAGATGGGGCGACTTCAAATATCGCTTAAAACAAAAACTCGCGGACAGGGCTAGGCATGCAAGGGGGACAGGTGGGGGTCCCACCCCTGTGTCATTGGAGTTGACGGATTTAGAAGAGCTGGCACAGGGGTGTGTGCAGCCTGTGGAGGTGTTTGGCGTGTCCAACATGGATACGGACATGCCAGACTTTGCGGCTCCTCATGTTGTCCCAGGTAAATCTTTGGATGTCATCAACTCTGAAATGTTATTGTGCCAATATGTAGATTGTAATGTGAGGCTTTTCTCTTTTTTCCTAACAGAGACACAGGCGGATGAGTCTGCTCCAGAGGGGAGCCTTGGCCGCCGAATTTCTGCTGGCTCTGCAGAGGAGGAACCAGTACATCCGGCTGAGGACCCTGCAGAAGCCAGTCCAGGACAATCCCCCTCGCAGGCAGTGGCCCTCCTCACAGAACTCAATTTCAAATCGGATTCCCATACGGAGATTCTGCAGAGGATGGACGCCAGTCTGCTACGGGTGGCTGAGGCCCTGGAGCAAAATGCTGCGGCCAACGAGACCATTGGTCAGGCCCTGGCGGAAAATACCAGGGCCAACATCCGCATCGCCAATGCCCTGGAGCAGCTCGTTCGCCAGCACATGGTGGAGCCGACCTCCCTTCCTGCCGGAACATCAGGATCCTCCACCTCTGGCACAACATCAGCCAATCCTCCAAATGTGCCTAGCCCTGTGCCTAGTCCAGAGGCCACAACATCTGCCTCTGGACAGGCCAGCCCGATGACATCCCGGACCCGGTCTGGCGCCCTCCCTCCCCCATCCAAACGGGTGAAAAAACGGTGACAGCAATGGTGACTTTTCCCACAATCCTTCTGTGCTTGGCTCATATTCCTTTTGGGTCAAAACTTCCCTCTCCTTTCTTGTGAAATGTTTTTATTTTTTTGATGTATGTTTATATCAACAGTTATGTTGGGCCAATTTGTTTGATTTGGGAACATATCTTTGGGCAAAAAAGATGTCCCCAAAATTTTAAAAATAACTTTTTTTGTTTGAGCAATAAATTGGAAATTAAACAATGACATTGGATTGTGAAATTATTGTACAAATGGGTTTCATTTAATCCTGGGCCAAAAGGCAAAAACTCGGCCAAAAAAAAAAGGGCTCTTTAAGGAACGTTTAAAAATTCATATAATTCGCCAAATTCAAGAGGCACAAATAAAATGGTGCGAAACTGAAAACATGATGAAATTATTGATTCAATAGGCCCTAACCACCAAATTGCTGCCCAAATAAACCCCCCCAAATGTACGCAAATTGACTGTGTCATCCTGACATTAGCAGCTCTGATTTCCACCTGCGTACGTTTTGTGCTATCCCAAAAAACTGATTTCAAAACACATACCAAGCCGGTTCTCAATCCAACACTAATTGCTTTTCTGCCCGCCCGCGATTAATCGCAACAACATCGTGGAGTCCAGGGACGGAGGAGAAGGCCATCGCCAATGTGGTCGAGTAATCCAGACCCTAAGCTGTGCGAGCATTTGGAAGGGAAAGAGGATCATCCAGTGATGTAGGAGTCGGTCCGTACACATTTTACGCTCGCATCTGCTAATGTATGTACGCCCCAAAAACGCCTCGCCACGCCTGCGTTTTTCCATCTCCACCCTCGTCAACACCCTAAAACGCCCTGTTCTGTCAATCACATTTGACATGTCACTTCCTGTACGCTATTTTAGGAACGAGTCCCAAAAAACTCGCAATCTGCAGTACGCACATGCGCAGTGTTACTCCGACGCATGCGCGGTTATTGAACATCGGAACGCAACGAGCGTACTGCTGTTAACGAGTGGCTCTGAATGAGGGCCGTTGCCCATTATGTGGGAGAATTAAGGTCTCCATTGTGTTGGGACTTTCTTGCAACATTAGAAATTAGCATACACATTAGATACATTAGAATAAATAAATATATAATCGTAAAATGACTTAGAACACTTTGTTCTCTTGAACATTCATGCATTTCAAAACACAGGCTATATCCAGAGTACAAATTTGTATTTTAGCGTAAAAACTGATTACAGTTCAACTGCCTTGAGTTTCCTTTGCGACTCACTACAGCACCTAAGCATGAAACATTGCCTAATGTACTGTAATCATGTAATCCAGCACACTATTATTTTCCTCCTCAGTGGAGAAAGAGAGTGAAGGGTTGTAAGTACCAAACTGTCACGGTGAAATGAAATGAACATATGTAACGATAAATGTCATTGGCTTTGTATCAGGACTTCGATATATCTGTATAATTGGGAGAAAGAGTCCTAGTCTATATATTGGTACTTTTATCATTTTTAAATAAAATGCATATTTTCTAAATCTGTTTCCATTAATACAGACCAAATGTAAATGATCTTACTTCACAACACTGCATTGGTCATTTACCAAGCTAAAAACAACCACTCTGTAGTGCAAAAAGCAGGTTAGGATGCACCATACACTTGCATTTGCACAAGTGCACCTAGATTAGCACTAACACATAGGTTTACAGAGCAACATTTATTTATTACCAGTTATTTATATAGCGCACACATATTCCGCAGCGCTTTACAGAGAATAGTTGTCCATTCACATCAGTCCCTGCCCCAGTGGAGCTTACACTCTATGGGCCTGATTCAGAGCTGAACGCTCTGACCAGAGCGCTCGCTCTGAATCAGGGCCCTCCTCCCTGAAAATGGAGCGTCCTCTTGGACGCTCGCATAGCTGTGGGTGACCACCCACAGCATATGCGAGCGTCCATGATGATGGTCGTGATGGTCTTGACCATCGCGACCATCGGGCTTGCGACGAAGACCCTGCGGTAGGGTCTCGCTGCCGCAAGCCCAGGAGTGATTTTGGCTCTATCAGAGCCAAAATCACTCCCACTGACATCACTAGTGATGTCAGTGGGGCCGGCTCCAGACCCTAGGCGTTCACATGGGAACGCCTCCGACTGGCAGGCACGCCCACCAAAGGGGGCGTGCTGTCAATCAACATCGACAGCACGCCCCCTTTGGTGCGAGACCCGGAGCGACAGCTTGGCTGTCGCAGTCCGGGTCTCGCGCATGTGCACGACGGAGCTCCCTCCGTCGTGCGCATGCGCAGTGGGGGAACATCGACCCGTTTGCGAGCGTCCTTTGCTCGCGAACGGGTCTGAATGACCCCCTATGTTCCCTATCACATGCTCACACATACACACTAGGGTTAATTTATGTTTTTGGAGCCAATTAACCTACCAGTATATTTTTGGAGTGTGGGAGGAAACCCACGCAAGCACAGGGAGAATATACAAACTCCACACAGTTAGGGCCGTGGTGGGAATCAAACCCACGACCTTAGTGCTGGGAGGTAGTAACGCTAACCAGTACACCATCTGTGCTGCCCAAGCCCAACATGGCCACAGAGCAGCACAGTTTTATGCAGAGTGAAGGTGTACCTAGTTTATTCAACAGTGTTCCTCATTTTGTGAAGCAGTACAGAAGTTAAATGTCAGTTTAAGATGATTAGACAAAGGACCTGATTCAGACCCAGTCGCTAAGTTGCGCTCGCTCACTCTGAGCGATTTTCGCCCGTCTGCGCATGCGTATAATTCACAATGCTTGTGCACAAGCCAGTCTTTGAAATCTGAATGTGGTTGCTCATTAGCCACTATCAGGTCACTACTTTGAGTGACAGATAGTGCCGTTTGTTGGTGGTAACAGGGGAAGGTGCTTGTAAATGGGGGAGTGGTGTTGTGGACGCAGGCGTGTCAGGTCGACAAAACACTGTTTAAAGGGCGTGCATAATTAGCAAAGTAGCGTCATTGTACACGTCACCTGCATGTATTTCAGCCCGCACTGATCGCTGTGCTTGCGGCGGGGAAAGGCAACCTCAAGGGCTGCGAGCAGCTCCGATGGCTCTCGATGTTACCGATTAATCATACAGTTCCCGGAGATGACGTGTGTTGCAAGTGGCAAGGGGGCGTCTTTACACACTTGCGAGCGCACTTTGCCGTAGCTCGCTAAGACATAGAGGGCGTCCTTACACGATGCAGTGCGAGCGCTTCATTTAAATATCCGGCCCCTTTTTGCTAGCGAGCGCCCGCATCTTGCGATCAGGTCTGAATGAGCTCCAAATTTGCAGAGTGATCATTTCTGGGGACAAATCTTGGTATGTGACCATTTCCATTCCATAAAAGAATTAAAAAGAAATCAGCGCTACAAAACTTCTCTTAGGATATACAATCATATACCAGGAAAACTGAGACATTTGTCTAGTAACGCGGAGGTCCCCTTTAGCAGCAACACGACGGGGCATGGACTCCACAAGCTCTCTAATGTATGGTGTATATAGTGTACACCAGGCTTCCTCCTGAATAATGGCCCTCATTCAGAGCCGCTCGTTAGCGGCAGTACGCTCGTTCCGAGCGATGTTTGCACATCTGCGCATGCGTACGGTTTTTAGTACGCATGCGCGAACCAGTCAGTGCGGCCGAAAATCGTTGGTACGCAATATAGCGAGTGCCTGCTATTTTGAGTGACAGAATGAGGCGTATGTGGGTGGTAACAGGGGAAGGTGCTTGAAAATGGGGAGTGGAGATCCGAACGCAGGCGTGCTTAAAGGTCAAAACGGGCGTTTTATGGGTGTGCATATTTAAAACAGCAGCGTCATTGACCACGTCACTGGGTTATTTTATAGCCAGAACTGCTCGCAAATTTGTGGTAGCAAACACCAACCACAAGAATAGCGAGCAGTTCATACGCTGGTCGATGTACTCGATTAATCTAATAAATAGCGGACATGACGTAGGATGCGAGCGGCCAGGGGGCGTTTTTAACAAATAAACGAGCGTATGTTTTGCTCGCTCGTTCAGACTTAGAGGTGTGAACAGACTGCAATGTGCGTACGGATCATTTGAATAGCCACCCCTTGTTTTTAAACGAGCGACCACAAATAGCGAACGGCTCTGAATGAGGGCCAATGTTCCACAATTCCCTAATATTCGCTGGAGGTGGAACCATGTCATTGATGACACATTGAACTGTTTCACACGTGTTCTTTTGGGTTCAAATCCAAAGAATGAGGTGGCCAACTCATGATGCCAATCTCAGGGGATGCTCCTCCAGCCATAATCTGGTGGCTAAGAACCTAAGTGGTGGCGCATTGTCGTGCTAAAAGATCCCACTCCGTCTAAGTGAATACATGACATTAATGGGTTAAGTAACGTTCGGTGATCAATGATGTCTGTAGATGTATCAGAGGTCCTGATGCGTGCTACACCACACAGCAGACCCACTTTAGGGTGTTACTTGTAAGTTAAAACATTTGGCCAGTGCACCTTTCTACGATAAGATGTTCACTTCTAGTTTGCAGGGTCGATTCTGGAGAGCGGATAAAATGTATCCACCTTGAAGTGTGCTGAGCTATCCATCATAGCAGATTAGTGCAAAATAAAGACATTGTGTAAGTGAATTGTCAGGATGCGGCCTGGGATCAGTCATTACATTACTCTTACCTTTGCCAGCGTCTTCGAGCTCCCAGTTGTTCGGATGTTAGGCCTAGTAACAGGTAGTGGCTGAGTATTCTACCCAGGGTCTGCTAGAACCTTCATGTGCGCGTCTTGGTTGCTACGAGTGTGACCTGGGTGCTGCCATGTTGGTTTGTGTCATCTGATCAGTATCCCCCACTGGTAACCTGTGGTCAGTCAGCTGCTTCCTTCAGCCAATGACCAGCTACCTAGGGGTATTTCAGTTCTACTCTTGGAACAGGAAGTTGCCTGTGCAACTTCGCTTCTCTAGTGATCATTTACTGAGACTCCGTCCTAGGCTCCACACTGTTTTCTAGTGTTCTATTTGTAGTTGGGATTCCTTGGATACCCAGCAGCCTATCCTCACTATACAGCATCAAAAGCACCAGAGCTATACCCATCACTATTCAGTGTCTGGATACCCAGCAACCTATCCACGCTATACAGCGTCAGGATCGCCAGAGCTGTACCCATCATTATTCAGTTACTCCTCCAGTGCATTCCTAGCTCTGTCTTTGTCTTCTTGCTTTTCTCAGATACCTACTCTAAACGCCATCAGGGAATGGCTCCAGCCAAATTCTTTGAAGGGTATTCAACAATTTTTGTTTTATTCTAACTATTATAGAAAGTTTATCCATAATTATTCAACTATTGCCACCTCCATTATGGCTCTCACGAAAAAAGGTGCTAATCCCGCTTCCTAGCCTCCTTCCGCGGTGATAGCTTTCTGGACGACGCTCAAGGAAGTTTTTGTGTCAGCACCCATCCTTAACCAGACAGATTTAGAAAGACCATTCACGGTGGAAGTTGACACTTACTCTGTCGGAGTAGGAGCAATATTATCTCATGTGGCCACTGATGGTCAGAAGCATCCTAGTGGATTCTTCTCATGAAGATTCTCTCCTGCAGAAAGAAATTACATCATTGAGGACCAGGAGCTTCTAGCTATAAAACTAGCTTTGGAGGAGTGGAGGCATCTTCTAGAGGGGGCTGTTTCCAGTTACCATAATTTCAGACCATAAAAACCTTCAGTATTTAAAAACTGCCCAAAGGCTCAACCCCAGACAAGCAAGATGGTCACTTTTTTTTTCTCGTTTTGATTTTAAAGTTGTGTTTTGCCCTGGTAATCTAAATAAAAAGGTGACCTGTCAAGGGCGTTTGTGTCTGTTGGAGAAGATAAAGCTTGCTCTGAGTCACAAACCATACTTCATCCAATGGTGTTTGCTCAAACCCAAGTAGACACTTCACCTCCAGGTAAAATCTTTGTGGCCTCTGGGCTCGGGAAACAGCTTCTTACATGGGCTAATGCTTCTTTGTTTTCTGGACATTCCGGTGTCTTTAAAACTCTAAAACTATTACAACGCTCTTACTGGTGGCCATCTATGGCTAAAGATGTTAAAGAGTTTATTGCTTCTTGTTTCAAATGTTCTCCCCGAAAGAAAATGCTAGGACTTCTACTACCTCTACCTATTCGTACTCGGCCATGGTCCCATTACTGATTTTCCTGCCTCCAAAGGTTACAACACTGTTTCGGTGGTTGGGGACCGTTTCTCCAAGATGGCTCAATTTATCGCAATGCTTGGATTACCTTCTGCACCTCAATCAGCAAAAATTTTATTCGGGAGATATTTTGTCCTTGCATGGTCTACCATCTGAAATTGTGTCCAACAGGGGTGTGCAGTTTGTGGCTAGATTTTGGCGAGCACTGGGTTTCTCTTGTGGAATCAAGCTGAAGTTCTCCTCCGCATACCACCCTCAATCTAATGGGCAAACAGAGAGTGAATCAGGAACTAGAAACTTTCATTAGGTTGTTTATGTCCTCTTCTCAAGATGATTGGCTGGATCTTCTTCAACTTCAGATTCCATACTTCTACAAATTCAACACCTTCTTTTACAGTATTTGGGAAACATCCCAAGGTACCAGAGTTCCAAAATCTACCCCCGTTAGAAGTTCCAGTGGTTTCAAAACTTCTTTAATCCCATTCTGGAATTTGGAAAAAAGTTCATGCCTCCTTAAAGAAAACGTCTCGCAATTACAAAAACTTTGCTGACCGGAAACGTATGGCCATTCCCCTGTTGAAGCCTGGTGACAAAGTCTGGCTCTCTACCAAAAACTTCAGAATGAAGGTGCCAAGCACCTTGGAGCAGGAAGTTGCCTGTGCAACTTTGCTTCTATAGTGATCATGTACTGAGACTGCATCCTAGGCTCCACACTGTTTTCTAGTGTTCTACTTCTAGTTGGGATTCCTTGTGTTACCCATCGCTACTCTGCGTCTGGATACCCAGCAACCTATCATCGCTATTCAGCATCTGGATACCCAGCAGCCTATCCTCACTATACAGCATCAAAATCACCAGAGCTATACTCACCACTATTCAGCGTCTGAATACCCTGCAACCTATCATCGCTATTCAGCATCTGGATACCCAGCAGCCTATCCTTACTATACAACTTCAAAATCACCAGAGCTGTACCCATTGTTATTCAGCATCTGCGTCGTCATTGCTGATACTCCTTGTTATTCCTCCAGTGCATTCTTACTTCTGTCCTTGTCTTCTTGCTTCTCTCAGATACAGTACCTACTCTGGAGGGCGCAACCTGTTCACTTGGTGCAGCGAAACCCATATCCCACTTGGAGCAGTCACTG
Source organism: Taudactylus pleione (assembly GCA_031769625.1). Taxonomy (NCBI): domain Eukaryota; kingdom Metazoa; phylum Chordata; class Amphibia; order Anura; family Myobatrachidae; genus Taudactylus; species Taudactylus pleione. The sequence continues at coordinate 8,913,647 of JAUIMM010000370.1, forward strand.
GTGTATACCATCAAGTGAATTAGACTTCGCGCCGCAGAGTAGGTCTCGTCAACATCTGAGAGTAGCCTATGAGGAAGACTTATATATTGCCTTCCCTTCTTCACCCACCAGTTCACCCTAGCCCCCCGGCCACTGACCACAGCAGAGGACAATCTATGCCAGGGCCTGACATGACTTTCTGCATCTTTTTCTTGGCGGCCCAAACCATCTCTCCCCTGCAGATCACATGTGCACAAAATAATAATTTACCTACCAGTAATTATAAATGATCATGTATTTTTTAGACTGGAAGACAAGTTTTGTTCCAGAACACTTGCTGCTAACTCCTGTGTACCTTTAGCATGTATCGAGTCTACAGAGTTATGTAAAATATTCATGGAAATCATCCAAAGGGTTATCTAAGGAATTATGGACAAGACAGAGGCCTTGTCTGTAGACCAAACACTGAATGGCAGTGCCTAGCATTAATATGACATTTTGTCAGGACGGGATGCAGTCAAAAAGCCGGTGGTCAGCATTTCGACAACCAGGCCTTTTGATTGCCTCCCGTCCTGACAAATCCCGGCAGGGGAATAATGGCAGGTATTGAAATCTCAACGCCTTTCATTATACCTACGTCGGGAGCCCGACGCCCAGCATACCAAACAAAGGTAAGCCGGGCGCCGGGTGTGGACAGCCACTTAGGGTAGAGGCTCCTGGGGGGGACTTAGGGTTAGGCACCCCCTCAGGAGGGTTAGGATTAGGCTAGGGGAAGGGAGGGTTAGGCACCCCCATGGAGAGGTTTGGGTTAGGCACCGCCCCAAGGGTTAGGTTTAGGCTGCGGGGAGTGGTCGGTTAGGTTTAGGCACTTACTTAGGGAGGTTAGGGTTAGGCACTAGGGGGGAGGTTAGGGTTAGGGGGGGAGAGGGTTAGGGATAGTTAGAAACTTACCTTAGTCGGGATCCTGCTGCTCTGCTTTCCGGTGTTGGTATAACATCTGCCGGGCTAACATCTGGTGGTATTTCATGCCGATCCTGTCAGGACCTATTATGAAGAACATACAGGAACTTTGCCCTGAACTCCAGGCACATACATAGGGTCAAATGTAATAGAGTGCAAGTTTTAGTTAAAAATCCAACTCGCACTTTTGAAGATGTGAGTTGGTGCCGAGACTTGCAAATGTAATAGCCTGTAAACTTTTGAGCTCAGGGCTACTATACTATGAGAATGTGTGCAAGTATTTCCTATGTAAACTCACACCTTTTAATGCAACTAGCATTAAAAGGTGTGAGTTATACAGAAGCCTTCACAGATCAGTGAGATCCGTGAAGGCTTCTTTGTGTTAAAAAAAAGAAGTGACACTAAAATTTTATTTTTTAAATGACATACCCCCTCCCCCAGAAGCATACCAACCCTGGGCTCTGTAGAACCTGTGCTGATTTTTAAAATACAGGGGACAATGGCTTTTCTGAGCCAGTTCTGTTTGTGGAAATATAGGGGACAAACGACTAGGGGTGCCCTGTATTTTCCCTAACCAGCACCGAACCCTTTTTAGTGGGGATATAATGCCACAGCCAGGGGAACCCTTTTACAGTGTCCCCCGGCCAAAGCATTAAACCTGACCAGACTGGGGATCCATGGAGTTGTGGGGACCCCCCCAATAAAGGGGTCCCCCTCTCCAGGGCACCCCAGGTCTGGGGTGATAGCCCGGAGCTATCCCCGACACCCCTGGGTGGTGGGTGTCTGGTTGATAGTGTAAATGTGATGCAAAAAATAGAAGTTAAAAATATTGTCTTTTGCAGTAGAACTACAGGTCCCAGCAAGCCTCCCCCACATGCTAGTACTTGGAGACCCACAAGTATCAGCATGTAGGGCATTACAGGCCCGCTGGTAACTGCAGCCTCATGGGTATGACTCAATGTGAGGCTGTGACTGCTGATCTGCCTCTTGCTCTGCCGGCTCCCTGAGCCTTGAGGCTGCCGTGGCTTCTGGTGAGTACACTGTGCAGGGGCGGGTTGTGATGGAAACCAGCCTGGGAAATTTCTGGAAGCAGTCCTTAAGGGGACGGGTCTGTTGAGGGGCTGGGTCTGTTGAGGGGGCAGGGTCTGTGGAGGAGGGCAGGATACTCCCTCCTCTTAGGGCCTGGAGGGGCTTTTGCAAGCCACTGAGGGGAGTAGGGTCGGCAACAGAAATCTTGGTGAATGATACACTCTTTTGGGGGCCTCTCCATCCCTCTGCACTAGGTACAGGAACCTCTGAAGAATTTGAGCCTCACTGAGCAGCGTCTTCAGCCGGTATTCACTATTTATGTAGATCACACTGTCTGGAAGATGCCTGTTTACGTAGAAATATAACCAATGTCATCATCACAACCAGATCATGTATAGTAATAGAAGTTTGTGTGTCTGAGCCCCAGTCTCTGTCAGCCTCATCCCCACAGCTCCAGTGTGTATCAACCATATTCCTCAGCCCCAGTGTGTGTCAGACTCATTCCCCCCAGCCCCAGTGTGTGTTTCAGCCCCAGTGTGTCAGTCTCATTCCCCCCCAGTCCCAGTTTGTGCTCCAGCCCCAGTGTGTGTCAGCATCATTCCTCCCCAGCCCTAGTGTTTGTCTCAGCCCCAGTGTGTATCAGCTTCATTCCTTCCAGCCCCAGTATGTGTCTCAGCCCCAGTGTCTGTCAGTCTCATTTCCCCCCAACCCCAGTGTGTGTCTCAACCCCATTCCCCAGCCCCAGTGTGTGTCTCAGCCGCAGTGTGTGTCAGCCTCATCCCCCCCAGCCCCAGTGTGCATCTTAACCCCATTACCCAGCCCCAGTGTTTGTCTCAGGCTTTAGTGAGTGTCGGCCTCATTGTCCCCAGCCCCAGTATGTCTCAGCCCCAGGGCCTGTCAGCCTCATTCCCCCCCCAGCTCCAGTGTGTCTCGACCCCATTCCCCAGCCCCAGTGTTTGTCAGCCTCATTTCTCTCCAGCCCCAGTGTGTGTCCCAGCCCCAGTGTGTCCCAGCCCCTGTGTGTGTCCCAGCCCCAGTGTGTCCCAGCCTCAGTGTGCGTCCCAGCCCCAGTGTGTCCCAGCCCCAGTGTGTCCCAGCCCCAGTGTGTGTCTCAGCCCCAGTGTGTGTCTCAGCCCCAGTGTGTGTCCCAGCCCCAGTGTGTGTCCCAGCCCCAGTGTGTGTCAGCCTCTTTCCCCCCAGCCCCAGTGTGTGTCTGAACCCCATTCCCTAGCCCCAGTGTTTTTCTCAGGCTCCAGTGTGTGTCAACCCCATTCCCCAGCCCCAGTGTTTGTCTTAGCCCCATTCCCTAGTCCCAGTGTTTGTCTCAAGCTCCAGTGAGTGTCAGCCTCATTCCCCCAAGCCCCAGTGTGTGTCTCAGCCTTGCTCTCTGGCTTTTTTAACATGTAAGGTTTTGGTCTTGACAAAGGTGCGTGCTAGCACCGAAACATCAACATGTAACGTATATTGCTGAGTTTGTGGATACAGTGGATTTTTGCAGTGAAAATCCTGGAGTGCCGTCCCCTTATTTGACCCCCATGTTTTGGTTCTGGTTTTGGATCTGGATTTCCCCTGGATTTGGATCTGAATCTGGTTTTGGATTTTTTTCCTCCGTGTTTTGTTTTCGTGTTTTGTTCTTGGATCTGGATTTTTCCTTAAAAAATCATAAAAACAGCTAAAACCACATAATTTGGGCCTGTTTTTGTTCCTACAGTATTATTAACCTTAATAACAATGATTTCCAGGCATTTCTAGGCATTTTTACCACCTCACAGCTCACAAAACTAATTTCACTCTTTTTCACCAATATAGGCCAAAGGCTGCAGCGAGCTGGCTGGCTAAAGTAAGCAACAGAGCAGCACCACAAATGCACGGCAGTTTAAAAAAATATCAGACATCTATGAAACATTGCCACACAGCAGTGGCAGACTGGATGGCAGTTTAATAAACTATAATAATGTCAGTCGGCAATACCCAAAATTGTGCCAAATTATAAAGGAAAGAGGAGCAAGATGGAATTGTCCCTCCCACCCACTCTTATGTAGGATATTAAAAAGGACATGCACAGTTTAACAAACCAAGCACTTTAGCCACTAGGACTGACACTTTTGTGGCTGAACTCCTTGGTTTGTTTGGGCCCCACAAAACATTTATTAATTATTAAGGAGGAGGTTGATGATGAGGGTGTTGGTGGTGGAGATTGCATGTTATGGTCCAAACTACTGGTAGCTGATACTGGACTGCTTGTTATTAATTAGCAAATTATAATTTTGTTAAACAAATTTAATGAACTTGCTGCAAATGACGTAACAGGGAGGAGGTGCCTAGATGGTTAACATCCCTTCCTCTGCTAACTTTGGCTTTACAAATGGAACAGATGCCTTCACAACTGTTATCAGAATTTAGATTAAAATAATTCCACACCCAAGACGTTGCTTTTCTGGCTTTCTTTTTATCATTAGCAAGAATTGCTGCCACTGGTGGCTGATTTACGCAAACCACATCCCTATCATCAACATCCACATTAGCGTCAGATAGGACACAAATTTCCCCCTCATCCTCCTTTTGCACTTCCTCCACACTATCATCCTCATTTTTTATTATTTCCCCATTTAATACTAGCACAGCCGTCATGGCGTCAGTGATCCGCTGTGAAACTGGGTGACAGCTGTTATTCTTACTTCCTCTATCAAAGGACTGTTTAACAGTCAATTGTTTTTTTAAATTACTTCCGATCATGAATGAGGCTGTAGGTGATGATGCAGGTGTTGGTGTTGGAGATCAAAGGCTCTTGTATCCCACAGAGAGGGAGCAGGTAGGTGACAATGGACTTGTTACGTTTTGAGTTTTGGAACTTGGCGACGTACACTTTGTTATTTGATGAATGCACTCCAAGTGACGTAACAAGGCGGAGGTTCCTAGGTGGTTTAGGTCCCTCCCTCTACTCACTCTTGTATGGCAACGGACACATATGGCTTGACAACTGTTGTCCGGATCGGGATGGAAATAATTCCACACGTGAGAAGTAGGTTTTTTGTCTTTTGTCCCGGCATGACAACAATGGGCTTTGGCTTTTTCAAACCACGGGCAACAGCTGTTGCCTTACTTACACAAAGGACATCCTCGGCATCAACATCTTCATCACCAACATCTTCATCATCCACATCTTCATCATCCTTAGCACCTTCAACTACCAAAATATCCTCCTCCTCCATGTGCAATGCCTCAGAAGCATCCTCAATGACTACATGTGCAAGATGTTGACTGCCCTTCCCCACATTTACAGAGGGCACACAAATGTTGGAACTTGGAGGATCCTCCAGTACACTAGTATTTAGGTCGGGCTCACACATGGCAACCGCCGACACACTTGCACTCTCCTCGGGGATTTGTGATTTCGATTTCTCAGGGCACAAATTTGGTTTTCCCTGAGCTGTCTTAAAAACTTTCACATTTTTAATTGGACCTCCACCACTACTACTACAAGCAGAAGGGCTATCAGCAGTCTTCAAAAGTCTTTCCTTGCCACTTTGTGTAGTGAATGGCATATTGCCAATTATTTGTTTATGTAAAGGCAAATATCCTTTCAATTTTTTTTTCTTAACTTCAGTAAAACTTGCTTTACCATATCGATGGCGTGACTTAAGCCCTGGGGCATGGGCCTTCATAGAGGATGAGGAAGTTGACGGCCTTGCACTGCTGGTGGCAGCTGCAACATGTGGTTCTTGGCATTGCTTTCCTGTCATGTGACAGCCCTCCATATTTTCTGCAGTCTTGAAGCAGTGTCACAATCACCAATAGTGTAGCCAAGGTGCGGTAACAAAATTCACGCACGTGCAGTCGTGCGCAAACACAAAAATATTAGAAAAAAAGACAAATGATGATTTTTATTTTTTGTCAGCTCCAGAAGAACTTGGGCCCAGAGCACTGATTGATCACGACTAGAGTCGGGCAGCACAAGGTTGTTGCGTTGCTGGCTGGCTCTTGTGCGCTACTGCAGTTAAGCCTAACACCCACGAGCAGACACAGAAGAAAAAAATATAAGACACTTTGATTCTTTTTTTTTTTGGAGCACGTCTGTAGTCGGGAAGCACAAGGTTGTTGCAACGTGCGTTGCTGGCTGCCTCTTGTGCGCTACTGCGTTTAAGCCTAACACCCACGAAAAATATAAAAGACACTTTGATTTTTTTTTTTACTTTTTTTTTTGGAGTCCAGAACTTGGGCCCAGATATGGACACAGCACAAGCCCAGGACACAGCAGACAGCCCAAATGGATCAGCAGACAGCACAGTGACAGTGACAGCACCATGACCAGAGACCAGAATGGATCAGCAGACAGCACAGTGATAGTGACAGCACCGTGACCAGAGACCAGAATGGATCAGCAGACAGCACAGTGACAGCACCGTGACCAGAGACCAGAATGGATCAGCACCAGCCCAAGACACAGCAGATAGCACCAGCATCTCTCCCAGCCCTACACTACCCACCCTCCCTGTTCAGTCTCCACAGCCGAAGTGAAATGGCGTCCCTTATATACTACATTGATCATAGAGACGAAAGCTTGCGAACTGCGAGATTTCGTCTTTATGGTTTTGCCTCGATTTGAGAGATCCGAGTAAGGCGGGAAACTCCGAGCCTGCTTGGATCCGACTCGGTTATACTAAATTCGGGTGGGTTCGGAACTCTGGAATCTGAACCCGCTCAACTCTAATATATCTATCTATATATATATATATATATATATGTTTGTACATCATTGTCATGCATCTTGTTATGCCTCTTGAGTCTTGACATGTCTAACAGAATTACGATCCCCCAGTTGATAGTATTTAAATTATTAGCTTCATTTTATCAAGCCAATGCTGTGTATTTGCATTACTTGACATTTCCATGTAGACTATTGCAGAAAACAGATTTCCATTGAATTTTTAAAGGGGAAAAGAACAGATGTTTTTAACTTCATTTAAATTTATATAAAATACAGTATATGGGACGCATCCTGAGATGTGTGCGACTGAGCATATGAAAGTCATGTACTTTTGTGCTGAACTTCCAGTACAACATTTTATGAACTGTGTATCTGAGAGCTAAAATAAATTCAAGTTTGAAGTCTCCTTAATCTAACTAATGAGAATGATTGATAGAGAAAGTATTGCTCCAGAACTATGTGAAGAAAATTGGAACCTGGCCAACAAGTTTTCTTTGTTGCTCTATTGGAATAATGTGACTATATTTGAAAGCCTACAACAAGTAAATATGAGTAGACACTGCTCCCTTACTTGTATATTTTTGTGGAAGTATTTATTAAGTTAATTAAAAAATATATATTCAGAATATTCAAACAGATAAAGTAACACACCAATATGCATGTTCATCCCTGTCACATATCTTCTAAAGGTTTGCAAGTCACATTGCCTCTCACCCAGTGGGAGGTTGGCATTTACTTTGTTAGGGAGTGGGTAGATGATAGAATATCTGTGTCTGCCAGCTAGATCACCTGGATCAGGAATAGACAAGTAACGCAACACACCTGGTGGAATTTTTTTTTTTTTTTTTTAATAATGTATTTGATTAAAATCCTGCTTCAGGTAAATTAGGGCTATAGACAATGTCACCTGTCAAACACCCATAATGAAATATGTGGCATGTATTGAAATTTGTTTTTACTTAGAATTAGATTTTGTGTTTGAGTAGCCACTATTGTGCAGCTCTTTCCCTGGTTTCTGTACAATATTCTATAACCTTTCTGGTAGAGTCACTGGGCTTTAAATGGATTTATAGACTATATAGTAGGTATGTTAGAGTATGCTACCAGTGAGAGGACCACTAGGCAGAGAAGACCTGCAGCTATATACTGTATGCATGCTGAAAACTGCCATTAATATTCAGTCTAGGACTTCTGCTGCAGCATACAGATTGCCTGCAGTCACTGTTGTATATCCTTGCCTAGTTCTTGACTACTCTATAAGCCTGATACAGAGTTGCACGCAATTCACTTGTGATAGTAGCATCATGACTTAAGCTGGCCACACATCTAAAGATTATCTGTCCAACCAGCCAACTAGTTGATTGGTTGGAATGAAAATCTGGTAAGGAATACAATCAGCAATTTGCTCCCAAACACTGGAAAATGGACCAAAACTGTTGTTTGAACAAATAGATCAAACATTTAACAAACTTGTCTGAACGACCATTTTCATCTGTTTTCTGGCATTTAGGAGCAAATTGCTGATGATCAGTCACTCCCATACGTTACCAGATTTTCATTCCAACCAATCAACAAGTTGGCTGGTTGGATGTAAGTTGGTCTAGTGTGTGGCCAGTTTAACAGTGCAGACTTGCACCAATCCTATCTTTAGTGCAAGAGATCAGTCTGAATTCAGATCAATCTCTGCATGTGTACAAGTCTGATTAGCCCACAATTCTATCTACACACGCACAACACACTTATCCTACATGGGAACACCCAGTTGTACCTACTAATAGCTAGTGGAGATGTGGCTATGATGCATACGACTCTGAATGGCGGTAGTTCCATGTGGAGGCTCTGAAGGATGCGCATTTGCTACAAATCAGGAGATATGTCTGCAGAACGGACTTGCGTGCAACGCTGGACTCGGCCAGATGTGTTTAACCTTAGTGTGCCTTGTGCATAGGGGAACATTTATAAATCTGCATCAGTGAGAAATGGTCATCTGTCACAATCAGGGCTATTACCATTTTCACAAATGTACCTCTCTCTCTTCTTCATCACCCGAACATATCTTCTGTACCGGTGGCTCCAGAATAGCCGATTGCTCATTACAAGGGGAAGCGGTTCCACGATCAGAGTGTGGACGGCAAAATTAAACAATACATTACAAATACTTAGCAAACAATACTTAGTTTCAATACAATTTCACAATTATTCAGAATGAGCTAACGTTCTGCTCCTCTGTGACATCTTCTCAACCCGCCCAAAATAACCCAAATATAAACATATTATTATGGAAAATTGTACAATACATGCCAGTCTTTACATATCAATTATTTTAGAATTTAACAAAGCATTTCTTGAACAAGAAACTATCTGTATTTAAAGAAACAAACAAACACTGTAATCATCTACTCAGACCTGTAAATAATGCCATTTTTTTCTCTGCACCCCATGCACAAGACATACAGTATATAGCTCTGGCTGACTACCTACCTCAGTTCAAGTCTCCCCTATTCTCTGTCCTGAACAGCAGTAATGTCATCGGAAACTTTATCTCCTTTTTCTACAGAACAGTACAGCCTCCTGTTTCCTCACAAAGGGTCCCCTTTATCAAAACAAAAATGTCATCCAAAAACTAAAATTTACACATGATTTTCAGGATTTTGTAGGATCGGCCACATTTATCAACACTTTTCCTGAAGAATCTACAGAACACCACCGCTCCCTAGTCCTATAGTAGATTGTCAGATGTAAAAATTATTTCAGAATGTGTACAATATTGCATAGGTTACCTTTTGAGTGCCTTCTTTTCTAAATATATATGATAAAATAAAGGCAAAAGGCACCTCCTAGTGCATTACATTAAGACTTTCCTAGTGTCATATAAATTATATAGACTCCACAAATACCATGTATAAAGCCCAGGGAATACCTTTGGGCTAAAAGCTCTTGTAATAGTGATTGTTCCTGGAATCAAATCCTAGGGACTAGTGCAGATATACAAAATAAAACAATATATATACTGTATAGTGCAAGTTACTTAAAAAAGTGATTATTTAACAAAAACAATATAAGTTAAGCGTACATAAAAGAGTTTTAATCACTGCAAAAAAAAGCTTATCTGAGCTAGATCGAACAGCAGCAAACCATACAGGGCCCAGAGCCGGAGTGTCACAGCGCCGCCGAATCCAGGTCCCTCTTACCTGGTCCGGCGATGCTGGACTCCGGGCTGGTATGGGACAGCGGGCAGGAGATCCCCGGCGCCCGCTGCTAGCTGCCCTCTCCCTCCTCCGGCGGTTTTGTGCAGGTGGCCGCGGCATCCATAGGAGCGCACGCTCTGCATGGGATTTAAAGGGACATGCACACAATTTAGTGTAGCCACAGAAGGCGCCAAAAGCAAGCCCTGCCTATTTGAGGAAGTCTAGGAGAGCATTCCTGTGCCAGAGTATAGGCTCATTTACCATAATCCAGCATTCCTGTGATACTTCATTACCTGTTTCTGACCTTGGCTTTGTTTGTGACTCTGATTTCGCCTGATCCCTGGTACTGCATCTGATATCTGGTTTTGACTTTGGCTATTCCCTGTGATCTGTTTACGCCTGCTGCCTGGTACCGTCTAGTCCATTTGGTTCTGACCCGGCCTGTCGACTAAGCTATACGTCTCCTCCACTGCATTCAGAGTTTACCAGCACCTGTATAAGGGAACCCTATCCCGAGGGCCGCAACCTGTGTGTCGGACGCAGCCAAGTCCATACCTTCTTGCGAGGGTCCCTGGTGAATACCGCCGGCACATTAGACTCCGCGCCTCAGGATTAGGTCTAGCCAACTCCCTAAATACTGGCCGCATCCATAATCCATCCGAGAAGTGTGACACATAGTAAATTACAGCCTCAATGCGTTTTGTCCATCTGTTACTACCAGGACTTCATCATTAATCATTAAGCGCCTTTATCACTATTTGTTTAATGTTATATATATATATCAAATTATATTTCTCCACCCCCAGTAGCTCCACCCACATTTCCTGAGCTTTTTTTTCCAGAAAATTAGCCCTGGGTACAGGAGCTAATTCTACCATTGAAAAACTACTAGTTGGGGTTCAGATCAGTACATTTCTACCTGAATGTGCAGATTATCTACCTAGTTCTAGAATCTGGCACTTCACTTCAACACTGGTGGCTTTCAGGGTAATAAATGTGTGTGATGCCAGAATCCGCCCACATTACATGGAGATCCCATCAATCACTGAGACCCAGTCACTGGGGCAAGATGCTAGATGAAAAAGATGTGTGCTGTAAATTGACCTACTTGAGACCCTAATACCTAACATATACCTGTAAAAATGAGATACATCAGTATAAGAGGACAAATACTTCACAACAAGCCCATTAGAGAGTTACACATCAGACCTAGTAGACCTTCATAATGGGGATCACACGCCTGAGATATACATGACAAGTGAGAGACTAGAATATCAGGGCAGACACACTTCACAGCCAGACCATCTTATTTGAGAGACAGAAACAGGAGACACCCATAAAAAGGTTACACATCTGACATCGGTACAATCAGCTTATTATCCCTTGCCACAGCTACAGTAAGCCAACGGGATTTGAAATTTGGCACTTATAAATCAATGTTTTCAGTACAGCGCTTATGATTTTTCCAAAAAATCATTTCTTATCGACACGATTTTCGATGACAAAAAATTACACTCATTGTGATCATTGATAGATCAGCCCCCAAGTCTTTAACTTGTCATGCTTATTTCCCATAATTCAAACCCTATGCACATACCGTAAAAAAAAAAAAAGATAAACAGAATTGGTTTCTATAACTATGAGATTGATTTTAACGATACATCAATGTTAAGGTTATGTGGGTAAATCAGTTTTTCATTTCTAAATTTTGGAAACCCTACTGTATCTCTAGGCAGAATGTTTCCCTGTGCCTGGTCCAGTCATCTCCTGTTACATTTCCCCTGGAAACAGCTGTACTTTAGGAAAGGATAGGGTTGACAAAATAACAATTTCAATGCAGAGGCTTAAATATTTCTGTATGGTGGATAAAGAGCTAGAAGATATGGAAATGGTTATGATAGCCATAGCCCAGGAGAACTCAGAGGGGGCACTGTGTTATGTAGTTTAGCTGTTTGTTTCATCTAGCAGTCGCAATTTCAGTGGACAGTTCCAGCCATTCCCTGATGGAGAGGGATTGGGAAGCATTTCCATGAAATAATGTGGATAAAAACTGATTGGGGTGGTGGGTATGTGACCATGCCCACTATGACACAATCACATCCCTGTCATGCTGTAGCCTTATTGCCTACCCCCACAATAATTATGGATTAAAAGTTTAATATCCAATCCCCCTTTTTTCCACCCTTGGCTTTAAATATCAATCACTGCTTCTAACAGTGAAGGGGGGGGGGGGCGGGGGAATCAGAGCTACTTAGGCAGGCATCTAACTAAAGGGCTGAAAAAGAGTTAAGCTGGCCACACACTAGACCAACTTTCATCCAACCATCCAACTAATTGATTGGTTGGAATGAAAATCTGGTAATGTATGGGAGTAACTGATGATCAGCAATTTGCTCCTAAATGCCAGAAAACAGATGAAAATGGCCGTCAGACAAGTTTGTTAAATATTTGATCTAAACAATTTGTTCAAATAACAGTTTTTGTCCATTTTCCGGTGCATTTTGAGCAAATTGCTGATTGTCATTTGCTTTCATACCTTCCCAGATTTTCATTCCAACCAATCAACTAGTTGGCTGGTTGGATGTAAGTTGGCCTAGTGTGTGGCCAGCTTTAGACGCAAGTCTGTTTTGTAAACGGATCTTGTGATTTGTCACACTATGCATGTTACACAGCTGAGCACACGCAACTTCCACCAATTACAGGTGATTCACAGTTGTGCGCATCTCAGCCGCATCTCCACATGCTGTTGAGTTGGCGCAACTGGGCAACAACACTGGAATAAGGACCTGATTCAGACCCGCTTGCTAGGCTGCTTTCGCACGTAGCCTGCCGATGTTTGCAATGTGCGCATGCATAAAAGTACTAGTCCATGCGTTTGGGAACCGTTCACCCACTATGCATGGCTAGCTCGCTAGAATGAGTGCCAGGACAAGATATTTATGGGTAGTGACAGGGGATGGTCGATGGAAACGGGGGTGTGGTGGTGCGGTCGCAGGTGTGCCTCAGCGTCTTAACGCCATTTCAGAGGCGTGCATAATTAAGACACAGCATCATAATACACATCACATGGCTGAATTACACACTGAAGCACTCGCTGAGCTTATGGTCAGCCACAAGTGCTGCGTATGGGTCCTATGATACTCGATGTTACCGATTGTTGTATATACTTCCTGGAGATGACGTGGGAAAGTGGGCATCTTAAGACAGTCCAGTGGGTGTCTAGATATACACCACAATCGCACGCCAAGACATAGTGGGCGTGCTTATGCCTTGCCGTGCGATCGCGGAATTTGCATAGTTTGGCTGCGTGCGAACGCATCTAGCGAGCAGGTCTGAAATGGACTCTAAGTGTTCTGAGAGCATGTCATGGGCATGTAGGTGGAATTACTATTTAGAGATGACTGTACGCAAAGATCCGCCTGATTTCAGATGGATCTCTTGCACCATGGAAAAGGCTTGTGGAAATGTGCGCTGACAGTGATGACGGTTGCCCTCACACGTGCATGTATAGGAGAGGTGCAGTTGGATAGAAGTGGCCAACTATGAACACATGCGAAGATCCACATTTATTTCTGAGCACACAATTAGTGTTCATTCTAGCACCTTGCACCCGTCACAACCCGTGCAGTTCCTCTTTCCTTCCTGGTGTGTCGCTCTCTGCTGTGGTGCCTCTAGCACACAGCACCAGAGCAGAGAGCAACACCCCAGGAAGGAATGAGTAACTGTATGGGTTGTGACAAGTGCAGGGTGCTAGAATTAACGCTATGCAATGCATTCGCATCTGAGCCAACTTTTGTGCAAATTTGAGTCAGTCCTTAGGTGTACTAACCCCTTTCAGTTTTACCACAATCCACATCAAAGTGTTGTTTTATTTCTGAATGTTTGTAGTATGTATCTCAGCTGCACACACACTGCCCTCAGAATTATACCCGATCAGTACCAGATTAAGATCCACATAGGCCTGGAGCTGAAATTTACAACGGGCCTATTGTGCAATGCCACAGGGAGTCTGACTATTGTTGTGGGGGGGCATGACCAGTGCTGTGGGAGTGGAATCTGTACAGGGGGTGTGGCTTGCATCATGGGCTGTGGCTAGCGCCTTCCGCCAATCACCTCAATTGCCCTCCCCACTTTGTAATGTCAACAGTGTAATGAACAAATCTACAAACAAAATAACCCCCCCTTGTTGACATGACAAAAAAAGAAAAATGACACTTATTGATCACATAAATCTCTCTACTAAAGAGCATATGGGTCACTTACTTATGTCATATATTTGACATCTCTCTATATAAAAAGAAGCCTAACTTTATTAATAGCTATACTAAGAAGATATTAGATCTAGACCACATAGTGAACGGAAAAAATAAGTCACTAGGTCAGACAGTAGTAATTATCAGAAGCTTCTGCAAGCTCAGTAGAAGAATCTAGCCTGGATTACAGTAGGTCATTTGTATAATTTTGGTATCCATTATACTGTTTTGGTGGAGAAGACGAATGCACAGCTAGGTTCTGAAGGAGTATCTAGCCAGTGTAAGGCTGGCTACACACTTGTACTATCGGCAATCGCGTCGATGGAGGGGACGATTTCCCTTCACCCCGCTCCAAAGGAGATTGCTGGTACACACTTAAAACATTTAAGGACCGACAGAACTATCACTGTTCTGTCCTTCATTAATATGTACAGTATATAGCCTCACATGCGATACCGTGTGATTGGCTGTGCAGCATGGCCAGTCACATGACATTGCATGCGACCCGTGCAGTCAGTCATACACAGTGTCATGCCTTCAGCATAGGGTTTGTTAGGTTACACTATTTCATATTAGCAGCCCCACCTAGTGATCAGAACAGCAGCAGTTTAAATCTGATCTATTTTGTCCTTCTTAACATTCCATAGCAGTCTAGCAATGCATTCTGGGCTAAAGGAGCTGTAAGCAGCCATTTTTCCTTTTCACATGGTCCCAGACAGTCATCATTACATATGCTCAACCTGGTACAGCATCCGATGTTTAACCACATCACTTCTCATCACTTATCATCACTCATCTCATCACATCACTCATTATCATCACACACGTGCACACTTGTTTATACGCATAGATCTGTGTACATCCACGCAAGTTCCTCTATCGAATAATAAACTCAGTTCTTCAGATCACATCTGACTGGATTATTGGAAGATAGAGTATTGGTTATGCTGGCTGCTCCAAATTTGTCAGACACAGTGCGGGGCAGTAAACACAGTGCACGATATGCCCGAGTTGTCGTTCCGATTTGGCCAAATAGGGCTGATATTGTGCAAGTGTGTACCCCCCCTTAATCTGATTCAAACTCAGGTGGTATTTTCTCCCTGATTAATTAGACACAGCTGCCAGTCCTTACAGAGCTTGTCAGACAGTAGAGTGAACAGGGTGTGGCTGGGCCAAGCTGATCAGGTCACTTCAGCCCAGGCATTTCTACACAGGGTTCACTCCAGCACCTGTAAAGAGGGTCTGAGAAGAATGCAGTAAAGTTTCTCTCTTACTTTTCCTCTCAAAGGCTAGAAGCTTGAGATAAGTTTCTACCAAAATTCTAAAAAAAATTCAGATACTTACGAGTTTTACCCAGGGGCGTATCTTTAATGGGTGCAGGGTGTGCGGGGCCCCCTGGACCATAGTATCACTTACCTCTCCGGAGTCCCACGTCGGTGCGAGCCGCCGCAGCCATTTCCCATCGTTTGCGCATGCGCAGTACAGGGAAAATGGCCGCTGCCCAGAGTCTATAACTACGGCGCTGGCCGAGCACAGCTCAGTGCGCTGCCGGCCGCCGGATAGAGAGGAGGGGGCCCGTATCGGAGACTGCACATGGGCCCCTTCCTCTCTAGAAATGCCCCTGGTTTTACCTGTATGTACTGTATGTTGTTTTAAATGCTCAGTATAATACCAGGTTTTGGGGTACCTTTCTCCTTATTGTGATATTTGTTAATATGTTAAAAGAGGCAAGGGTGTATCAGGGGGTAGGGTATGAGATGCCGGCAGTTGGCCTCCCGACAGTCAGAATCCTGACACCAATAAGAAAACCAGGTAAGCCTAACCCTTACCCCTACCCATAACCCTCCCTCCCCAGTGCCTAACCCTAACCTCCCCCCTAGTGCCTAAACCTAACCTCCTCCTCCCCGCATGCTAAACCTAACACTCCCTCCCCATTGCCTAAACATAACCTCCCCCCTAGTGTCTAACCCTCCCCTTAGTGCCTAACCCCTAAACCTAACTCTCGGGATTTCAGCGACGTCATTTCCTCCATCGGCATCCCGGATGCCGGGATGCTTACTACATAACGTATCAGGATGAGAGGCACACTACCTCTACAAATTACTCTGTTAGGCTAAAATGATGTTCTCTTTTATAAAGAAATTGTGATTTAAGCAATATCTCTTCATTATGTTTTTAGTTCCATAATGGTGAGAAGACTACTTCAAAGCAGGCTGGCTCCAGGGGTCGGAGCACCCTGTGCCGACTCTGTTAATAGCACGGGGTGTGGCCTAATTACCATAGGCCATGCCCCCTAAGTGACGTTATTTGGAGGCGTGCCCGCATGGCACACCTCCAAATAACATCAGGCTGGGGGTAAGCCCGTCACTAGCTGGGCTTCCCCCAGCCCACTCCCAGCACTGAATGGATGATGCGCGCATGCGTGCATCATCCATTCAGCTACTCCAGGGTCCGACACCGCCGCACAGCTGCAGCGGTGGGGGTCCCCAACCTCCCGATTTGACCACTCGCGGGCCACTTTGGGATGTTGGGGAGGTGTGCGCCCTCTATGGGGTGGCACACCTGTTCGACGGCAATGGTTGAACACCCCAAGAGCCGGCCCTTTTCAAAGGCTATGCCTGGAGGAAGGAGTTTAGTTTGCAACTTGTGCTCAGGTTCTCAATCTAAGGGGTCTATTTACTAAGCTGTGTTAGGGGACAAAGTGAAATAAGATAAGGTGCCAGCCAATCAGCTCCTAACTATGTGTGATGTGAGATGGCGGCGTGCAAGGACACAGCGGCTTTGCAGTGCTCCCCACATTATAACACAGGTTGGCTATTTATACTATTTTGCCTATTGGGGGCTCTGGGTTCCTGCCGTGCGAGGCTGGTTTACCCCCGGGAAGTGCTGATGTACCTCGGGGACAGAGGAGGTGGCGGTGCTGCTTGGAGGAGGCAGTTTGGAGACCCGACGGGACCCGGCGTTGGTGGAGCTGGCGTTGGAGTGTGTGCTTCTGGTATCGTGTCTGCTGCTGGGAATGCGGATGTCATGGGGAGCTTTTCTGGGAGCGTGGCTGCTGGTGCGATGGCTATTGGCGGCGTCATCAGCCCTGCATCTGGAGGCATGCCTGGAGGCATGGCAGTATGACCAGATGGGCTTGGTGCTCCTAGCGGGTCAGTGGGCCAGCGTATCGCTGCTGGGGCTGGCACCTGAGGGCTGGAGACCAGAGGTGAAGCCGTGCTGGGTCAAGTGGTGGATCTACCACATCAGGCAGGACAGGCACTGGGAGAGAATGCTGCTGACCCTCTGTTAACTACTGCTTTGGGTGGTGTAGGACTATGATGGTGGCCGTGATTATGGTCAGGAGGGCAAGGATCAGGGGGGAAATGGCCATGGTCATTATCATCATCGGGAATACAGCTGGGCAAATGATTGTCGCTGGAAATGCCATCCACGCAGGCTTAGATGGCAGAAGCAGGGGAAGAGAGCTGGCACGGGGGTAAGACTGAGATTGTGCCCGTACCCCCCTCTGCCCAGTCTTTTTCTGGCCAATGTGCAATCTCTGCCGAATAAGTTGGATATAATACAAGCTGAACTGGTGGATAAATGCTAATTGAGGAGCTGTTTGATTTTTGTCTTGTTTTTTCGTTGGAAAAAGAAAACAATAACCGCACTTCTTAATTATTGAAAAATAGCAACATGCATTATTTGTTTTGATAATATTTAATTAATAATAATATAAGTAATGAAGAAATTATCTCCAGATGCTAATTTGTAAACATATACAATAAATCTGAAATATTAAAGAATATAGTAGTGCAACATTGACATATTATAGCTTTATAATTGCTGATTACTAAAATCCTTTACAAAAAGGACCCAGAGTAAACCTTTCAATAACTACTGTCTTGTTATTGGAGCTGTGGAAAGTAATAAAATAATATAAAATAAAATCCTCTGTTCTTTGAGATCCTATTTATCAGATAGCCGCATCCGGTTAAAATGGTTGCTTATTATTCCTAATGGAATTGATCACCAAACAATGTCTGTTGTAAACTCCATGAATGAAGAAAGGTGCTGTTAATTAATGGGATCCACAATATTCTCCCTGCTCATGCATAATAAATCTCTGAGGTAGCATAGAGAGCAGATAGAGTTATTCCAAGTGGCGTCTCTTGTAAAAATGTCTATTTGTGTGCAACAAATGATCTGAACCATTGCACTGTGATGCGGGGGGAAATGATCACTCACCCGATGTACATATGTCCAAACTTGGAAGATGTGTGGAAAGTATGAGCACTGGCAGCGCTAAGCTCTGGACCTGCCAACAGTGAGATGTGGTGGCCGCTTTCTTCTGTCACTGCAGTGGTTAATCACTGGTCCAGGTGAATTTCCCAAAGTTGTCAGCTCCGGTGCTAAGTCACGCTCGTGGTGAGACAACAATCACCATGTGTGGCTGTCCATTGTGGCTGTGCTCGGCTTGCCGTGGTGTGCAGTCCCACTGGTTAAAGATCAGAAGAACAAAGGAGTTTTATTGTCTCCCTAACGCGTTTGTTCCCCGGCTGGGGATTTCTTCAGAGGTGTGTGTCTATAAGGCATTATTTCTTCTTATTTTATACTGCACTTAATTATAAGATTTTCAGCACCTGGTTTTTACCTTGACTAGATATACTTAGTATTTGAAAGGTTTCGCAATTAAAGCACACATGTTGCTTTATCATACACAATGAAAAATACACTTAAAATATTAAATGACTGTGACAACATGTATAAATATTTACAATTATAAATATTAACAAAGAAGTAAAGTAATTAAAATAAAAATTATAAATTATAAATATAAAAAAATAAACTATATATATATATATCTTTAATTATAACATAATAAAAATGTATGTAATATACATACTGAAATATATTAAGTATTAAATATGTTAAATAAGGAAGGCATATTCAAATAACGTAGTTAATAAATTATAATAATAATGATAATAAACATAATAATAATAATAATAATAATATTATAATTGCTCTCTGTATAACTTGATTAATTAAAGAGACTATATTTGATAGATGTTTTTAATACCAAAAAAAAAGAAAGAAAAAGAAAGAGAAAAAAAATGTGAATCTACAAATAGAAGTGCTTGTATTTCATCACCATCCCAAATAATGAATAAATCATCGATATATTGGCCATAGAAGACAAGGCTCATGTTAAAGCCACCGCCCCACATGTGGTTGTCCTCAAAGTTACCCACATATAAGTTGGCATAGCTAGGTGAGAACCTTGTCCCCATGGCCGTGCCCATCACCTGTAAAAAATGAGTCGTCAAAAAGAAAGTGTTTATGTGTCAAAATTAACCATATTCCATCTAAAATAAATTTTTGATGTGCTGCTGATAAATCACTTTTTGTTCTTAGTGTGTGTTTAATAACAGACTATCCCTTTTCATGTGGAATATTAGTGTAAAGAGATTCCACGTCTAGCAATAAAGGTCTCCAATGGAAATATTGAATAAAATTAAGTAAAGAAGTGGAATCTTTGATATGTGATCTAAGTGATTAAATAAAGGTTGTAAAAAGAAATCAATATAGTGTGACAGATTGCTTTATTTATTTATTTATTTATTAACAGTTTCTTATATAGCGCAGCATATTCCATTGCGCTTTACAATTGGAAACATTGATAGAACAAAACAGGGTAATAACAGACAGACATAGAGGTAAGAGGGCCCTGCTTGCAAGCTTACAATCTATACGGAAACAGGCATTGATACGCAAGGATAGGTGCTATATATATTGCAACTTGGTCTGGCCAGAATGCAGAGTTTCTTGGTGGGCTGCATGATCCAGTCACACAGGAATGTCGGCAAAATGTCAGGAGTATGTGAAAGAAAGACAATATGTGAGGTAATGTGTGGACTGTGAGAGGGGATGTGATAAGACATGGAAGCTATGAAGGTTATGTTATTGCTTGTGAGGGAACCAACACCTGAAATTATGGGACGCCCAATGTCAATGACAATAAGTATTATTATTATTATTAACTGTCATGTGACAGGCTGTGTTTGAAAAATGACAGTTGGGAGCTGACTGGCTGGCACCTTATTTCCTTTCACTTTGTCTCCTAACACTGCTTAGTAAATAGACCCCTCAATCACTTATGGTAATATTCATTATGTTAGTTATAGGGATCCGGGTGGACCCTGATAATCAACATTCTAACTCAATTCTGTGCTCAATTCATCATTGCTCCGGTGCAGAGACAGCTGATCCGAAAATCTGCTGTCTCCAATGTTTTCACTGCTCCTTTCATAGCAGTGAAACTTAGCACTGCCAAGTCTGACTCTGCATTACTAGTGCACCTAAGTTCACACAGGCGCACAAAACCCTGGGGTCCTGTGGAAGGAACCGAACGGGCAGATAGATCCGAGGACTCCTTCCCATGGTGAAGGAGCTGGTGTGCTGAATCTAAAACCATCTGAAGATGGCAAATGCTCCCGAGTCATGCTCCAAATATGAGTTAGCTGTTACTGCCTAAAGTTAGTGAGTCAGAGTATTGTCTCTCAAGTGACTAGAGGATTAGGCTGTGTATAGGATCAGATCACAGTGGTCAGATGTGTGTCTGCCAATCATGATTGAATTCTGGCAAAGGTTCCACATACAGTCAGGTGCATAAATATCGGGACATTGACAGAATTTTCATATTTTATCCTCTATTCACCACCACAATGGCTTTGAAATGAAACAAACAAGATGTGCTTTAACTGCAGACTTTCAAATTTAATTTGAGGGTAATTACATCCAAATCAGGTGAACGGTGTAGGAATTACAACGGTTTCTATATGTGCCTCCCACTTTTTAAGGGGTCAAAAGTAATGGGACAAACTAAACAATCCTAAATCTAACTTTCACTTTTTAATACTTTGTTGCAAATCCTTTGCAGGCAATTACAGCCTTAAGTCTGGAATGCATAGACATCACCAGACACTGTATTTCATCCCTGGTGATGCTCTACCAGGCCTCTACTGCAAATGTCTTCAGTTGCTGCTTGTTCCTGGGGCATTTTCCCTTCAGTTTTGTCTTCATCAAGTGAAATGCATTCTCAATCGGATTCAGGTCAGGGGATTGACTTGGCCATTGCATAACATTCCACTTTTTAGCCTTAATAAACTCTTTGGTTGCTTTTGCAGTATGCTTCGGGTCATTGTCCATCTGCACTGAGAAGCGCCGTCCAATGAGTTCTGAAGCATTTGACTGAATATGAGCATATAATATTGCCCGAAACACTTCAGAATTCATTCTGCTGCTTTTGTCAGCAGTCACATCATCAATAAATACAAGGGAACCAGTTCCATTGGCAGCCATACATGCCCACGCCATGACACTACCACCACCATGCTTCACTGATGAGGTGGTATGTTTTGGATCATGAGCAGTTCCTTTCCTTCTCCATACTCTTCTCTTCCCATCACTCTGGTACAAGTTGATCTTTGTCTCATCTGCCCATAGGATGTTGTTCCAGAACTGTAATGGTTTTTTTAGATGTTCTTAGCCAAACTCTAATCTGGTCTTCCTGTTTTTGAGGCTCACCAATGGTTTACATCTTGTGGTGAACCCTCTATATTAACTCTTGTGAAGTCTTCTCTTGATTGTTGACTTTGACACATATACACCTACCTCCTGGAGAGTGTTCTTGATTTGGCCAGCTGTTGTGAAGGGGTTTTTCTTCACCAGGGAAATAATTCTTCTGTCATCCACCACAGTTGTTTTCCGTGGTCTTCCGAGTCTTTTGGTGTTGCTGAGCTCTCTGGTGCATTCTTTCTTTTTCAGAATGTTCCAAACAGTTGATTTGGCCACACCTAATGTTTTTGCTGGAATGGGTATGATTCCCGTCAGCGGCAGCCCGACAGGAGCAGAGTTCGAAGCAGCGGAAGGTAGACAGCGCTAGGTAAGTATCTGCTAACCTAACCTAACCCCCTAACCCTAACCCTCCTTAGGGGTGCCTAACCCTAACTTCCCCCCCAAGTGCCTAACCCTAATCCCCCCTTTAAGTGTCTAACCCTAACCACCCCCTTCCCCGCTGCCTAAACCTAAGTCCCCCGGGGGGGTGCCTAACCCTAAGTCCCCCCCGGGGGTGCCTAACCCTAACCCTCCCTCCCCCTAGCCTTACCCTAACCCTCCCGGGGGGGTAGCTAACCCTAAGTCCCCCCCGGGGGTGCCTAACCCTAACCCTCCCTTCCTCTAGCCTAACCCTAACCCTCCCGGGGGGGTGCCTAACCCTAAGTCCCCCCCGGGAGCCCTAAACCTAACCCTCCCCCCCGCGGCTGTCCGCTCGCGGTGCCCGGCATCACTACGATTGTGATGCTGGGCGCCGGTCTCCCGGCATTGGGGAAATGCGGGCGTCTACATCTAGATGCCCGGCATTTCACCCATGTCAGGATAAGACAGTCGGGAAGCCGGCTGCCGGTATTTAGGCAGTCGGCTTCCCGATTGCTTCCCGTTTTTGCTATCTCTCTGATGGGTTTGTTTTGATTCTTCAGCCTAATGATGGCTTGCTTCACTGATAGTGACAGCTCTTTGAATCTCATATTGAGAGTCGACAGCAACTAATTCCAAATGCAAATGTCACACCTAGAATCAACTCCAGACCTTTTACCTGCTTAACTGATAATGAAATAACGAGGGAATAGCCCACACCTGTCCATGAAATAGCTTTTGAGTTGATAGTCCCATTACTTTTGGCCCCTTAAAAAGTGGGAGGTACATATAGAAACCATTGTAATTCCTACAACGTTCACCTGATTTGGATGTAATTACCCTCAAATTAAATCTGAAAGTCTGCAGTTAAAGCACATATTGTTTGTTTCATTCCAAAACCATTGTGGTGGTGAATAGAGGCCAAAATATGAAAATTCTGTCAATGTCCCAATATTTATGCACCTGACTATATGTTCTGTTGAATCGTGCAACTGAACCTTTAGTACATTCCTGCCTATAAACCTCTAAGATTCACCTGCCTAGAATCTCTAAGACAAAACCTGCCTATACCTCCTAAAACCATAAGGTGTCGCTAATTAGCGCTGTGTTTTAAATATACCATTAATAAGACTCTAAGACAGTGGAATAGCGGTCCAACGCGCTAAAGATTATTATTCAGGTAAAAGTACAGATGTTACCACGCTATGATCTAACAATGAGCGCAAACTAAGTTGTAGAAACATTTAGGTCATAAGGTACAGTCAATACATACGCGTGCGCTCTGGGACCAGATACCGGCATCAGTAATGAAACCTTCGTCGAAACAGCATAACAGGACCACCGCAGACTGGCATCTCGTTTCAGAGCACTCACATATATACCCGTACTGGGATAAGCAATACAATAGAATACGTTGGCAGGTTCTCATTAGTTCCTCTTCTTGCTTCTTCCATTACGGTACAATTCATAGGTCAGTGCAAAGACTCAAACCAGCCTCTAACAGCCTGATTGTGTCCACTTTCCCGCTGCATAATAAATCTAGTCTCAACTATGGCATACAACATTTCAAGAAGTTATTCTCTCTATCATTCATATTTCATAGCCGCATGTTCTGATCTCCTCACCGATGCCACCGGAACGCTGTGGGAAAAGAGTAGATCAGTACGGCACCAATCACGGTCCATTTGCCATTTACTAAACCATAGTTACAGAAAACATTCATTTCTTCATATGCTGACATTGCGATTAAACCAAATAATAATCATCCCTTTCGTGCTGCTGGACCATTGCTTTTAAATGTGTATGCGGGGAGAAATGACATTAAATTGTGTTGTGCATTTGAGGGTCTGTGGGGCACTTAGCGACCAGCACTAAGTTGGAAAGGCTTCTGTGTATGTGTGTGAGCATGCCAGTATGGGTTTGGGAAAGATCACTAAAAAGCTGGCTGTGCATCTAAATAGCTATTTTGCGTTGTCCTATGTTTAACATGAAGTGCAGGGAAAACACCACTAATTTGCTACTTTTTGCTACATCGCGTATGTGTTAATGTGAATGCAGGGGAAAACACCACTACTTTGCTACTGCTCAAATATGTTTGTGGTGATTTTAATGTGTGGCAAAGTTATTTTATGTCTGCTAAACACCGTCGGTAGGTGTTTGGGGAAGATTGTGAAAAAGCTGTTCGTGCTACTTTTTAGCAACTTTGCTACTTTTCAAATATAAGTCTGTGATGATTTTAATGTGTTGGAAAGTTATTTTATGTCTGCTAAACACCGTCGGTAGGTGTTAGGGGAAGATTGTGAAAAAGCTGTTCGTGCTACTTTTTAGCAACTTTGCGTTGTGAGTAGCAAAATTGCTACTTTTAGCAATTTTGCACTGTGGATTGTGTACTATGTATTTTTGACAAAATGGCGCTTGTGTAAGCTTTCTTTTCTAAAATGGAGTCTTGCTGCCATTCACAAGGTGGTGTCTTGAGGCCAGTCGCAAAATGGCGTCGTCGCGATTAAATTTTAAACTGAACTTGTCTCAGCCAATTATTCAGCTTCGACAGTTCCTATTATGGGCCGTATTCAATTGCAGGCGAAAAGCCGTGATCGGCGAAAAGTTTTTGCCGATGACGTAAATTCGTAGTTGAAGACTTTCCGCCCAATTCAATTGCAATGACTTTTCGCCTAAGCGGAAAGTCAATGCATTCAGATTGGCGAAAAAGATTTGCCTCTGAATGGAGGCGGAAAAAAGTGCAGATTTGGGGTTTTGGGGTGCAAAGTTGCGGGAACCCCTGTGCAGTGTTAAGACAGTCCCCCAAAGGTCAACTGCATCAAAAAAAGTTTTAAAAAACCTTTAGAACACCCCAAAAAAGTACTTTCGTTTTGGGGTGAAAAAGTGCAAATTTGGAGGACAAGCATAAAAACTAGCGAAATAGACTCCAGGGGGGTCCCCAAGTATGCCCCAGGTGTTTTTTTTACTTTGCAGGTGTTTGCGGCAGGTGGATTTTCCATTTTTTTTAAAACTTCACTTCAGCAACTTTTAAATATACTAGCCCCCATTTTCAGGTACCCCAAATTTGCTGGGAATAGTTATTTTGATGATAAAATATTGCTAAATGCTATTCTTCACCCCTTGCGCAAATACACTAATTAGCACATATTAAGACCATTTAAGTACCCCAAAAACCTTCAGCAGGGCTATTCGGGGGTATCCATACTGATCCCCCATGTCAGTGCATAATTTGGGGGGTGTCACGCTGATTTCCCCAAAACTGACAGCACTTTTCACCTGTTTGAGTTTCGCCGGGTCCCGTTTTCGTGTCCCTTGGAGTTGAATAGCGAGAAAAGCGGCCGCGCGCAATATTTTTCTGGACCCGAAACCAGCGATGTAGGACCCAAAAACAGCGATGACATCACAGTGCTTCATCCTGTACTATCCTATCTACAGTTGCTGAAGTTTACGGTTACTGGCCAGGAAGGAGGAAGGTAAGTCCTACATAGCAGGGTGTGATGGAGGTGAGAAAGAGAAAAGCAGTGCAGTATATTAGGGTGAAAGACAAGACAATCTAGAACAGGGCATATATGTACAGGTTGAGTCTCTCATATGCAAAATGCTTGGGACCAGGGGTATTTTGGATAATGGAATATTCCGTATTTTGGAATATTTGCATATCATAATGAAATATCTTGGGAATGGGACCCCAATATACACACAGAATGCATTTATGTGTTATATACACCTTATACACACAGCCTGCAGGTAATTGTATACAATATTTTCAAGAATTTTGTGGCTCAAGCAAAGTTTGTGTACAGAAATTAAATTCATTTATGTTTCATATACACCTTATGCACACAGCCTGAAGGTAATTGTATACAATATTTTTTATAATTTGTGCCTTAGACAAAGTTTGTGTACATTGAACCATCAAAAATCTAAGGTTTCATTATCTCAGTCATGCCAAAATTATTCCGTATTTTGGAATATTCCGTATTCGGAATATTTAGATATGGGAGACTCAACCTGTACTAGGACACATAATTAGGAGAAGTACAGAAAGAAATAACAAATTTAGGAACAAAATTTCATAATGTAGTATTAGAGAAATCAAGAGGGCAGTATAGATGATAAACAGACAAAGTGGCTGGAAGAACAGGGACTTGGGTCATGGATGATGGACAAGGAAAAGACAGGAGATCTGTCCAAGGGGCCTATTAATCATCACTTTTTTTCACAAAAGCATGTGAAAATTAACATTTTCACACACCTTTGTAAAAAATAAGTGTCAGGGTTATTCATCAAGCTCCAAAAAAGCATTTTTTTCGGAACTTGATGGTGTTACTGAACGCCATTCTGAGATGGCGTTCAGCCCCCGATAATGTTCAAAGGCTGCTGTTTACACATCAGCCTATGAGGATTTACTTGGCAGCCACAGGAGGGGGATCTATTCAGATCCGTCTCTGCTGTGTCTGCACTGCCGAGCCCTGGAGCTCAGCTCCGGGGCACTGCACACATGTGACCTACAGGTAACAAATGCGAACAAGAGCCCTGACATCCAGTAAAAGGAGCCGTACAGGGGCGGAGGGATCCTAAAAGATCCCTTTTCGCAACCCAGGACTCCTCCCCATAGAGAAAGAGCAGGTAGCGGGAGCACTCGCCATCTGAAGATGGCGAATGCTCCCGCAATCAAGCTCCAATAATATTGTATTTTGAAATCTGTCCCCATACTAGTGTGTGGGGACAGCGACCATTCCGGTAAGCACAAAATATCTGTGATGTCTTCTGCTTTACCCTCTTTGATGAATGGCCCGAAAACGTAATTTCTACAATTGCAGGTGAAAATGTTAATTTTCACCTGCTTTTGTAGAAATTAAGTGATGATGAATAGAGCCCTATAAGAGAACTTATTTATATAATCCACACATTAGGGGAAATAAAATAGATCCTTTGGACAATTGTTCATATTTTACGCATTTTCAATTTCCTCCATAGTTTGAAAGTCAGATTAACCTACTGTATTTATGTATTTATTTATTATGAGAGATTTTTACAGTTTGTTACTCTGTTTGTTCTTACACTAACAATGTATTCTCCTCCATTTCCCCTTAGTCTACACAGCAGCTGATGATCTTTGGTAAGTATTGAAAAGTACTGAACCTCTACCTTTATCTATTAATATACCTCTTAACGCCCAGAGGGAAGGGCGATCTTGATTTCATGGTTCCCCAAAGGTTTCCTCCACAGGGGGTTTTTCTTCTCCTGAGTGCTGAAGGATGACTCTTTATGAGTCTAGAGGTTGCCCAAGTATGTGGTTGTTAATCCATTATGATCACCCATCATTCACCTGTCTCTTCAGCGCACACCCCTGCATCTCCCCAGCTCACACCCCTGCGTCTCTCCAGCTCACACCCTTGTCTCTCCAGCACACCCCTGTGTCTCCCCAGCTCACACCCCTGCACCCCTTGCATCTCTTTAGTTCACTACACGGCATGTCCCAGGCAGGGTGCAGTCACTCTGGGTGCTGCAAGACTTGCTACGGCCGGCGCCTCTCAGACAGGGTGCAGCCACTCTGGGTGCTGCGAGACTAGGGTCTCTCTAGCTTTCAACCCTGTGTCTTTCCAGCATACATCCCTGCGTTTCTTCAGATGACAACCCTGTGTCTTTCCAGCATACATCCCTGTGTTTCTTCAGATGACACCCCTGTGTCTCTCCAGCTCAGTCCCATATGTCTCTCCAGCTCACACCCCTGCATCTCTCCAGTTCACCCTTCTGTGTCATTGTGCATAATAAATTGTTTTTATAGTTTAAAATATAATTTAAAAAATTAATATATTCATTGAAAGAGTCTCCATTCTTTGCTGAATACTACTTTCAGAGAGTCCATAAATTATTACTGATATGATTGATACTCTACTGTGCTGCTGGTGCTCCTGATCAGCTGTATAACAGCTAGATACTTTTATATTTTATATTTAGCAGCCTTGGGGGTTTATTTAATAAGTGTCTGGTTGTAAAACCACACTTCTGATCGTGCTTATGCCTGATATTTAAAGTGTTTTTACTAGCAAGACACGACTAGTGTAGATACTGCCGTTATAATTATCTGAAATAAACCGGAACAAAAGTGTTGGGCTTTACAACCCGACACTTCATAAATAAACCCCTTGGAGAGAGATAAAGTGGAGAAGTTATCCAAAGAAACTTCTATCTGTCATTTATCTAGCACAATATTTGAAATGACAGCTAAAGACTTGATACATCTAAATGACAGTTTTATGTCCCCCTTTCACTGAAATAGCAAGTTCAATTATTATTATTATTATCAATATCTTTGGGGGAGATTTAATAAAGTTTGAAGAGAGATAAAATTGTGAGAGATAAAGCACCAACCAATCAGCTCCTAACTGTAATTTTTCAAACATAGCCTGTAAAGTGACAGCTAGGAACTGATTGGTTGGTACTTTATCTCTCACAATATTATCTCTCGCTTTGTCTTGGTAAATAGAGTAAATTCACAGAATAAAATAATGTAAAAAAAAATAATAATAATAATTTAATATATATATAGCTCTGTTCTCCAATAGGTCTCAAGGTGCTTAAAGAGGAGTTTCTATTTTCAGATAACTTTGCTTTATGATTCAAGATTCTTTTTTGCCAGACATGGGAGGATTGGGAACTTAAAGTGACCCTGGCAAAATATGAAAGTGGCCTCATGTAGGTTGGAATAAATCAACTATAGGCGGTGCCCAATGCAAAAGTAAGAGGAGTTAGCAAATTGTTAGCATTAGTCACAATGGTAATAAGCAAGGCCAATGCAACATGGTAGGCGGAGTCACAGCATCTGTAGGAGGATCCTGTAAGGATGGACATTGGAAACCTGCTTTGAAATGGCTGGGCTTCCACCATCAAAACTAATCATCACATCTAAAGTATTAGATGGAAAAACATTGTGATGGTACAGTTTATACATATGCAAAAAATTATATTTTCACATGCGCAATAGTGACCTGTGGCCGTTCTCGATGTTAAAAAACTGAATTCAGCTGTATTTTAACATCATGTGACCAACACTTCCATACCATCCAATGGCGACTACCATCGCAAAGCCGCCATCGAATGGTAAAAATACTACCATCACAAGAAAAACGTTAATGGTGTTAAACCATCAACATTTGATGCCCATCCCTAGTGCAAGTACTGTGGGCTATAGCAGATTTATTAGATTATTAGATTTTTCCAGTCAACACTGTCGGTCTCCTGTGGGCCTATTTTCATGGGGGGCCTGGAGCTGAAGCTCCACCCACTCCATTGTTAATTTGGCCCTGTGCCCAAGATTGTACATATCTATAACACAAGACATAATATATTATTGAACAAACACTGTAATGCAATACTAGGTACTTGTTATGTTTAAAAGATGCTGAAGGCTTCCAGTCATTAGCAACCCTGACGCTTACTGAAGTGCTGCAAAGTGAAACCAGCTGAATAGATTTACAGTAATGCTCTGTCCTTTCCCTGTCACCTCTGTCCTGGCCTTGTCACTTCTATCCTTTCCCTGTCACCTCTGTCCTGGTCCTGGCACTGTCACTTCTATCCTTTCCCTGTCACCTCTGTCCTGGTCCTGGCACTGTGACTTCTATCCTTTCCCTGTCACCTCTGCCCTGGCCTTGTCACTTCTTTCCTTTCCCTGTCAACTCTGTCATGGCCTTGTCACTTCTATCCTTTCTCTGTCACCTCTGTCCTGGTCCTGGCACTGTGACTTCTATCCTTTCCCCGTCACCTCTGTCATGGCCCTGTCAGTTCTATCCTTTCCCTGTCACCTCTGTCATGGCCCTGTCAGTTCTATCCTTTCCCTGTCACCTCTGTCCTGGCCCTGTCACTTCTATCCTTTCCCTGTCACCTCTGTCATGGCCCTGTCAGTTCTATCCTTTCCCTGTCACCTCTGTCATGGCCCTGTCAGTTCTATCCTTTCCCTGTCACCTCTGTCCTGGCCCTGTCACTTCTATCCTTTCCCTGTCACCTCTGTCATGGCCCTGTCAGTTCTATCCTTTCCCTGTCACCTCTGTCATGGCCCTGTCACTTCTATCCTTTCCCTGTCACCTCTGTCCTGGCCCTGTCACTTCTATCCTTTCCCTGTCACCTCTGTCATGGCCCTGTCAGTTCTATCCTTTCCCTGTCACCTCTGTCATGGCCCTGTCAGTTCTATCCTTTCCCTGTCACCTCTGTCCTGGCCCTGTCACTTCTATCCTTTCCCTGTCACCTCTGTCATGGCCCTGCCAGTTCTATCCTTTCCCTGTCACCTCTGTCATGGCCCTGTCAGTTCTATCCTTTCCCTGTCACCTCTGTCCTGGCTCTGTCACTTCTATCCTTTCCCTGTCACCTCTGTCCTGGTCCTGGCACTGTGACGTCTATCCTTTCCCTGTCACCTCTGCCCTGGCCTTGTCACTTCTATCCTTTACCTGTCACCTCTGTCCTGGTCCTGTCACTTCTATCTTTTCCCTGTCACCACTGTCCTGGCCCTGTCACTTCTATCCTTTCCCTGTCACCTCTGTCCTGGCCCTGTCACTTCTATCCTTTCCCTGTCACCTCTGTCCTGGCCCTGTCACTTCTATCCTTTCCCTGTCACCTCTGTCCTGGCTCTGTCACTTCTATCCTTTCCCTGTCACCTCTGTCCTGGCTCTGTCACTTCTATCCTTTCCCTGTCACCTCTGTCCTGGCCCTGTCACTTCTATCCTTTCCCTGTCACCTCTGTCCTGGCCCTGTCACTTCTATCCTTTCCCTGTCACCTCTGTCCTGGCCCTGTCACTTCTATCCTTTCCCTGTCACCTCTGTCCTGGTCCTGGCCCTGTCACTTCTATCCTTTCCCTGTCACCTCTGTCCTGGCCCTGTCACTTCTATCCTTTCCCTGTCACCTCTGTCCTGGCCCTGTCACTTCTATCCTTTCCCTGTCACCTCTGTCCTGGTCCTGGCCCTGTCACTTCTATCCTTTCCCTGTCACCTCTGTCCTGGCTCTGTCACTTCTATCCTTTCCCTGTCACCTCTGTCCTGGCTCTGTCACTTCTATCCTTTCCCTGTCACCTCTGTCCTGGCCCTGTCACTTCTATCCTTTCCCTGTCACCTCTGTCCTGGCCCTGTCACTTCTATCCTTTCCCTGTCACCTCTGTCCTGGCCCTGTCACTTCTATCCTTTCCCTGTCACCTCTGTCCTGGCCCTGTCACTTCTATCCTTTCCCTGTCACCTCTGTCCTGGTCCTGGCCCTGTCACTTCTATCCTTTCCCTGTCACCTCTGTCCTGGTCCTGGCCCTGTCACTTCTATCCTTTCCCTGTCACCTCTGTCCTGGTCCTGGCCCTGTCACTTCTATCCTTTCCCTGTCACCTCTGTCCTGGTCCTGGCCCTGTCACTTCTATCCTTTCCCTGTCACCTCTGTCCTGGTCCTTGTCCTGTCACTTCTATCCTTTCCCTGTCACCTCTGTCCTGGCCCTGTCACTTCTATCCTTTCCCTGTCGCCTCTGTCCTGGTCATGGCCCTGTCACTTCTATCCTTTCCCTGTCACCTCTGTCCTGGTCCTTGTCCTGTCACTTCTGTCCTGGCCCTGTCACTTCTATCCTTTGCCTGTCGCCTCTGTCCTGGTCCTGGCCCTGTCACTTCTATCCTTTCCCTGTCACCTCTGTCCTGGTCCTGGCTCTGTCACTTCTATCCTTTCCCTGTCACCTCTGTCCTGGTCCTGGCCCTGTCACTTCTATCATACTTGCCTACCCTCCCGATTTGGTCGGGAGCCTCCCGAAAATCGGGTGCCGCTCCCGACCTCCCGGGATGGTAGGCAAGTCTCCCGGCTGCCGCGGATCCCTCCTTTCCCACCGCAATAACTTGTAAAAACCCCGGCAGCAAAGGGGGGCGGTGACGCGATTTTGGCACCGCCCCCTGCTTTACACTGCCTGTAATATTGGCAGTGTGTAGCGGGGGCGGGGCCAAAATGACGTGCTCGCGTGGCTCTGCCCCCGCCCGCAAAAACTTGTCATCTGACCGGCCCCGCCCCCGTTTGCTGGCCACGCCCCCCAGTAATGCCGATCTAGCTGCTCCCTCCGGGAAGGGGCAGCCAGATAGTCGGCATGTATGCTTCTATCCTTTCCCTGTCACCTCTGTCCTGGTCCTGTCACTTCTATCCTTTCCCTGTCACCTCTGTCCTGGTCCTGGCACTGTGACTTCTATCCTTTCCCTGTCACCTCTGCCCTGGCCTTGTCACTTCTATCCTTTCCCTGTCACATCTGTCCTGGTCCTGGCCTTGTCACTTCTATCCTTTCCCTGTCACCTCTGTCCTGGCCCTGTCACTTCTATCCTTTCCCTGTCACCTCGGTCCCGGCCCCGTCCCTGTCATTTCTATCCTTTCCCTGTCACCTCTGCCCTGAAATTTATGTGAGTCTTTCTAATAAATACTAGGGATGTGCTCCGGACCATTTTTGCCATATTTGGATTTGGTTCTAATTCGTCGTCCGGCTTTGGATTTGGATTTGCCAAACTGCGGTGACTGGCTATGGATTTGGATTGGATTTGGATTTTTTTTACAAAAATTGACAAAAAAAGCTAAAATCACATAAATTGGTCTTTTTTTTCTTCCTAGAGTATTATTAACCTCAATAACATTAATTTCCAGTCAATTTAGACCATATCACAGCTTATAATATTGTTTTCAACATTATTGGCCAAAGGTTGCAGTGAGCTGACTGGTTACTAAGCGACAAAGCAGCGGCACAATGACACAGACACCACAGTATAAAGCACATCTATGACACATTGCCACACAGCAGTGGCAGAAATGAAAAGTAGTGCACCCACCCAGTGGGTACGGCCAGCAGAGTCACAGTACTTGTTTACATAGTGGGCTACGGCCCAAAGAGTCACAGTGCACAATCTTATTCACATTACACCGCACATAGGGCCTGATTCACATTACACCATAAAGTAGTGTCTCTTATTTATGTTACGACACACAGTGGTGCCCCTTTTACACAATGCCCACAGTAGTGCCCCTTTTACACAATGCCCACAGTAGCGGTGTCCCTTACACAATGCCCCCAGCAGTGGTGCCCCCTATGCAGTCCCCTTAGTAGTAGGGTCCCCTATACAGTGCCCCCAGTAGTATGCCCCCCAGTAGTATGCCCCCCATTAGCATGCCACCCAGTAGTATGCCCCCCATTAGCAGGCCCCCCCCAGTAGTATGCCCCCCATTAGCAGCCCCCCCAGTAGTATGGCCCCCCCAGTAGTATGGCCCCCCCAGTAGTAGGCTGCCCCAGTAGCAGGCCCCCCTCAGTAGTAGGCTGCCCCAGTAGTAGCCCCCCTGTAGTATGGCCCCCCTGTTGTATGGCCCCCCAGTAGTAGTAAGCCCCCCCAGTAGTATGCCCCCACAGTAGTATGGCCCTCCCAGTAGCAGGCCCCTCAGTAGTATGGCCCCCCCAGTAGCGGACCCCCCCCCAGTAGTATAGCCCCCCCCAGTAGCAGGCCCCTCAGTAGTATGGATGCCCAGTAGCAGACCCCCCCAGTAGTATAGCCCCCCCAGTAGCAGACCCCCCCAGTAGCAGATCCCCCCAGTAGCAGACCCCCCCCAGTAGCGCCCCCGGCCCTTGCACAACTTTCACAAGATTAAAAAAAAAAAACTTACCTGATTCCTGATTCCCGGCTCCCGCGCCGTCCGCTCTGCTGAGCCTGTCACACACTGCGGAGGGAGCCGGAAGACGGAGCTCATGTGCGAGCTCCAGCCGGCTCCCTCCGTGCAGCAGCCAATGAGAGTCTGTGTGACTCTCATTGGCTGCTGTAACAAACACACAGCTGCCGCTGGCGGCTGTGTGTTTGTATCTGTGTAGGGCAGAGCGCTATCACAGCGCTCTGCCCTACACAATAGGAGACCTGATGTCGGATTCTCTAGTGAGAATCCGACATCAGGCGGCCGCCGTTCGGCCCCGAACGGGGATCCGAGTCAGGCGGTGAACACCCGAACAGGGTTCGGGTGGACTCGGATCCCCAATGTTCGGAGCGGTTCGGATTCCACAGAATCCGAACCGCTCATCTCTAATAAATACACCTTGCAGTGTGGGGGTTCAGGGTGTTTAGGTCCAGGGGGATGGTGCTGTGGGTAGGGGGGCCCCCAGAGACTTCATGTACCGGGCCCCAAGATTTCTGTTGCTGGCCCTGATGATAGCCAAAGTAATAAGGGTTAACCATTCTCTGCAGATATCGCTAACAGTAACCCTGTCATATATGGGGCAAAGCAAAGGCCTATTATCAGTGCAAAATCCCCATTTTTACCTGCAATAGGGCATTTTGTCCTTTGATAAGTCAGCCGTTATATACAGTATGTTAACATGATTAGAACTAGGGGTGTGCATCGGCCACTTTTCGTGTTTTGGTTTTGGATCTGGATCTTTCTTCGTGTTTTGGATCTGGATTGGTTTTGCCAAAACCACCCTTCCGTGTTTTGGGTTCTGGGTTTTGTGTTTTGGATCTGTTTTTTTTTTTTTTAAAAAGCATAAAAACTGCTAAAATCACAGAATTTGTGGGTTTTTCTGCTCCTATGCTATTATTAACCTCAATAACATTAATTTCCACTCATTTCCAGTCTATTCTGAACACCTCACACCTCACAATATTGTTTTTAGTCCAAAAGGTTGCACCGAGGTATCTGGATGACTATGCTAAGCGACACGAGTGGGCGGCACAAACACGTGGCCCATCTAGGAGTGACACTGCAGTAGCAGACAGGATGGATAGTTTGAAAAACTAGGCCCCAAACAGTACATAATGCAAAGAAAATAAAAGAGGTGCAAGATGGAATTGTCCTTGGGCCCTCCCACCCACCCTTATGTTGTATAAACAGGACATGCACACTTTAAAAAACCAATCATTTCAGCGCCAGGGTCTGCCACACAACTGTGGCTGAAATGATTGGTTCGTTTGGGCCCCCACAAAACAAGCTGGCAATTAATCTGTCCCTGCACAAACTGGTTCTACGGAGGCAAGATGTCGTCCTCATCCACCGATTCCTCACCCTCTTCAGTGTTGTGTACATCCTCATCCTCACAGAGTATTAATTAGTCCCCGCTGGAATCCACCACAACAGGTCCCTCTGTACATTCTGGAGGCTGGTCTCCCTGGAAGAGTGTAACACCCCAGTAAGGGTGTACTGTTCGAGTGTGTGGTGTAGCAGTTATCTTCTTACCAGTTCCCCAGCTCTGGATGGTTCGCTCCCAACTGGAAGGTAAGTATTAGATACAGGCAATAGGGTACACTTAGAATAAGTATTTATTTAACAGTTTTTTTTATGTGGTAAAAGGGCAATTTTCACATCAGCATTTCAAGGAATACAACAAATACACTCTGTTCCCAGCGGGATTTTATTAATCTGAACGCTTCTGTCTTCTGGCTGAAAAGAAGGTTGTTAGACCATACATGTAACACATCACATAACAATTCAGAAAACATCAGTGACAAGGGAAATGTTCTAACTCAATTTCTGACTCTGAACCCAATCAATAGCCCAGTATTACTGCATGCAGGTAACAAAGTCTGGCCAGTACCCCCTTGCATAGGTGCATGTTTGTGTAATAGCTACTTTATCACTATTTTCTGGTATCTGGTGATAATTATGAAGGCTGCATGAACTCTGAAGCTGACACTGATGTTGGCACTTGTACGTGGCAAGCCCGGGCCTGTGAATTTATTCCTGTGCTTATCACTGAAAGTGGCTGTCTCTGACTAGCATTGGCGTAAAATCCTGACTGACAGTTATTTGGTACCTGAGCTTCTTTTTACTGTTCACATCACACAGAACTGTTGCAGGGGATACTCAACTGCATAAATATCGGAGCAAATACTTCTGGCTACTCTTACGGAGGTAGTATCTCCTTTTCCTTACTCTATCAGGTGGATTTTACCTCAGAGATGACTCAGCTGAGTATGTAGAAGGATGGAGAATTAGTTCTCAGCTTACTCTGCCTAGATAAGAGCTGGATGTACCAATGTTCATCTATTCTTTTTATTAAAAGAAGATAGAACTAGCTACCAGAGCTTTCAGTAATCTGTCTGCCTATTTTGGCTGTAATGTCTGATGCTGGAGTGCAGTAAAAGTGATATGAACAGACCTGTTCCCTGACACCCATGTTCAGCAACCTTGGCCGAGAAGGACAGCGTTCCCTCCTACAGTCAGATCTCCGGCTGTCAGTCACTAGCCCTGGGGGAGGACTCTGGGCGGCTCCCTCCTGTACAGCTTCCTGTGAGCTCCGGGTCCTGCACGCTCCTCTTGGCTGCTGATCCTCTCCCACAGCCTCCGGTAAGTGCGGCACTCCTCACTAAGTCCTCTGGTGAGAAGCGCTCTCTTGTCCCCCTCAGGCAGCTCCTCACACACTCCCTGGTAAGAGCAGCGTTTTCCCCGCTGCTCGCTTACCTCAGCCACCTCCCAGCAGCCCCTGCGGGTCTCTTTATATATCCCCAGCAGTCGCGTGCGGGGCCGCTTCTCGCCGACCGCACGCGCCGCACACTGTCTCTCTCCCCCTCACTCTGTGAAGCAGTTTCTCCCCCTCCGCGGCGGCAGTGTTAATCTGTCCCTTGCCGCGTGTCCCTCACTCCTCTCAGTCCAGAGAGGGCAGCCGGCTCCAAATTCCCCTCTGTAAGGGGGTTAACTAGTGTCCTGTGCCTCGTGCCCGTTAATATTCATAGCCCAGTGTGGACACTCCATTTCAAGTTCCCTTCTGGGAGGTGAAGACACCTATATATATATAAATATTTTAGAAGTGGGACAATAAACTCTTCAGGGGTATCACATTCCTCCACGCTAAAATGATGCATGTCCCCATGCATCTGCTTTCCTTAATAATATGAGCAAACTATGTTTACAATCATCAAATGTTTAGCTACATTTGTAGCAACAACACTAGTTAGTCACAAGAGTCATCAACAATAACTATACAAGTAACAATTTAATTTGGTACTTTCAAGCAGTTACAACAGTTTCTAGATATTCTATTGCCTGTATTTAATGGATGGAGTTTCCTTTATGTCTCTTCCCGGACTTGGGACATGCCTTTTTCAGAACTGCTGCTACCTCTTGAGAGCTAATCGTGGTGCATTCGACCTCTGGGCGATGCCACTTGGGAAACAGATAAATCACTTCTTCCTTAGTTGCACTTGGAGTGCCGGTGGGGATATCAGATTCAAACTTCAGTGTAGCAGAATCTGGGCATTGGGGTTTAGGCGGTTCAGATTCTTCTGCCGTGGCCATGCGGTTCACCCCTTTGGTGTCTGTCTCTTGTTCAGTGGCCCTAGAATTTTCCTGATTGAAGAAATTTACTTGAGAAGGGATGTCCTCCACTCTAGCTTCGCT
Source organism: Taudactylus pleione (assembly GCA_031769625.1). Lineage (NCBI taxonomy): Eukaryota > Metazoa > Chordata > Amphibia > Anura > Myobatrachidae > Taudactylus > Taudactylus pleione. The sequence continues at coordinate 8,951,082 of JAUIMM010000370.1, forward strand.
TTCAGGTTCTGGCTCTGGTTCTGGAGAAGGTTTTGGCCCACTTACGTTTTGCCGACTCTGCAGCACTGTCTCACTTTCCAGTTCTTGAGGTTCCTCTCTATATTCGTGGTATTGGAAATTTTGCTGGTAATGACGTGGAGTACCTCTGTAACGTGTATAGCGCCAATACCGCTTCCAATCTGCAGCATATCTGCTGCCTTGAACTGGGACACCACCAGGGCCGGTTACATTTGCTGCTTGCAGACCTTTCACTCCTTGGACCACATCAAACTCTACTTTTTCTCCATCTCCCAAACTGCGGAGGTACTTTCTTGGGTTGTTCTTTTTGATAGCAGTGTAATGGATGAACATGTCTTCCTGGGTGTCATCCTGGTTGATGAATCCATAGCCGCGTCTCACATGGAACCAAACGACTTTTCCTGACATCCTTCCTACAGGTGGAATGCTCACAAATTTTATTTGGTTCTGTGATATTGGGCTTTGATTCACATCTCTGGGTTGCCTATCTTCCAGTATTGGGCCTATTCCATCTGTCTCTCCTGAGGGCTGGCCCTCGACCTCAGGATTTCCATGTTTAACGACTCTCTCTGATCGCAATATCGTTCGATGTGACCACTCTGGTGGCATCTTCGACAGATGGGTCGTCCTTGGGCATCGTATCTATCTGTGGCTCTTCCGTGATCCGGATCCCACTGCGCTCCTGATGAAGGGGCAGACTTTGTCCGTATTAGTTGGCGCATTTCTTTGCGCATTTCCATCATCTCTGCTGTTAAGTCAGCTAATTGTTCCTTTATTGTTTGAATTGGGTCTTTCTTTGGTACTTGGACACTCTGTCCCACTGTCTTGTTCCCCTTATCGCTTTCGTTTCCTAATGGGTGGGATGTTTCCCGATACCCCGGCATTTCTGGGAATATGACTTCTTGGCTTGCATTACGGCCAATCACTTTAATGGCTGCCTCCTTGAAGTTGAGGAATGTGTGACCTTCCAGTTGCAATCTCAGCATTCTCAACTGACTTCGGACACCTTCTTTATTTTCTCCCTCGATGAACTGGGAGATGAGAGTTTCGTCAATTCTTCGAATTTCCTGATTATCCACTACTTGTATGGCTTTTAGTGCCTCTTGCAGGCTTAAGGCATAGTCTCTTAGTGTCTCTCCAGCCCGTTGTTGTCGGACGTAAAATTTCATTTTTAACTCCGAAATGGTGCGGGTTTCGAATGTCGTAAACAATCGTTGTAGAATCTGTTCTAGCTTTTGTCTTTCCTCTCGCGGCTATGATGAGACTTCTCTAAGGGCAGCTCCCTTAAGTTGACCTATAAGTATTTCGACCTGTTGCTGCTCACTCAGAGGATATAGGCGGAACATCGATTTTATCTTCTTCATAAATTCCGTTAATGTGTTTCTCTCTTCACCCTGACCATCTCCGCTATAGGTTGGGAGCCAAGGGGCCCCGAAGTAGTACGGCATCGTGATTGGATTCATGCCAGTCATGGTTGGACGGATATTAGCAGAATCTCCGGTGGCTTGCTCATCGTCTGATGACATTTTTTCTTTGTTCGTCCTGTTCGTGTGATGCCAAATGTAACACCCCAGTAATGGTGTACTGTTCGAGTGTGTGGTGTAGCAGTTATCTTCTTACCAGTTCCCCAGCTCTGGATGGTTCGCTCCCAACTGGAAGGTAAGTATTAGATACAGGCAATAGGGTACACTTAGAATAAGTATTTATTTAACAGTTTTTTTTATGTGGTAAAAGGGCAATTTTCACATCAGCATTTCAAGGAATACAACAAATACACTCTGTACCCAGCGGGATTTTATTAATCTGAACGCTTCTGTCTTCTGGCTGAAAAGAAGGTTGTTAGACCATACATGTAACACATCACATAACAATTCACAAAACATCAGTGACAAGGGAAATATTCTAACTCAATTTCTGACTCTGAACCCAATCAATAGCCCAGTATTACTGCATGCAGGTAACAAAGTCTGGCCAGTACCCCCTTGCATAGGTGCATGTTTGTGTAATAGCTACTTTATCACTATTTTCTGGTATCTGGTGATAATTATGAAGGCTGCATGAACTCTGAAGCTGACACTGATGTTGGCATTTGTACGTGGCAAGCCCGGGCCTGTGAATTTACTCCTGTGGTTATCACTGAAAGTGGCTGTCTCTGACTAGCATTGGCGTAAAATCCTGACTGACAGTTATTTGGTACCTGAGCTTCTTTTTACTGTTCACATTACACAGAACTGTTGCAGGGGAAACTCAACTGCATAAATATCGGAGCAAATACTTCTGGCTACTCTTATGGAGGTAGTATCTCCTTTTCCTCACTCTATCAGGTGGATTTTACCTCAGAGATGACTCAGCTGAGTATGTAGAAGGATGGAGAATTAGTTCTCAGCTTACTCTGCCTATATAAGAGCTGGATGTACCAATGTTCATCTATTCTTTTTATTAAAAGAAGATAGAACTAGCTGCCAGAGCTTTCAGTAATCTGTCTGCCTATTTTGGCTGTAATGTCTGATGCTGGAGTGCAGTAAAAGTGATATGAACAGACCTGTTCCCTGACACCCAGGTTCAGCAACCTTGGCCGAGAAGGACAGCGTTCCCTCCTACAGTCAGATCCCCGGCTGTCAGTCACTAGCCCTGGGGGAGGACTCTGGGCGGCTCCCTCCTGTACAGCTTCCTGTGAGCTCCGGGTCCTGCACGCTCCTCTTGGCTGCTGATCCTCTCCCACAGCCTCCGGTAAGTGCGGCACTCCTCACTAAGTCCTCTGGTGAGAAGCGCTCTCTTGTCCCCCTCAGGCAGCTCCTCACACACTCCCTGGTAAGAGCAGCGTTTTCCCCGCTGCTCGCTTACCTCAGCCACCTCCCAGCAGCCCCTGCGGGTCTCTTTATATATCCCCAGCAGTCACGTGCGGGGCCGCTTCCCGCCGACCGCACGCGCCGCACACTGTCTCTCTCCCCCTCACTCTGTGAAGCAGTTTCTCCCCCTCCGTGGCGGCAGTATTAATCTGTCCCTTGCCGCGTGTCCCTCACTCCTCTCAGTCCAGAGAGGGCAGCCGACTCCAAATTCCCCTCTGTAAGGGGGTTAACTAGTGTCCTGTGCCTCGTGCCCGTTAATATTCATAGCCCAGTGTGGACACTCCATTTCAAGTTCCCTTCTGGGAGGTGAAGACACCTATATATATATAAATATTTTAGAAGTGGGACAATAAACTCTTCAGGGGTATCACAAGAGTTGATAATTCATTTTGATGAACATCATCTTCTCCACATTTTGTGGAAGCAACCTCCTACGCCTTTCGCTGACAAGGTTCCCGGCTTTCGGAGTACACACTGGAGGGGGGTGCAACTCAGGTAAAATAGAGCTAGTTTGTACAGGGGCCTCCAAATTGCCTCTTTTTCCTGCCAGTATAGGTACGGACTGTCTGACATCCCTACTTGGATGCTGTCACCAATGAAATCCTCCATTATTCTGTCAGTGATGACAGTATCATATGCAGTGACAGTAGACATGTCAGAAATTGTTGGCACATCCTTCAGTCCGGACCAGACATCCAAACCAGCCCTTGAATTATGACACAGGCGCTGCTACTTAGTTGATGCACGTGCGGCTACAGCGCATACAATTCACAACACAGAAAATAAGAATTTTTTATTCTTGTTGGAGTGCACTTTGGGGGTTACACCACCCTTTAAGAGATGAGCCAGCCGGCCCTTTACTTGTGGGACTCAGGCGCACGCTTGGCGCTGCTCCTTTGTTGATACACGTGCAGCCACAGTGCACACAATTCACAAACACAGAAAATTATTTTTTATTTTTGTTGGAGTGCACTTTGGGGGCTTACATCACCCTTTAAAGGTCAAGCCAGCTGGCCTTTTACTTATGACACAGGCGCACGGTTGACGCTACTTTGTTGATGCACGTGCGGCTACAGCGCACACAATTTACAAACAGAAAAAAATATTTTTTTATTTGTTTGGAGTGCACTTTGGGGGTTACACCACCCTTTAACAGACGAGCCAGTCGGCCCTTTACTTATGACACAGGCGCACGCTTGGCGCTACTTTGTTGATGCACGTGCGGCTACTGCGCACACAATTCACAAACACAAAAAAATTTTTTATTTTTTTTGGAGTGCACTTTGGGGGTTACAGCACCCTTTAATGGACAAGCCAGTCGGCCCTTTACTTATGACACAGGCGCATGCTTGGCGCTACTTTGTTGATGCACGTGCGGCTACTGCGCACACAACTCACGAACACAAAAGAAAAGTTTTTAATTTTTTTTGGAGTCCACTTTGGGGGTTACAGCACCCTTTAACAGGCAAGCCAGCTGGCCCTTGATTTATGACACAGGCGCATGCTTGGCGATACTTTGTTGATGCACGTGCGGCTACTGCGCCCACAGTTCACAAACACAGAAATTTTTTTATTTTTTTTTTGGAGTGCGCTTTGGGGGAGCACCCCTGATGGACAGATCACCCCCCGGACAACACTACAGCACACCTTTAGGACTACAACCTTAATGGGACACTGCACAACACAGTCCAGCCAGCCCCTATAGACTTTGGAGTGGGCACAGGGCCTGATTCAGACGCGGTTACAAGCGCTGAGCACTCGCAACTGGGTCAATGGTGGCCCACAGCGCATGCGTATGACGGAGCCGGCTCCGTCTTGCTCATGCGCGAGATCCGGCTAGCGACGGGTACTCCGTCACTCCGGGTCTCGCACCAAAGGGGGCGAGCTGTCGATGTTGAGTGACAGCTCGCCCCTTTTGGTGGGCAAGCCGGGGGGGTGGCTGCCCAAATGGAGGCATTCCCATGAGAACGCCTGCCATTTGGGGGTGGCCCCACTGACATCACAAGTGATGTCAGTGGAGAGCTTCCGGCTCGATTTGAGCCTGAAGCTCTCTGGGGCTTGCGGCCACGAGACCCTACCACAAGGGTCTCATCGCAAGCCTGATGGTCGCGATGGTCTTGACCATCGCGACCATCATCATGGCCGCTCGCTATAGCTGTGGGTGGTGACCCATAGCTATGCGAGCGGCCGGGAGGCCGCTCCCAAAAAATAAAAGCCCGGCCCTGATTCAGAGCGAGCGCTCCGTCAGAGTGACCAGCTCTGAATCAGGCCCACAGCCCCTATGGACAACTGACTGCACAACACAGCCAAGCCAGCCCCTATGACAGCAGCACAACACAGCCCAGACAGCCCCTATGGACAACAGAAGCACAACACAGCCCAGTCAGCCCCTATGGACTGAGTGGTTACAGCCCCTATGGACAACAGCAGCACAACACAGCCCAGCCAGCCCTAGCTTCCATCCTCCCTCTTCACTGTCCACAGCCGGAGTGAGAAATGGCGCCGACGTGGGGACCTTTTATAGAATCCAAAACCTGCGAGATCCGGAAGGCGGGATGATGACGTTTTGCCTCGATTTCAGTTCCGAGTCAGGCGGGAAAACCCGAGCCAGATTCGGTTCCCAGCTCGGATCGGGGGGGCTCGGATTTCAGAAATCCGAACCCACTTATTCCTAGTAAATACGTTCTTGGTATAGTCAATAGTTCTCCACAACACAGTCCTTAGTTCAAGACAGCAGTTCCTCAGGTGGTAATGTTGTTGGGTGTAAAGAACCCTGTTTCTGCAAGCAATAAGGTGAATGGTTTATAGTCTTGATTTTCTCCTCCTCAGGAAGTATAACTCCCAACATCAGCAAAGGGCCTGCTTATATACATTCACCTGCAGCAGTATCACATACAGGTTACACGTAGGGGCAGATTGCAGCTAATTGTAAGCCCTGTGCTATTCAAATAGTGCTGCATCCCCATGTGTTAAGCCCTTAGGAGCAAAGAGGAAATATCGGCATTAAATGCACCCCCTGGTGCCTGACGTGAGGGAAAACCCATAGATTTGCATTAAGTGCATTACCTGCTGAATTTAGCTAAAGATTGACTGGTTCCAGGTGTTAAAACTGGAGCTTTACCTGCACGGTAAACACTGTGGGTGCCACAACTCACGGATGGGTAATGGATGTTGGCCCATACTCGGGATTGATTAAGACCCAGAACAGAGGCGTGAAGTCTAACATGCCAGTGGTATTCACCAAGGACCCCCACAAGGAGGTTTGGACTTGGCTGCACGTGACATGCAGGTCGCGGCTCTCTGCCCAGGTTCCCTCGTACAAGTGCTGGTGTGCTCGGAAGTGGCGCTAGAAGTATGTAATCAGATGTATGAGGCGTAGTCATCAAGCCGGGTCAGAACCAAACAGACAGCAATATACCAGAGAGAAGGAAGAATCAAGTCACATGGAACCCGAAGTCTAACCAGGAGTCACTAAACGCAGTACCAGGGGTTCAGACAGAAACGGGTCACAAGTAATAGCCAAGGTCAGGAACAAGTAGACATTAGCACAAGGTCAGGTACACTGGAGCAAGGTATGAGCCTATACTCTAGAGTGCTCCCGGGAACTTCCTTATATAGATCTAGGTTCAAATCTGGCACAACTCAGATTTAACCTATATAGTGCCTGGCCCTTTAAATCAAACAGAGTGGCGCACGCCCCTATGAGAGCCACATACGCCTGTACACAGTGGCCATCGGAGGAGAGGTAAAAGAGGCACTGACCGCCCCAGTGCCGCCAGACCTGGTAAGTGACTGCCTGGTTTGACTGCGCTGTGACAGCGGGTAATTGAATCTGCCCCATAGAATAATACATGGTTCCTTCTTCCTGAGTAGGGGTAAGGGCTATAGTGTTATTTACCAATAATCAGTTTTCTAGGAAACATGCTCTTACCCTTACAATACTTTACCACTCGCACTTCATGTCATGAGTAACAGTGTGAGGTTCCTGCACTCATCACATATCCCTAAACCTGATTCCTCTTCCCTAACAATATGCCTGGTATCTCTCCATCTCAGCATACTGTTACGGTTTTCATATTCTTTAGATCCATCCCGGGACCCTTAGGTATGGTGGATGTGCACAGGAATCGTGGAGGTTTAATACTACTTAGGCTCATGGGTATAAACAGGAGTTAGGCACACTAGTGTTGATGTAGGAACCACAGACTTGTGAAATGCACAGATAGTGAACTGGAACCGGAGTGATTAGACCAGGTCAACTGGAAGACCACTGGCCTAGTGAGCTGTGAAGGCCACCAAGACCAGGGATACACTCCAGAGACAAAGGTGACCTCCGGGACTCAGGACTATATAGTATTGGTAGATTGGAACTCAGGAATCGGAGTCTAATGTAGTCAGAGTACAGCCTGAGGAAGCTGCAACTCTGGTACTCCTCTGACGCAAGACCTGGAACCAGTGAGGAACTCAGACACAGAGTCAGGATAAGTAATACAGCTACTGACACCTCAGTGTACAGACCGTATAATGCACACTGACCCCTATCCCTGGAACCAGCACCCTTCTCTAAGCCAGCCCAAGACAATAGCACACAGCACAGGGAAACCAATATAGGGTCAGTACAATAGTGCAACCAAGTAACCTGAATAACCATAGAGCACAGAGTAATACAGTAAGGTAACTTCCATGCACTGTCCCAGCAGCACTGATGTAAGCAGAGTCCACGAGATGTAATGATAACCGCGGCAGCACATGCTGGCTAGCACTGAGGAAAGTATTCACAAGAAGAAAAGAAAAAGGTAACTCCTTTGTTTGGGGCACACTGTATCACAAAAATAAAAATTAACTTTTATTTCAAAAATTAAAAAGTCAAATTCATATCGTATATGAATTTGACTTTTTCATTTTTGAAATAAAAGTTAATTTTTATTTTTGTGATACAGTGTGCCCCAAACAAAGGAGTTACCTTTTTCTTTTCTTCTTGTGAATACAGTCTCATTACTCCGTGGGAGCACCTGGTCTAGATATTAAGTAAAAAACAAAATTCTTGTCTCATCTGTATTGTTTACATATTTAGTATTTTTTCTCTTATATTCTTCTTTGACCTGTGCTGCGTTCCTTCCCTTTTCCCATTTCATCCCACAAATAATCTACTTGATTTACTGAGTTATCTCAGTTTCTAGATATGTTCAAGCACGGTCTCTTCTTTCTTTTTCTTTTTCTACACAGTCACTGTATATTCTTTATTAGATGGCATGCTTTAATTTGAAGAGTGAACTAACTAGTAAACGTCATACTGTGGAAGAATTAAATGAGATATTTCCAGATAGATTGAACGAGATAGTACCAAACATTTCATGGGAACATGACTTCAACCTATTAAAACAAAACCTACAGAAAAGAACAAGGGTCCATTGGGATTTAACTACAATTGAAAACTATCTCAAACAAAAGATCACCCCGAGAGGACTCAGGCCCAAAGTTTTTCCAGCTTTTCAGCTAGCTAATAGCAATCTACAGAATGAGTGGGAAACGTGCCTATTGAAGTGCTCACATGAGTTGATGACTATTTTGATTAAATACAACACACTCATTTTGGAAAATTGTGACAAGGAGATTGAACTCCTGGGGAAAAAGTTAGAGATCTGTGAAAAAGATCTGTGTTTTCAAAAATGCTTTGCTAAGGCAAAAGAGGATCTACAGGAATATGAAGAGACTATAATTGAACAAAATAAACTCAACTTCACTAGGGACAAACGTGATTTTGCTAGTGGTTACATTTTTAAATGGAATCGTAACACCAACAAGGATACTCCCAAAGCATACAATTATCAGTATACATCGTCAGAAGCTGAATCTTCCGGAACGGAAGAAATTGATCCCCTGATAACTGGTCCCGGTACTTCCTCTTTTTTAGAGAATCTCCGAGGATCAGGTACACGATACAGAACACAGAGAGGAAACGCACGAGGAGGGGCAAGAATAAAAGGAGAAGAAAGATTATGGGAAACCCCAATGCCCCAACGACAGTCCCAGCGATCCAATCAAAGGAGATAGTTACCGATAATAATTTGCAAATTATTAATCTCTCAAACATCCAATTATCAGATGACCATATTTCTGTTCTCCAAAAGGGTCTCACTTTCTCCCCCACTACCAGTTTTAACAGGTTTAAGTGGGAAAAAGACCTACACCTCTTCGGGAGGAAATTACTCCTTAAGAAGTTTTTTGCAACAAAGGAGACACCTATTTGTGAATCCACTCGTGCATCTATTCCGGACACAATGCCACAATTCGAGCATAACAATATATCATTATGTAATGAAAATGAAGATTGGACAAAGACAACTGATGAATCCCTAACTAATGTCCTTGATTCATCCATATTGTGGTCTGAGGAAGAACAAGTAATCTTGAGAATATTAGATGATTTGGGGGAACAATCAACATCTTATGGAACAGACCATCGTACTACCCAAAACAGACCTATCTGTAGAAGAAAGTCATCTTTTTACCCCCAGACGAACATTTGTCCGGAAGTTCGCATATTCATGGATCTGGTATCCAGGGATATGGACCAACTTGTTAAGAAAACCCCTTATGATTTGAGGTGGGATAAACGTCACAATCTTAGCAGACAGGGATTTGGAGCTTTGAAAGAAATCAATGAATGGTCAGAAGTAGTCATTAAGCCCTCAGATAAGGGTGGGAATGTAGTTATCTGGCCCACTGACATGTATTTAAAGGAGGCCTATCGACAGCTCGGAGATGAAGGCTGTTACCGACACATCATGTTCAACCCTACGCAAAATTTGATGTCCCGTTATAACAGGATAATTGATGAAGCGAAATCAAACGGTATTATTGGGAAACATGAACATGATTTTCTCCAGGTGGCCCACCCTAAGATTCCAACATTTTATTTATTACCTAAAATACATAAAAATGGTGTGGAACCACCTGGTAGACCTATCGTGTCAGGGATAGGAGGACTATCAGATCAGGCAAGTGTTTTTGTTGACACACACCTGCGAGATTATGTAACTACTCTTCCTTCCTATGCCCAAGATACCTCCGATGTTCTTAGATGGATACATGATGTCACACTGGAACAAGGTCATTTTCTAGCAAGTATAGATGTAGAATCGCTTTATACTAGTATACATCATACACAGGGCATTGAGGCTACACGATTCTTTCTCACTATGGAAGGTGCCTCCGATTTTCGGGACTTTGTTCTAGATCTCCTGTCATTTGTTCTGAACAACAACTATTTTGTTTTCAATAAAAGATTCTATTTACAAATGAGGGGGACAGCCATGGGAGCTGCCTGTGCTCCCACCTACGCTAATTTATTTTTGGGGTGGTGGGAGCACTTCCATGTATTTAATGAAGAGAATGAGGAATACACTATGTATGCTTCTATGTGGATCCACTACATAGATGATATCTTTGTGATATGGACAGGAACAAAAGAAAAATTCCAGGACTTCATGATGAAGCTTAACAATAACAACCTTAATCTGAAATTTACCTTTGAGATCCATCCCAAATCCATCACTTTTTTAGATCTGTGACTCACCATCGATGAACAAGGTAACTTGGTATCGGATCTATATAGAAAACCCACTGCAACCAATAGTCTCTTACATTCCAAAAGTCACCATTTTCCACCAACAATTTACAACATCCCAAAAGGTGAATTCTTACGGCTACGCAGGAATTGCTCGGATGAGATGGCTTTTAAAACCCAATGTGATGACCTCATGGAGAGACTCATACAGAGAGGATACAATAAAAAAATGGTCAAAAAAGCAAGACATACAATCTCCAAGACATCAAGGGAATCTCTTATTTTTCCTGATAATAAGATAAAAGATAGTGCTAAGAAGGATAAAGTGAGATTCGTTGGAGATTATTGTCAAGAGTGGAAGGAGTTGACCACTATCATACAGAGACACTGGCATGTACTTCTCCTGGATAATGACTTACAGAAACAACTTGAACCAAAGGTCCAAATGAGCTGGAGGAGAGCCAAAAATCTCAAAGATCGTATGGTACACAGTCTTTTCTCCAAATCCACCAGAAAAGACCCTCAGATTTGTGGCTCTTATCCCTGCTGGCATTGTAAAGCATGTCCTATTATGATGAACCAACACTCTGTCATGGACCGTTTTGGTGTTAACCACAAAATACGTCAGTTTATTAACTGTAGTACCCCTTCAGTGGTGTATTGTCTTGAATGTACCTGCCGTAAAAAATACATAGGCATGACTACGCGTCCATTAAACAACGTATTCTGGAACACATAGGCAATATTAAACATGCTGCTGAAGACCTTACAAAAAAGAAACAAATTAGCTCAGTGGCTAAACATTTTTTCGTACAACATAAAAGCTCATGGAGAGACCTAAAAGCGATGTGCCTGGAGAAAATACAATTGGATATCAGAGGAGGTGATATCACGAAAGAGTTACTTAAGAAGGAATGTGAGTGGACATTTAGGATGGGCACAGTAAATCCAAATGGCCTTAATGAGATCATTAATTACAGCCCTTTTTTGGACACTGGATAGCCAACCTATATCTTCTTTTTATCTTTTCCTCTCTTTCTCCCATGAATTATAGAATTACCTTCCCCCTCTTTTCTCTCCCTTCCTCGTATTAACATTGACCCAGTTTGATTTTTTTGGGGTTATGGATGTTATGATGGAGTTTGGTAACATTACAACATAATATAATAATAATACAAAATATATATATATATATACATACACATTCATCTGTTATAACTTTCCATTCTTGACGGTTTTTTCATTTATTCCCTCACAGTCCTTTTATTTATTTATTTTATTTCATTTCTTTAACTTCACTCATATATTCTTTTTCTTTTTTTATGCACCCCACATACAATAGTATTCTTTATATATATATTTATATAACACAAGTAATTTCATCATATACTGTATATCTCCCTGTTTTAGCAGCTATACCTCACTTATATTCACAGTTATTTTGATACAATTACAGTTATAGTTATATACATTATACACTTAATATGACCTACTCCACACACAATTTCTTCCATTACACTAATATTATCATTTTTTGCACACCTCTATTACCACCACTAATGGTCAGTTATGATATCATAGCTGTAAGGTTTTTTTACATCCTTACAGAATAATTATACTGTTGGGATTTACCTTTTTTGACACCTACCAATCTTTATTTCTAAATGAAGCAATCCATAATACCCATATCTAATATTATGCTGATGGTGAGATAGCGAATATTCTAAATTTATGTTTTTATTTTCTTTTCTTTCTCCGTATTGACATACAGCGGCCAAATATACATATGGGGTTAATCTATATCTCCACATATACCTTTGGAGCCAGCAGATCCGCCCACAAGACGTATCATTTGATATACTATTGGAGCGCTGTGATTGTAATGAGGATTGGAGGATTACTCTGTCAATCAGAGAATCCAATCCAATCAGAAATCCGCCGGATGTATTTATTCCCGGTTAGTACACTAACACGTGAACCCTCTTGAAAAAGCCTTCCAGGCGAAATGCGCGTCGGGCCACGGGAGGACCTGTGCGCACAGGCACTCCGGACTACACAGACGGCAGTCCAGGCCATTTTCCTTCTCCCCGCTGAATATATTGGTTAGCGGTATCTCTGTCCTATTCTCTTTTTTCACCAGACTCTCATCAGACGCCGGTTTTGTTATTCCCACCCTGCAATACTGCGGCAACAGGGGGGTTACACTGCCCACGCTGACAGTAGAGTGCTTTCTATATTTCACTGTGCTATTGGACAGGGACTCTCATTCTCAGTCCAATGCAGATGTAAGACTGGCAATAGCAGATCCCTATTTCCTCATAAATGCACAGGCACTTTCTTTCAATTTAATCTATCATTAGGGACAATTGATGGTTAAATGAGGGACGCCTCATACATGCCTTATAATTAAGGCACTGCCAGATCCGTGTTAATACCGCATCAATCAATATAGGCAGTAATTGATTTATTTATGACACTTTTTTCTATATTCATATTGATATTTTCGCCTACTATATATTCCATTAATTAATTGTATTCTACTAAATGCATTTATTTTTGCTAATATAATTTTTGCTTTATCATTCGTTCAAGAGGAACAGCCTTGGAATATTTGTTTGTCTTTTTTGTGACTTATATGTATTTTGGTTTATCTATTTATTGCATTGGCACTTTCGATATTTCATGTTTATTACTAATCAACTGTTTATCACTATTCATGGTTGTATACACACGTTATTGACTGTGTTCTTTTGAAACTTATACCCCTTTTACACCAGAGAAAAAACCTGGGTCTACCCGGGTCGCAGCTCAGTGTAAAAGGGTCCCTGAAAAATAACCTGGGTCAAGTGACCCTGCAATCCAACCCAGGTAGCTACCAGGGTTGGACCCAGGATGGACCCAGGTAATGGTGCAGTGTAAACGGTGCAACCCGGGTTATCTGACCTGGGTCATGCCTAAAATGAGTGGATTGGTGGTTGTGGAGCAGTCACCTCCCACTTTTTATGACCTCACAGGTTTATTAGGGCAGACCTGAGTTCAGTGTGAACAGGGCTGACCTGGGAGTAACCCAGATCAAAGGTGCAGTGTAAATTGGTCTGACCTGGGTCTGACCAGGGTTGGAACCATGTCCAAAAACCCAGTTCGGACCTGGGTTTTTGGTGGAAAAGAGGTATTAATTTTTTATAAAAATTGCACTAGCACTTTGAATTCTCTTGCTGCTATAGTATCCTATGTTCATTACTAACCAATTGTTTATCATTATTTATGGTTGTATATACACGTTATTGATTGTGTTCTTGTGAAAATATATTTTTTCAATTGCACTAGCACTTTGATTTTCCTTGCTGCTAAAGTGGACTCTACTAATGATCAATTAATTATAAATGTTCATTTTGCACACACACAGTATTGACTGAGGTGTCTTAAAATATTTCAATGGTACTGGCACTTTGATTTTCTCTGCTACTAGTGTGTGTGTATATATATATATATATATATATATACACATATTTTTTTGCTTGACCATATGTTTCATTTAATTAACCATTAATTCAATGTCGTTATATTTATTTAATGACTAGGAGATACTTCCCTAAGGGACACATATGTGCCTTCCTTTTCTGGCTGCGCCAGGCACTTTGATATCTCCTATTGCTGACTATATACATATAACATACAGTCACATTAATTTAATTTTCTTGTTTTTGTTTTTGTTTTAGTTTGGATTATCTACATGAGTATATGAATTTGACTTTTTAATTTTTGAAATAAAAGTTAATTTTTATTTTTGTGATACAGTGTGCCCCAAACAAAGGAGTTACCTTTTTCTTTTCTTCTTGTGAATACAGTCTCATTACTCCGTGGGAGCACCTGGTCTAGATATTAAGTACAAAACAAAATTCTTGTCTCATCTGTATTGTTTACATATTTAGTATTTTTTATCTTATTTTCTTCTTTGACCTGTGCTGCGTTCCTTCCCTTTTCCCATTTCATCCCACAAATAATCTAGCACTGAGGAAAGGTAAGTCTGTATGCAGCATGGAAGCTGACAGGTGAGAAAACAGCGGAAGAGGGAAAGCAGGTAAAGGAATACAGTCTGGCCGAGTGAGGTGGCTGGAACAGTTCTGTATGCAGTGTGGAAGCTCCTTCTCTGACAGATGACGATCACAGCTGCAGATGGAATGCAGGTAACTGCTACAGAGATTGGCACCAGAGGCTGAGATGGTAAACAGCAAGGAACCCACAAAGTAGTAATGGAAGAGGACATGATAACAGGACACAAGGAAAGAACATGGAGGCTTGCACTATCCTGGGAAGGAACACATTGTTCAGGCAATGTGCTGACTCCAGGTGCAGGTATTTATAGCAGACAGTTTATCCCCATTGGAGCAGAGGATCAGGTGAGCACTGCTGAGCTGCTCAGGTGCAATAGGTAATTGCAATGGAAAGTCTCTGCAAAGGCCTGGTGACAGCAATGACGACGACTCTGAGGGTGTCAGAAATGCTAAAACTCAGATTCATGACAACGGTATAGGTTGAAGATGGTTAATAATTCTTATTATGCCTACCTAATAATGCATTATATATGATACAGGATTCATAAGAATAGGTAGGGTAAGAATATATGGGATCATTATCATATCTACAATGCTAGACATTTATAATACCTGTCACAGTAATAATTTCATTCAAGATATTTATATACTTAGGGTGTCTAATATTAATAAATCAGTATTAGTATACATACTCTATTGGAAGAGCATATACCTCAGGACCTCTAAATATTAAACTATCAGTGGATAACAACATCATCTCCACCTTATATTCCAATATCACTTACAAACAGGATGTAGTCAGGAAGCCGACGGTCGAAATGCCGACCAACGGCTTCCCGACTGTCAAATCCGGCAGGGGTCTATAATGATAGGCGTCAAAATCCCGACACCTATTATTATCTCTACGCCGGAAGCCCAAAGCCCAGCATTCCAAATGAAGGTAAGACGGGCGGTGGGCGCGGACAGCCGCAGGGGTAAGGGTTAGGTTAGGGGCTCCCGGGGGGGACTTAGGGTTGGGCTCTCCCCCGGGAAGGTTAGGCTAGGGGAAGGGGGAGTTAGGGTTAGGCACCCCTGGGGGGAAGTAAGGGTTAGGCTTCCCCCCGGAAGAGTTAGGTTTAGGCACTTACAGGGGGGAGGTTAGGGTTAGGCACTAGGTGGGAGGTTAGGGCTAGGCACCACTAAAGGAGGGTTAGGGGGGGTAGAGGGTTAGGGTTAGTTAATTTACTTACCCCATCAGGATTTGAACTGCCAGACTTAAGTCCGGCAGTAAATCATACTGATTCCCTTGCAAACGATGTGTGAGTGACACTGACAGCCCATATGTCTTAGATCATTTGTCTATACCTGACAGTCTGATGAATAGACAATTACTAGCATTTCTATTGGTGCGAGGAAACACACCCACAACAATGAGCTGCCGGGACCCTGCACAATAGTAACCAGAAGCCGGCGCTCTCAACATAACAGAAGAGTGGGATACAATTGGCTGGTTATAGCATATGACCCAAACAAAATCTGATTGGTCCTAAAAAATGAATCTCTCCCAGGTGGTTAAGGAAGCCGGATTTGCCTTGAGAAACTGTAAACAGTGAAACGCAGGTCTGCATGCACGTCCCTCCCATAGTGCTCTCTATGGGAGCCGGCTCCTCGGATCTATGGGAAAGACGTCCCTCCCGTAGTGCTCTCTGCGGGAGCCGGAAGCCAGAGCTCAAGAGTGAGCTCCGGCTTTCAGCTGCCACTGCAGGGAGGGAGCCGGGTGCCCGCTGGTAACAAATCTCTGCGAGCGCCCGGCAAATGGAGCCTCCCTGCGATGGCTAGTGGGGGGAACGGCGCAGTTTTACTTTTTTTTCTTCTGGGTTTTTCTTTTTCTTCTGGGCACTCAGTGGCACCCTCTATGGGCCGGCACTCTGGGCGACGGCCCTGTTAGCACGCCCCTAGAGCCGTCACTGCCTATATATATGATGGCTAATTGTAGACAACTAGATCCCATAAGATAAGCACATGGATAAAATCTATATCTAACATCGTACAATGCAATAACCTGGGGACAGAGCCACTCCAGCCGCCCGATCCACCCATGTCACATTGGGAAATAATGTTTATCCACCTTGCTCCTTTTTCTAAAAAACAATCCGTTTTTTAATATGGATGTAATATAATAATAAAGCAGGAGTACACACAGTTACATTTTTTTCTTTTCATTTTATTTGCACATTTCACAATTCATTACTGATGAGGGATGTTTTTCCTTCTTTCTTTTTGTACACGCAGGCCATTGCCAGCTTGTTTAATCTCATTATATCTGAAGCAAATATTCTATTTTTCATATAAAAATTAACATCAGGTTATAAGCAACATAAATATATGAACTTCGCAAAGTGTTTAACCAGAATTATATACCCTTTAAATCATTTGGATAATTTCCTTTCATAAAGATAACGATGCACACAAAGTGTTATAAGTAAAATGGTTTTATATTCATCAAATCAATCTTCATAAAATCAATGCTTAAACTTAACAATACTAGACAAAATAGAGAGAGAGAGAGAGAGAGAGAGAGAGAGAGAGAGAGAAAATGGCTGCTATGTGAGATGTGTGTGGGGGTTGTTGAAGCCCTTATCCTATTGTTCAAACCGCATGGTCTCTGATCACAAACTCCATTTTGAATGTCACAAAACTCACATAATGTTGTAACTTCTGTAAATCATATAACTATACCACACCAAAACTGGGTAGAGTTATAACTATGATCACAAGACTAGTGATTCACAACTTCCATTGAATCAAGCACATGATTCAATGGGGAAACGTGGAGCACATGGAATTTCCTTTGTTCACACCACATGGAGGTAGCCATCTTTAACAAACTGCAGACTAATCTTTCACACGGTAATTATTATTTATACCAAATCTATTTGAACTATAAAATCCCCAAACTATGACAGTACATAACTTCACAATACTATCACAATATGGCTAGCAATCTGCAACTCCCATGGAACCACAACCACTAGCTGAATTCAACCTGAAATATTTACATTCCATACTACAATATTTCAACCAGATTCCATTGTATAATGTTTCAGAAAGTATAAACTACTAAACAATGTACATTACTTATAAATTTATTACAATGTAATTGACCACTACCGAATTACGGGTTCCTTCATCACCAGCTGATATCAAACAATTATATATCTACAGATTGCAATATTTTACCCAATTTCCATCTTAATCTTAACTACACGATGTTACAGTCAGATCACAAGAATACAACATACACTAAACCTATCTCTCTCAGACAGTGCTATTGTTAAAGCACATGGTGGATCGTATGAACGAACTACAGTCTCCATTAAACACATGTGAATAGACAAAGACTATACCATATCATCCACTGTATGCTAACACAGACTTATGAATTCCCTTACCAAACTACAAACTTTTACATATTGTCTACTACAGATTGAGACAAACTTGCTACAAATCCACTAACCATTCAAGGCATATTCAAAGCATTACAGCTTGATAACCTTGCTGTTAACAAAGATTCCACTATGAACCACAATATTAATCACTACATAAATCACTACAAACTATACTAACTTCTTAATACATAAGCCATATCCCTTAAAAATACATGATTTCTACATCTTGCCTGTAAGCCATGTGTGGAAGGAGAGACAGAATACTTAGCCTCCAGGTAGATAAACAGCCAGTTTCTCCATGTCTCCAACAGATTGAGTTTGCATCTTCCTAGTCTGGTTGCCATGGTCAGAGTGACCATGTCCTTCAGTTAGTATAATTGAGGTCTGGAGTCTCTTTGTGAACCCAACTCCGCCTTGAACACACCTGATAGGTATGTTCAAAAAGGGGATGTTTCAATCCTGTCCCAACAGTGAGTCAGCTGTGTGTTTTGAGTAGCTGTATTTTCCCAGCCTCCCACCTGCAAGGTGTTGTACCCCAAACAAAGGCATCCCAAACCTTATTGTGTTATCTAGAGCCTCAGGCAGGAAACTGTGGCTCTTAGCTAGGGATAAACAAATGCTAATTAGATTATATTGTGGGGTCTCTTCCCATCATTTTGTATGTTAAACCATCTGGCCAGACTAGTTCTGGGATCTGACTCTCTCTGGAATATATGAATGACACATATATATTTGATTCTAATTGTATAAGGAATTATTATTATTGATTTTAATATACACACTGTAACAATTACACATCTATGAGTGAAATTCTTCCCTATCCTACTTAAAGCAATATTTCCCTGGTTTTAGTCCCATAACAGGACATTTTAATAAAGAGGGAATAAAAGTCATGTTTTATATTTATTTAAAGATCTACTATTGTGCGTTACAGATCGACAGAACCCTATTTTCTCCTTTCATTTTGTAGTTGGTGTCCTGGCTGCTTCCTGCAGGTTAGATTAGTCAGCTGGTGAGGCAGCCGCCGGTGGAGCAGGTGATGGTGGCGGTGTCAGGTCTAGTGCTGCCAGGGTCACCTACAAAGAGAAGATACTGTATCACATCCTCTCGGTCACATCAGGCCGTCTAGGTGAGTAGAATGACAGCTGTGATTAAAAACCCGCCCTTTACAAGCACCTGTGCAATGTCATTAAGCTGATGTGAGCGACCACCATACTTTCTATTTGCAGTTTTGAGAGGCATAAAGGGAGCCAGCTATGGGAAGATGTGCTGGTTTCTGGGGTACCTCCCAGGTGAGTCAGCTCTCGGCTTATACATGTGCTGTTATCATGCAGTACATTCATTTGTAATTATATGACCCAGAGTGGGTGCTACTATTAGGTAGCAACAATTTTTTAGGGTGAGCGTTTGGGCGTGGGACCCCAGAGTTGCTCTGGCTGGGCCTTTTTTAAGGCATCACCACTTAATTCACATAGATCATCACCTTTATATTTGTTTGTTTATTATTTATGTAATTTTAATTCTTTCTCATTATATTAACACTATTGATTTATCTTTACACATCTATACTTTACACTTCACTATCACCTTTTTTCCCTTTTTCGTGTGATGCCCTGGGGATGGTCCTTGGTTAGAATATTTTGGGGTTCCGTGCGCCTTGGACGTGTACCCCATAATGTTAGGGACGCTGGTATAGAGGAGCCATGACGTTTGCCCGGCGCTTATTCATATATTTGCAAATGTATGTAACCAATACCTCTGAATTTCTATTATTATGTAGGATTCAAGTATTTTTATTGATATTGCTGCAGTGTGCTGGAGGGCAAATCCCTTTTTTTTCAGGAATTAATAATGTACCTGGGCCAAATGTAATTCACCACCTACTATTCCAGCCCTGTTCTACATAAAGAGAAAATGTCCTGTATAGAAAGATCTGCATCTGACCTGTCCCTGCAGCTGCCGTATCTCCTCTTTTAACGATTAAGGGGGAGATGTATCATCGGCGAAAATGCGATAAAACCCCGAAAATGCAGTTTTCTGGGGTTTTACCGCATTCCCCGTATGTATTAAGCAGCAGGATGCGCTGCATTCTGCTGCTTCGCGTTGCTAGGTAACGCCACCTTCAGGTTGCATTACCCAATAGAAGCCTATGGGCTTCTTAGCGCGACGCTCGAGGCTGGGAGGGATCCGGATGGATGCGCATGTGCAGAAGGATTTCTGGGTGTTAAACCCGGAAGTCCCTCTGCCCGGCAGCATAGTAAAGGACAGCTCTCATCGAGAGAGCTGTTCTTTGCGGTATTCTTGGTACATACCACGGTAATTAACCGCGGTATGTACACGAAGTCGGGGGGGATGTATCGCATCGGCAATATTGCCGTTAATAAATCTCCCCCTCAGTCTTCTGCTTGTTCTTTAGCATAATATGCTGCATCTGCTCCGTGTCTAGCTGGAGAAGAGCCTCCACTTCCAGCTTCATTTGTGTCATCGGATCTTAGGACAAGAGACTATCAGCTTAGGCCATTACACATCACATTGCTTTATTCCTCTCTAATCATGCAGTATACTACTAGCTACATAGCCCTACACAGATCAGAGACATTGTTTTCAGGCTCAATAAAGATTACATTTCACGTCACTCATGTAAGTGGAGCAGTCAGAATAGTGGTGTCACCCATGCAGATTTCCTATGCACCTCTATGGGATGTGAGAAAAAAACAGCGATGTAGCTGGCCATGCTGTGCTGGGATTGGCTATGCCAGTAGCTGAATTGCACCCTAACTGGTAGAGGTGCAGAGAGGGGGGTGAGCAG
Source organism: Taudactylus pleione (assembly GCA_031769625.1). Lineage (NCBI taxonomy): Eukaryota > Metazoa > Chordata > Amphibia > Anura > Myobatrachidae > Taudactylus > Taudactylus pleione. The sequence goes on from JAUIMM010000370.1 coordinate 8,971,811, forward strand.
GTACTTACATGGGCCGGCTGGAGGGGCCTGGAGGAGCCCGGGTCAGTAGCACATCAGGCGAAAAGAGAGGAAAGTCAGCTGCTGCTAAGTGGACTCTCTCTCTCCCCTGGCCAAGACACGCTGCTGTGTGCAGGGCTGCGGAGGGTCTATGGAGACTGCTACTGCTCTCCTCTCTCACTGCTAGTGTTATGGGAGGGAAATAGCACTGCTCCCCCCCACCCCAGATCTGCCCCCTGGGTATGATGTAAGTATAGATCCTGATTAGGCTGATCCCAATTTATTTTCAATGAGTAAAACTATTAATTATATATAATGGAGCCTTATTCAGAGATGTACACAAGTCTTCCACAAATACTATAGGTGGACATCTCCATCTCCCGGGTTGCCCCATTACTTCTGTTTGGGGATCATTGTTCCAGAGCACTTCTGTTTACCTTGATAAATTACTACAAGTTTGTGTGGTGGGTCACCCTAATTACCTACTAGACACCAAGAATAAGTTTGGTTCCTTAGGAGTGATCCCCTCCAAAAGCTTGCTATGCAGCATTGATATTTCTATCTTATATACTGTAATATCCAATTCTGAGGATATTGAGACTGTGTGTAAGTTACTCGCTGACAATCCCTTGTATTGTGGGCCCAATATTAGCCTGTTCTCTGAATTTCTGCATATGATTTTGCCACGAAATTATTTCATTTTTGATGGTAAATTATTCCTGTCACTCATTGGTTGTGTGATGGAGTCAAATGTGGCCCCATGGTATGCCAATGCATATATGTTTCAGGCAGAGCAGATATCACCCGACATCTCCAAGTACGGCTTGCCTTACTCGCAGTATTTATGAGCCAGGCATGTGTGCAGTGATATAAAGGTCACTATTGATGGTATGGTTGCTAAATTCCATGAGAGGGGTTGTGATAGGAGTTCCGTATTGATAAGGAGTGGGCTTTTGCTGCTCCTCGTTAACAACTTTGGCACTCCAAGACTAGAACTAGAGACAAAAAAACGTATGCCGTGGGTTCATCACTTTAATGATGTTAGTGGGAGCATAACACATTATACTAAACGGCCAATTGTACAATATGATCCTGAATTTGAACCTTGCAGAGACCACTGTTATGCCTTGTTATACTGGTGGTAGCAATATTCGCAATTGGGTAATTAAATCTGATATTAGTAATTTTGGACAGAGCGAAGCAGAGCATTTCCTTAGGCATAAAAATGGAGGCATTAAGGGCCTGATTTAGCATGGATAGCTATTGCAATAGCGTACGCAGATGGCCAATTTTTGTGTACTGTACATGTGTATACTCCGCAGTGCGCAAGTTAGCATTATGATCGCAATGCGATCACTCACGCAGATACAAAGCCATCGCAGATGGAGGGATGGGACATCAGTATTTGGGGGTGGTGACAGGGGAGTGGTTGGAGAAACACAGACGTGCCTTTCCATTTGAACGCCATTGCATGGGCATGCATAAATTAGCCACTGCGATGCATACGCAGCTTGAGTACTCACTGAGTGCGACGAGGTTAGCAATTTCTAAGTAAGGTTAGGTCTGTTGTAATTATGCATGATGGGCCCATGTTCCCGATGTACGCAGGAATGCAAGGTATTATGGAAGTGTGAAAGTGGTAGTGGGCGTCTCTATGCTGGCTTTGGGTGTCTCTGCGTTGGCTTTGCGACTGCAGTCATTAGCATATTTTCGCAGCAGACTTGCGTGCGTAATCGCAGTTGCGATTGCAATAGTGATCCATAATGAATCAGGCCCTAAGTGTGTAAATTGCCTGAGGTGCAGGTATCTCACTAGTGGTGATAGTTTCTGTCAGCCTTATAGTGGAAACGGTTTTTCATTAGACACAGACTTAGCTGCAGCACCAAGTTCATTGTTTACCTGATCACGTGCCCATGTGGGTTATGTTATGTGGGCAAAACTGACCGCACATTACGTGGATGTATGGCCATGCACTGGTCTGCAATTCCATCTGCCAGTATATCTGGTACTAGCGACCAACCGATTGCCAGACATTTTGTAAAAGCAGGTCACAATCTTTCAACCCTAAGATGTATGATCATCGATCATATTCCGGCCTCCATTAGGGAAGAAATAGATCCCTCAAATTACGCCAGTGTGAATCTCGCTGGATTTATAGGTTAGGTACTTTATGCCCTAGGGGTGTGAATGATAACTGCTTCCTATAATATTTTGGTATGTGCCATTTGTACTTTAGGCCGTCTGTTCAGTCTGTGATCAGGTATTCTGTGGTGTTGGCCACCCTGCCCACATCTATGGACGTCTGTTGGGGCTGACATAACACTGCATTACCTGAGTCTATTTTTCTCTATTGACCTATCCTTGTATCACATTGCTGTGGATTAGCTGAGTACCTTGTGAATCAATGTTTTATATTGTCGTCACCCTGGCCGCAACTACGGACGACTGTCGGGGAGGTGAGTCAGGTTCGCGTTTCACTGCATCACTTGGGGTCCTTATTGTAATTCTGTTGATTATTTATATTGTATTTTAAGTTTCTCTGCTTTCCAGCCTTCTTAGTAGACCCAACGCCCTAATTTATAGGTGTTGTAAAAGGTAATTGTTTAAGACTGTTTTATATATTTTTTAATTTCTCATGCTTTAATGCTCTTTCCTTTGGCTATTTTAGGGCCATGTTGTACTCTATTTATTGATCTAATGTTTATTATTGATATTTGACCCAAGCTATTGGGCTATACAGTTGTTTGACTGATGTCTATAGCCCCAAGTCGGCGACTTTTGTCTATATTGATAATCAAACAACATCACACTGACAATTAGATGTTTTTCAGCTTGATTATTAGCTTGTGTGTGTTATATCCTGTTTTGGCATCTATTTGTACAGTGATCATGACTTGTTGACTAGTTTTTAATTCTTCAAATGGGATTTAGTTAGAGAATGACGTTTCTTATTTTGACTAACCTGAGTGTTCATTCTGATTAATATTCTTAATAAAACTTTTATCTTAACTTATTAAAAAATGTTCAATAGACAATATGGGTTACAAATGTGTAAAGGTTTGATTTCCTATGTATATTGTACAACTTCTAGGTATGCTCATTATAATTATTGACAATACATACACACTTGTATCCTGCTGTAAGCTGTTTCTGTTTTTTTATTTTTAGTTTCACTTTGTTACTATGGTAATGGGATGCATTGATGACATTATCGGAGGGGGTTTCATTTACTGGACCTGGATGCCGCTGTTCTGCACGTGGTGTTACTGGGGGTATAAGGTCAGTAATTGTATAAATGTATTTTCTTCTTCACGGTCCATAGGGCTCATCAGGGGAGACAATGGAGGGTAGGTGGGACTTGGAGGACTGGACACCAACAGCAAAGCTTTTCAATCCCAGGATGCTCCGGTCCTTCCCCTTATACATTTGCCCACAGCCTGAGGGCAAATCAGTTTTGTTGGTGTCCGTCAGCAGCTGGATTACCGTTTTAACAGTGGGGCTGCTATTTAGCAGCCCCAGCTCATTTTTATAATTTACTTTTATTTTAATTTATTTTACTACTGAGCAGCAGCGCGAGACATTCCTTTGGACGTCTGCACTGCTGCTCCATCACCCCTCCACAGCCACGTGACACCAGACCAGTGGTGGATCGGGGGGGGGCGATTGGAGTGATCGCCCCCCCCAGCACAGACAGTCCTCGACCATCTCTCTCCTCCTGCACTGAACACAGGCTGTGTGCCCGCCCCGCCCCTTAACTGTACACTCCTCCTACTAGTCAGCCTGCTATGTGCATGATGAGAAAGAAGCCGTGCTGTGAACGGAGGTGGGGGGATAAGTGCGAGAGCTGCAGTATCCAGGTTGTAAGTCATTCCTGTGTGACAGTGTGTGTACCCGGCTCCCAGCCTAGGGGCAAAGGGCACTTACTGTAGCGCTTGCAGAGTGCGGGTGGGCTTTTCCTGGGGGTTAGAGTGAGTCGGGTGACAGGGCAGGCTACTAAAAGTTTAGTTCACAGAGTGGGTCAGCTGCAGATGGCAGAGACTGTGAGACAAGTTGGGAATGTAGTAGCAGGCAGCCAGCAGCAGCATCCTGTCCTCTCTCTCCCTCCCATCCACACTACACTTTATCTCTGCACAGTGCACACCCGGCATCATGTACTCTCCGACTACTTTAAGCAGGGTCTGGTGCTGTGTTTTTAAACACACTACAGCCCAGGGTAGGGTAGGAACTGTTTGCACATGTCCTGGAGGGGAAATGCTAAGAGATGGGTGACCTGAAATATACCAGTGACAGGCAGCTCTGCTCTCACCATTGCTCCCCTACTGTAGACTCTGGTTTTGTATACATGCATTTAGTACACTTTGCATTATACAGTACACACACAGTGAATACATAAACATATTGTATATAAATTGTAATAATTATGTGGCCACAAAAAACATGTAAAGGGGAGGAGTTGGGACCAGAAGGGGGAGGTGCCAGTACAAGAAAGAGGAGGAGTCAATATTAATTATTAAATCGCCCCCCCCTAAAAGAACCATCCAGATCCACCACTGCACCAACCCTCGGCTAGGTACTCTCGGTGGGGCTCCAAGGGGGACCTAGCTAGTAAGGCTCCCCAGACTCCAGACTGCAGCCGGGCTCAAGGGGATCACTAGACCATCAGGGCATTACAAGCACTGGCGCAGGGCACAATTAAAGCCAGGGGATCGGGTGGTTAATGTCAGCATGTCACAATCCTGGCTAGTTTTTACCTTTTGTGACTTACCTCTGCCAGCTGCTCCATGGATCTGTGTTTGTAACTCTGCTGGGACATCTGCTCTGGCTGAATCATGCTGGCTGTTACATCTCTGTGTGTGCAGAGCTCTCACCTCCCCACACTGATTAAACACCTGGACCCTGCTCTGTCTGTGAGCATTGCTAGTCTTAATTGGAATCACAGGTGTGGTCCTGATTCTCAAGGGTTGCACAGATGAATACTCCCTCTGCATGCTGTGCCTTGCTCCACTCTGAATGCCACTGCCAGACCACCTGTCTGTATCCACCAATCACTGCCAGACTCTAGGTATATAGATCCTCCTCTAATAGCACTCACTGCTTGAACATCTTGTTACATTCCATGGTGTACAACTTATGCTATAGCTGTACCTCTGAGTACCAGTATGTCCCAGGCTCCTGCTGGTTCCTAGACCTGTGCTATCCGTAAACCTGCTGCGTTCAGCTATCCACGCTACCAGCCTCTCACCCACGGCTCCCAGGCCGCTCCAAGTAGCTTACACGCTACCAGCTTCTCCACACGGCTCCCAGGCCGCACCAAGTACCTTCCACGTTACCATCTCTCACCCACGGCTCCCAGGCCGCACCAAGTAGCTTCCACGCTACCATCTCTCACCTACAGCTCCCAGGCCGCTCCACATAGCCACCCAGCTACCAGCATCTACCCACGGCTATCCAGCCGCTCCATGTAGCCACCCAGCTACCAGCATCTACCCACGGCTATCCAGCCGCTCCACGTAGCTACCCAGCTACCAGCATCTACCTACGGCTATTCAGCCACTCCAGCCCCGGTGTCTTCTCCTCAGGTGCTGGCAAAAATTGCGGACCACCTAGCGGTCCCTGTGGTAGCTCCCCCTATGGGATGGCCACAGCAGGTACTCCCTGCAAATTCTTTGCTTTCCCCATGGCTAAACATACTTTCTACCTCAGTGCAGAGTCTGGTGGATACCTCCACAGCCTTTCAACAAATGCTGCAAAAGGAGAGACCGTTACCTAGTAAACCTATTAAACGTGCTGTGTTATCTTCCCAGTCCACCCAGCTATCAGATTCTGAATTATCATCTGGGGAGGTAGAAGACGCAGACCTCTCTCACTCCGCCTTCCCCTTGGGAGACGAGGAACACTCCTCTAAAGTGAATATACCTGCACTTGTGAGAGCTGTAAATCTATTCTTCAAATATAAAAGTCAGAATCCACTCCTAAGACAAAGGAGCCCCTCTTTAAACAACAAAAGGTAGTTTTACCAGAGTTTCCTCACTCTGATCAGCTAGCTAATCATATGAATGAGGCATGGAATATGCCCAGGAAAATATTTCAGCTGCCTAAACATTTAGGTTCCATTTACCCTCTCCACAATACTGATTGCACTAAATGGGAATTCCAGCAGTGAATTCCCACGTGACTTGTCTGGTTAAGAATGCTACCCTACCTATCCATACAGCAACCTCCTTGAAGGAGACTACGGATAGAAGGATGGAAGCTTGTCTAAAATCTATATACTCTCTTACAGGAGCTATTATTCATCCTACTTGGGCTACAGCCTGGGTGGCAAAAGCCATTGAGAGTTGGGCAGAGACCCTAGAAGAGTAATTTCCTTCTGATGCTTCGAGGGAAAAGCTGTCCTACAAATCTCACATTATAGATGTAGCCTCCTATATGGGTGAAGCAGCTCTGGATACAGCTTTCCTAGCTTCCAATGCATCTGCCACTTCTGTAGTCGCCCACCGTATTGTTTGGTTCCACTCATGGAAGGCAGATTCGGACTCTAAAAAGGTATTGGAGTCTCTGCCTTATTCTGGGGATATCATGTTTGGTGACAATTGTTTGGAGGTGGTCTAGGCACAGGTTTTAAGCAAACTTGTATCTGCGTGGTAACTACATATATATATATATAACTGGAAATTGATTAGTTTACAATGATAAGTATTTCTCACAAATGAGTTTCTTTAACTATTTTAGCCGATGGTGCTCCCCTAGAGTCAGTAAATCAAAGGACACAGGAAAGTAGATCTCATGTTTGGCCCAGAATTGGTCAAAATTGTGACTACCTTGGCAGCTTCCAAGACGGCGTTCCTGCCATCTGCATATAATGTGAAGCCTCGGATGTCATCTTTTCATCCTCAAGGGAAAGCTATAGGTCAGTCCTTTCCAAGGCATCAACTAAGGCATCCAAGCCTAGGACAACAGACCTGGGCTACTAGACGTCCACTTACCAAACCTGAGGACAAGCCATCAGGCTGACGTGGTGGGCCTCTCCCTGGGGGCTCCCAGGGTGGGAGGCTGACTTCTTCAATTCGCCCAGTTCTGATGTTAGATAACATCAGATGCCTGGGTAAGAGAAGTGGTCTCCATGGATATGCCCTCTCCTTCCTGAGGCAACCCCCCCAGCAGTTCTTTTGCACAGGACCTCCATCTGACCCAAGGAAGGCCCTGCTGCTCCAAAAGGCCATTCAGTCCTTACTGCTCTGAGGAGTAATAATTCTAGTCCCCTCTTCACAGCGAGGGGTTATTATTCTACCCTTTTCTTAGTTCAGAAGCCCAATGGATCTCATCAGCCTATCCTCAGCCTCAAGTCTCTGAACAAGTTTATCAGGGTGCCCAGGTTTCGTATTGATACCTTCCGCTCTATTGTCCTGGCTATGGAGCCTGGGGAAATTATGGTGTCTCAGGACATTCAGGACACTACATGTACCTATAGCACCTTCTCATCAACAATATCTTCAGTTTGCTATACTACAGCAACATTACCAATTTCAGGCTCTGCCTTTTGGCCTTTCCACGGCTCCTTGGGTCTTTACCAAGATCATGGCAGTTATGACGGCCTATCTTCATTGTCAAGGGATCAGATTGCTCCCATACATAGACGATCAATTGCTGTTGGCCAGCTCCCCAGAAATTCTTCACCACCATCTACAGGTAACTATTGCCTTTCTACAAACATACTGGATAAAGTCTTCCTTGACACCTTCTCAAAGAATGGTACATCTGGTAGCCCTCCTGGACTCTCAGGTTCAGAGAATCTTCCTAACAGCAGACAAAATCTAGGTATTGCAGCGCCAGGTGTGCAAACTACTACACAGTCACCAAGTGTCAATTCACTCTCCAATGTAGACCCTGGGATCCATGGTGTCCACCTTCAACATGGTGGAGTTCGCTCAGTTTCACTCCGGGCCCCTACAACACCTGATCCTCTCCAGGTGGAACGGCTGCCCAATGTGCTCAGATCCTAGATGATGGGCCTCTCCCCGGAGGTTCACCTGTCCCTAGCCTGGTGAGACCTTTGATACATTTGCCTCTGAGGATGCTCATCATGGACGCAAGCCTCCTCGAGTGGGGCGCAGTGACCGGCCAGCACTCCTTCCAAGACTCCAACCGAGGTGGTCTTACCAATCAACGTCCTGGAATTTTGAGCCATCTACAGAGCCCTCACTCTTGCTCAGTATATTCTTCAGGGCAGGCCAGTACAAGCACAGTCTGACAACGCCACAGCAGTGGCCTACTTCAATCACCAATGAGGCACTCCAAGTCGGATAGCAATGACAGAAGTGTCCCGCATTTTCACATGGGCCAAACATCATCTCCCAGCCTTCTCCGCAATGTTCATCCCAGGAATTCTCCATTGGAAAGCAGATTTCCACAGCCATCCCGACGTGCATGCAGGAAAGTGGGGATGGACAAATGGGGTCATCCAGTGTTTCGGAGCCAGCACAAGGGACCCTAATGCAGCCTTCGTGGATGCATTATCTGTGAGGTGGACCTTTCAATTGGTGTACCTCTTCCCTCCAATATCCCTTCTTCCTCAGCTTCTTCAGAAGTTCAAACAGGAAGGGGGCAAAGTCCTGTTGGTAGCTCCAGCTTGGCCCAGACACCATTGTTACTCAGATCCTCAAAGTCACTCCATAGACTTTCCTCTTCAACTTCCTCTATGACCAGACCTGTTATCTCAGAGTCCCTGTCTACATCCGGACTTCGCCGGCCTGTCTTTAATGGCTTGGCTCTTGAGACATCCCTACTAAGAGCTAAGGAATTTTCTAGCTCTGTGGTCCAGACCATGCTCAGAGCACGTAAACCTGCCAGAATTTATTACCGGATATGGCATACATGTTTCCAGTGGTGTGCTCCTAGAAACTATGACCCTCAAGTTTTTAAGGTTTCTAGAATACTTGCCTTTCTTCAGGCTGGATTGCATCTTGGACTTTGCCTAGCATCTCTGAAAGTGCACGTCTCTGCTCTGTCCATCTGGTTCCAGTGCAGAATTGCTCCTCTACCGGATGTTCACACCTTCCTAAAAGGTGTTCTAAGTATACAACCTCCCTTTTTCCCTCCTGTGGCTCCATGGGATTTGCCAGGGGTTCTCCATGCACTTCAGGAACCTTATTTCGAACCTCTGGAATCAGTGGATGTCAAGTGGCTCACTGCAAAGACTTATTTAGGGATGCTTTCATGTCGCTCCCCCTTTTTAATCTTTCATCAGGACAGAGCTGTTCTTAGAAGGTGCCCAGGCTTCTTTCCCAAGGTGGTCTCTCTTTTCCACCTAAATTAAGGAAATTGTGGTTCCGGCATTTCAATCACCAGACCTCTCAGCAGGCGAGGCTTCTTTGGATGTGGTCCGTGCTCTGAAGATCTATGTAGACCATACTAGTTCCATCAGGAAATCGGACCCTCTTCATCTTATATGGATTCCATAAGGAGGGATGGCCAGCTAACAAACAGACTCTGGCAAGATGGCTTTGCATGACTATGTCACAGGCTTACACTCAGACGGGCCTTCCTGTGCCAGCTACAGTATCTGCTCATTCTATTTGCTCTCTGGGTCCCACGTGGGCAGCCTGGCCTTGCATAGCTGTTCAGCCACTGCTGAACAGCTATGCAAGGCGGCCACGTGGTCTTCTATCCACACCTTTTGTAGGTTTTATGCCTTTGATACATTTGCCTGTCAGGATGCTTCCTTCGGACGCTGGGTTCTCCTCTCAGCTCAGGAGTTACCCGCCCTTAAACAACTGCTTTGGGACATCCTAATTGTCTCCCCTGTGGAGCCCTTTGGACCCTAAAGAAGCAAAAGTGTAGTTATGGTAAAACTTACCCTTGTTAACTCTCTTTCTTCAAAGTCCATAGGGTCCACAGGGCACCCACCCAGATGCACCTGGCTTCTATGGGTTTCTTTTCTAGATCACTTATTTCCTTCTGTGTGAGAGAGTGATTCTTCATTTTACCAGTCTTCCTTCTCTCCTATCCTGCTCCTGCCTTGGGCTTGTTAACTAAACTGAGTTGCCCTCAGGCTGCGGGCAGGTTATAAGGGGAAGGACGGAGTATCATAGGATTGAAAAGCTTTGCTGTTGGTGTCCGGTCCTCCAAGTCCCACCTACACCCCATTGTCTCCCCTGTGGACCCTAAGAACTTCGAAGAAAGAGAGTTAACAAGGGTAAGTTTTACCATAACTCTTCTTTTTGTACCCTGATGATGATGTAATAAAGCATCGAAACCTTGGAGCTATATCCCTGCATCTGAGTTCTGTATACTTACCTGAGTGCTGCTGTCACCTGTATGTATATTGAGAGCTCCTTCTAGGGCATGTTTGGAGAGCACTGGGGCTGTTGTTCTTTTCTATGGGAGACCCCACCTGACTGTGTATTTATATACAGATATGTCCACATACATCTAGCCTCCTTGTGCGTTAAACAACCCTTGTAGTCACGCCATGTTGTGGTGCGACTCAGTGCTGAGCGTCATTTTGTGCAACTTTTTTCCTTACAGTGCATCTTATTCCCAATGCGATGCAAATAGGACGCCCAGCAACTTATACTGATTAAAATGATACGGGGCATGCCTATATTCTGTGTGCGACTGCTGGTGTATCTGCATGTGACATGCTACGTTACACAGCCACTGACACTGTAATATAGCATTTCACATGCAGATATAACTGCAGCCTGCAGGCTTAAATGCATTGATCAGTCTATGATCCAAAAGCCATTACTCACGTACTATGGTGTGTGAACTTATGATTGTGACTACTGAGCTTTGTGTTTAATATACAGTAGATAGATAGATAGATAGATAGATAGATAGATATAGATCTTTCTAAATATTATTCAGAAGACGTGGAGTAATGTGCTGTGCTGTCTGTTGTTGGTTGGTTGTTGCGTCTATATTGTATGTTGCTTGTTTTCTGGTATAATAGGTTCATGTATTGATGATGTGTCAGAATTGCGTTTGTGTGAGGATCGCCGTAGTGTTTGGGTTTAAGCTTTGTCTAATTGGTCTGTGTATGGTATTTCTTAAGTGTTTGGGAGATTTGACAGCGTTGGTTGTTGAGCTCTACACGTGTTCATTCTAGCACCCTGCACCTGTCACAGCCCATGCAGTTCCTCTTTCCTGCCTGGGGTGTCGCCCCTGCTCTGGTGCTTCTGGTGGGAGAAGGGGCATTTGCTAAGTATGTCAGTCCAGTTTTTCATGAATGTTTAGTTGATTTTATTGTGTGATTTTTTTTTTATACTTACCCTGAATATTGTGTTATTGGGGGGAATTCAATTCAGTGCGATGTTCAATAGTGGCGGTAGGGAGCTCCCGAAGCTATTCAATACACCGCACTGTTTGGGCGTGCAAAGGATTTCTTCTCGCACGCCCTGGGGATGCGAGGAAAAATCCGACAAAAGTGCTGGGCGCGCAGCTGTTTTACTGCTTAGAGTGAGGCTAACAATCGCAGCACTTTAGTCAGAGAATGCCGGTTCTCACTCCTTAACACGCTCGTTAAGTCGCGAGAACCAGCATTCTCCGACATAACAGCGTACTGATTGGAATAGCTCCGGGAGCTCCCTCCGGGTGCTATTCAATTCGTGTTGAATTGAATTCCCCCCATTGTCTGTAAGGGGATAATGTGTCCCATCATAATTTGGTCTCTATTTGAGGCGTTTTCCTAGTAGCAGGAATGACTGTCAGAAAAGGCAGCCTCTGCTCAGTACTTGTGTGTCACTGTCTAGCGTGGCCCCATCTATCCTGTTATCTCTAATCCAGTACTACAATATGTGCTGTGAGCTGCCATGCTTTAGAGGTGCCCAGCCTTTAGTAAGAACAGTACAAATAGAAACACATAGTACTGCGCTACACCTATGTGTGTGACTTGTGCGATCAGTATTGGTGTTAATGACAAAAGGGGACAGGGAGGATTATTACTAATGATGGAAAGAAGGTGGATAAAAGTATTTTTATGTGGTGTAATGTGTCTCTCTGCATCACCCAACAAATAACACAAAACACATAGAGGCTTCAGAATGTCTTATTTTCAGCCAATGTATAAGAAAAACTCTTTATGGATGTAGGTGATGGTCCCTGAGACTGTACTTTAGGTACAGAGTCTTAAGCTGCGTATCCACTAGCAGATAGCAGAACGACTGTACGATTACAACATTGTAATCATACAGTCGTTCCTCATCCACTGTGTGCCTACACTGAGCGATATGATCATTCAGTGCAGGCACCCTCCCTCATCCCCGAACATGCAAAATCTGTCGTTATCGGCAGATTGTCTGGCATGTTCAGGCGATGATTGATGTCGAAAACGACCAGCGGGAGCCCGCATTGCCGGTCATTTCCGACATTATAGTGCACAATTAATGAGCGATTGAATGATTACGATGTCGTAATCATTCAATCGCTCATTAAAATCGCCTAGTGGATACGCACCTTAGGGGTAAATTTACCAAGAATCGAGTTTGGTCGAGTTAGCATTCTTTGGAGAGTTTGGGCATTTTTTTCCACTCACAAATTTACGAATTTCAAACTTGGGAGTGAAATCTTCTTTGCTACGGTAACATTTTGGAGAGTTAGCAAACTCTCTTCACTTCATCATCTAGTGATAAGATTCGGGAATTTGCCAAGATGAGAGTTTCTAAACTTTCTTAAGAATGGACAAAACTCCTGTAAAAATTTGTGAAATCAGGGACATGGCTTGGCAAGCCTGGACAGCGGACGTGCCCGAGTGGAGCTCCGGTTTGGCCCTCTCATATACCTGCCCTGCTGGGGTTCCCAGGACCCCCAGTGACCGCTACATACCCTGCATTAGTACTGCAGGCAGGGGGCATGAGTCATGGAGCCGGGAAGTGAGTTTACTTGTTCCTGCGGGTTTTGGCCTGCCCTTCCCCTTGAAGCCGGGACCTGGAGTGACATCCGGGAGCGTAGAGGTTGTGACCTGGATGCGCGACACCAGGGATCCTCACCCGCTCCCTACGTTCACCCTTGTCCACCTGTCGGTGGAAGCAGCACTGAACAACCCTGCGACGGGGCAGTGCTGTGCTACCTGCCTTCCTGCTAAACGATAGCCATTTTGTCTGCTGCTGCCCTGCTCTCTCTCTATGTTACAATCAGGGACTGGAGCCTCTGGATTCTGCTCCACCAGGTACCAATCCTATATAACAAGCCCCATTACTGAGGTATACTGTGGTTGCCTCCCCAATGGTAGTGAGGTTACCTGGCTATAATAATCATAGTGACTATTACACTGTATGGTGAAGTGCACTCTGGTCCACATCTTGCAGCTCCTTACTCTGCCATCCACCTATGTCTTTTTGACCAGGCTGTCTGAAAATGCTCTCATTTTAGCTATACTGCCGACCTCCATCGCTCCCTCATGATATATATATTTTTTTTAAAGTACAAATTGCATCGCATCCTGCATTGATTCTGATATTTTTACTGCTAATTATCAACAGCTCCGTTTTTTTTTATTGGGCTGTTATCCAATTTATTCATGGCATCTAAACATCAGAAACCTCCAGCTGTTCCTCCTATAAGCTTTTTTAAGCCTGCTCCATCGTCCCAAAGTTCCAAGGCAGGTGTGGCACAAGATAAGAGCACTAAACAGCTATCAGCACTTAGTGCGCCTTTTGAATACTCCCCCCCCCCCTATCTCGTCACAGCAGAGTAATATGGCAGACGATGCCCCCCTCACCATGGGGTCTATGAAACTACTATTAGCTTCTTTTAAAGCAGACAACTCCGCTGATTTCAAGGCTGCCCTACAAACATGTCAACAATCGGTTGACGACTTGGGGATGCACACTGATCACCTCGAAAATAAATTGGAAGAAGTGGTTAAATCTCATAACTAATTGATCATCAAGCATGAGAAACTTCAGGCAGAGGTAACCTCCCTTAGAAGTAAAGTGGGTGACCTTGAAGACAGGTCAAGATGTAATAATCTTAAGATCCACGGTATCCCGGAGTCGGTTTCTAATCGGACTTGACAGAATATGCAACATACCTATTTATGAAGCTGCTCCCGACCACCACGATTACTGATTTCCTCCTGGATCGTATTCACCGATTGCCTAAAGCACGTAATGCCCCACACGGAGTCCCTAGAGATACCGAGATACCTTAATGTGTCTTCACTATATTCATATCAAAGAGGCAATACTCTATGTAGCTAGAGCATTGGATCTGTCCACTCCGATTCAGGGTGACCTTCAAATATTTGGAGATCTTTCTGCTGCTACCCTGGCTCTCCGGAGATCTTTCCTGCCAGTTACTAGGGCTCTCCAGAAAGCGGATATCCCCTATTCTTGGGGGTTCCCCACCAAATTACTAATACGGAGAAATGGCCTCACCAAAGTCCTCTTCACCCCAGCTGATGGCATTCAGCTTTTGGTATCTTGGAATTTGCAGGACAGCTCACTAAAGATTCCAGGTAGCCCGCGGATTAATAGTGACTGGTCGCAAGCAGGCACCTCGACCTGTAAAATACCCCACAGGCTAATTGATTGGTTTGATGTAATACACCGAACACCACCACTACAGGATGATGCTTGATTTTTTTTTTCTAATGACCCATAACTCTCAATACTATTCTGCAGTTATGTAATGACCTTTTAGCCTTACTGGGTTCAAGATATATTGGGACGAAGTTCGTCTAATAATTTACACTGTAATTTGTACTATTTCTATTTCTTTTTTTTCTTTTTAAGTATAGTTTTATATGGAGTGATGGAGGTCCATTTATTCCACCACATACCCCAATGTGCCGCCTTTGGAGGCAGTCTTTAGTAGTTCCTTATAGGTGCTATTTCCACCTTTTGTATGTACTGTATGTTTTCCTTCCCTATTGTTTTTGTTTTAAAATGTTTCCCCTTTATTATGGTACACTGATCAGTTTTTTTTCAGAATATCTCTGTATGCAGTGGTTCTCAGCTTGCCTTTATATTTTCGAGATGGTTAAGGTGCTCTCTCTGAATGTCAAGGGCCTTAACTCCCCTAATAAGAGGAGACTGGCCCTTAGATATTTTGCCAAAGCTAAGGCTCATATTATTGCTCTACAGGAGACACATATCCTTCAATCTTCCCCTCCCCAGTTTTCTGATTTCAAATTCCCACACTGCTATATGTCCAATGGACCTTTTAAGAAAGCGGGGGTCGTGATACTTTTTTCCAATTCCTGTAACTTTGTTCTGCAGGATCAGATAAAAGACAGGGAGGGTAGGTATTTAATATTTATAGGTCACCTGGATGATAAACCAGTAACGATAGCATTGGTATATGTCCCCAACACCAAACAATCTGCTTTTACTAGGAAATTTTGTACGGTTCTCCAATCTTGTAGTAAAGGATCAATTTTGATCCTAGGAGATTTTAATATGGTTATCGACCCCTCTCGATAAATCTTCTACAAAAATTAAAGCCCGCTCCCACCCTACCCGGGATTATTCCCATACTTATAGATATATCCTATGTGAATACGATTTATATGATATTTGGAGGGCCAAACACCCCGGGGAGAGGGATTACACCTTCTATTCTCATGTCCATAGCTCATATTCGCATATTGATCTGGCCCTCTCTGATAAATGGACCCTACAACATATTACTCGATCCTCTATTCTACCAGTTGCCTAGTCTAACCATGCGGCATTAAACCTATGTTGGGATGTTACACGCTCCCGAATCCCTCCAGGTCCCTGGCGTCTGGGTGAACAAACCCAGAAGCTAAACAAACTATTTCTGATTCCCTCCCCTTATTTTTGGAGACTAATAAACCAGAAGATACATCCCTCTTCATATTTTCGTGCGCTTTAAAAGCAGTGGTTAGGGGGTCGGCTATTCAAGCTGCAGCGCGTATGCGTAAAGCAGCAGTGTCTCTCCAAGCAGACTTAGGGGTAAATTTACTAAAGGTGGATTTGCACTTTGAGGAGTGATTTAGCTCTTCTCAAATCGACTCAAATCGACTCAAATCGAATGCAGTGAAAACCGATTTTTCACTGCATTTACTATTATTCAATTTGTTTTGCGATTTGCAAAACAAATTCGATTTGAGTCGGTTTTGAACAGTGATTTGCTGTTCAATTTGGCATGATCATGTACAAATCGAATGGCAAATCACACTTCACAATGAATTACAAATCCCCGACACCATAGAACTGCTTCATGCTTTCACTTTCAGCATGAGCAGTTTGTTCTCACACAGATACATGCAAACATCAGTGAGATGCCTGCATGTATCTGACTGGAAAAAGTGACTAAAGAGTTAAAATTAAAAAAAAAAAAAACGCGAGGTCTCCCCCCAAAACAGAACCAGCCCTGGACTGCTGAAACCCAGGTCTGCTTGACTAAGTACAGAGAAAAAATTACGTAGGGTCTCCCTGTACTCAGTACAACCAGCACTGGACTATGGGAACCAGGGCTGGTTCTGGATTTACAGGGAAAAATTTGCGTAGGGTCTCCCTGTAAATCACAGAACCAGCCCTGGACCCTTTCTAATGGGGGACTGATGCCACAGCCAGGGGAGCCCTATCACCGGTCCCCCCCAGCCACAGCATCAGCCCTGACCACTAGTCAGCCCAGGCCAGGGATCCCTGGGGAGTTGGAGACCCCTCAAAAAAAAGGGGTTTACCTCTCCAGGGCACCCCTAGCCCGGGGCTATCCCCGCCACCCCTGGACGGTGGGTGGTGGGTTGATTGTGTGAGTGTTGTGTAAAAATAGAAGTATAAAAACATTGTCTTTCCAGTAGAACTGCAGGTCCCAGCAAGCCTCTCCCGCATGCTGGTACTTGGAGAACCACAAGTACCAGCATGCAGGGCATTAAGGGCCCACTGGGACTGTAGTTCACCTGTAAAGAAATGTTTAAAGAAACACACACACACACCTTACACAGTATAAGTTTAATAAATACATACATACACACTCACACATACTGACCTATATTACCTCGAGTGGTCCCCTTATCCAGTAGGCATCCATGGGTTAAAATAACAAAATGAGAAACCCGACCATCGCACTAAGGAATAATTATTCTAACCAGAATGATTATTCCTTCCCGAATGAAGCGCGCAGATGTGGCTTCCTCCTTTGAAGCTCCGTGTCTGTGCGTTCATTGGCTGAGAGAGGTCAGGCCCCGCCTCTCAGCCAATGAACGGCTCCTCCATTGAACTCAATGGTGGGAGCCGCAGGGTAACATGCTGATGGGGCGTGGCTGGTGCAGTGCAACATGAAGCATCGGCACACATGTATGTATCACGTATGGCCTTCTGCCCATCATTTCCCTTTTTGTGTGACCGCACTGGCAGCACCAGGAAAATGCATAAATACAATGTATCCTTTATTTATAATCTTCCGAGATTAATCCAGGGGGGGTTCTTTGTAACCTTAGAACTAATGGTGCATACACACGGTCACATTTTCTGTCAGATCTGAACGATAACGAATGTAAAAATCGTTCAATCGTTCATATCTGAAAGAAAATCTTATATGTGTGACTGCAAAGCTGAGCGTTCCCGTTTGTCAGATAATGATATCTGACATCTGATGTGTTTGCAGTCAGACTTGGACAATTCCATTCATTTTAATACAGTCTAAAATCGTTCAAATCGTTCAATCGTTCATCTGACATATCTGACCGTGTGTATGCACCATAAGAGTTAAATGGGCAACTATTATGCACTAATACAACTAATAATACCTGTATTACAGCAAAATAACACACCTTATTTTAACAACTGGTATGGAAAGAGGTGTCCCTATAGAAGGGGAAATGGGGCTCTTCAAAATGAGACTATGGGGGTGCACAACATCCTGGCTACACCCCTCACCATAACCCAGTAATCAGTTAATTTTTCTCTGAATAGTAGTATGGAGACTTGTCATCTCCTCCTCCAAGAACTGACCTAGGCTCCCATTATCCTTTGAGTATATTGAAGTGAAATGACAGCATTACTATACAATAAAGTGAAATGGCTTCATGAATAAATCACCATTATAAATAAAGTGACATAATTCCAATAGTGCTGTGGCTTTAGATGGGTATTCTCTAGCCTACCCATACCTATGACTGGGTTTCTATGTACCAGGGCTGCCCAGGAACCTCCCCCCAGTCCTCAGCTTACTTGCAGACAACCCACTGTGTGTGGTTCCAGAAGGCCTGCTAAAGCAGGATTAGTGACTCACTGGGATGCCTGCTGACTGATAGATGCAACTGCAGGAAGCATGATACACAGCTAACAATATACAATGCAGGGTATGCGTACCCAATAGTAGCGTTGTGTGTGCAGCCCCACCTGGCAACATTTGAATTTGAATTATATACATACATGGCTAACACAATACTATACAAGCAATGCTAAAACTAAGTTTGGATGTGGAGGGGTGTCCAGTAGGATAAATCCCTGTTGTCAGTATCCTGACATTCCCATCTTGTCACAGTCTATGTGTATAACAAAATCACTGACCAGCAGTATTACATTAGCTGTTACTGGATAATGGGATTCTGGATAAGAGAGATTATACCTGTAGTCCCCAGTGACTTCATAAACTGAATGTTATCCCAGCCCACAAAGTGGCCGGCCCCACATTATGGCAGTGACAGGTAACTTATCTGTATGTATGCGCCCTCCTGCAACTTTGCCTAACCCATTGCTGTATCTTTAGTACTTCTGTGTTTTTTGGCAAGGTTTTTATATTATCAGGATAATGTTGCTTATTTCCATTGACCTTGGATATTACAAATTTGCATTCAATGCATTGAACAAAGCTAATACTTGTCATAATGGAGGATGATATAAAGTACTTGGTGAAAACCATGGAAAGCAGTTGGAAAGATAACGACAAGTATTTAAGAAAAAAATATACTGTATGAGGTTGTATAAAAACCAATAGATCAAAGTCCAAGGGGTAAATTACTAAAGGCCGATTATAAATCTATCTGAATCGATCTTGTGTTTCAGGGGCTAAATTATACATTTACTAACAGACAATTTTTATATTGATTTTTAAATGTTAGTAAATGTGCGATTTAGCCCCTGAAACACAATATCGATTTATATTTATTTAAAATCACACTTTGGTAAACTTACTCCCAAATCTTTATGTCAGTTATGTTTTTGCAATTAGTTCTAATATGAGTGAGTACCTTTATATGAATCCTGATTTCATCAATTGCCTGTGCACTAAAATTGTGATAGATTGGCATGTGTTCCTGATGGCTGCACAGGTGTTCCTGATGGCTGCACAAGTGTTCCTGATGGCTGCACTGGTGTTCCTGATGGATGCACAGGTGTTCCTGATGGATGCACAGGTGTTGCTGATGGCTGCACAGGTGGTTCCTGATGGCTGCACTGGTGTTCCTGATGGCTGCACTGGTGTCCCTGATGGCTACACTGGTGTTCCTGATGGCTGCACATGTGTTGCTGATGGCTGCACAGGTGTTCCTGATGGCTGCACAGGTGTTCCTGATGGCTGCACAGGTGTTGCTGATGGCTGCACTGGTGTTGCTGATGGCTGCACTGGTGTTCCTGATGGCTGCACAGGTGATGCTGTTGTCTGAGCTGGTGATGCTGTTGTCTGAGCTGGTGATGCTGTTGGCTGGGCTGGTGATGCTGTTGGCTGGGCTGGTGATGCTGTCGGCTGGGCTGGTGATCCAGTGCTGCCACGGTATCCTACAAAGAGAAGCAGATACTGTCACATGCTCTCAGTCACATCAGACCGTCTAGTGAAGTAGAATGACAGCTGTAATTATTACATATATAATCTGTGATATGAGAGATCCCCATAGCTAAGCACACAGCTACAATACTTCTTCGGTACTTCCTCATCTTTGTGGCCCCCTGCTGGAGGCGCTGGTTATGCTATTTACGTATCTTCACTAGTCAGTGAAGATACGTAAGTAGCGTAAACATGAGGAAATGCCATCCAGCCCCTTGCGGACTCGCTTCGCTCGCCACGCTGAGGGGCACGGTGGCTCGCTTCACTCGCCACGTGAATATATTCCCCCTCCAAGCCCACTTGGATGGTAGGGAATGACGTTGGACACTGGCTGATCTTTACGCTACTTACATATCTTCACTGACTAGTGAAGATACATAAGTAGCGTAACCAGCGCATCCAGCAGGGAGCCGCAGAGATGAGGAAGTACCACTTCTTGTACAAAAAGTACATATTCGTAACATACTGTGGCCTATGTGGCCCTAACCAACCCTGTGCTCATCACTTTTACAGTGGGATATATACAGATTACAGGGTGCCACCTGCCAACCTAACTACTCCCAGACTGGTGCTTGTGACAGTAGGAATGGTCACAGACTTACTGTGACACACTCATTATAAGCAGAGGCGTCACGGGGTCTGGTGACACCCGGTGTGCACTCTGACTCTCCTAATGTCCCTGCGTGACACTAGGAGAGTGCACAGAGTGACACTGCCTGGGGTGTGTCCTAAAGTAAAGGGACATGGCCTCGTGGGGATCCCGATTATGTCACTCCGGGGGCAGCCGAGCATCGCTGGAGATGCTGGGCTGACCCTGGAGACTGGGCTTTCGGCTCCTCTTCTAAGACAAGAGCCAGGTGCTGCAGGAGAATGTAACACTGCAGCACACGTCTCCTGTCACTGCAGAGGAGCCAGCATTTTGGTTTCAACCCCTTCGAGGGTGACACTCGGATGCGGCTCACCCCCCCCCCCCAGCATGACGTCACTGAGTATATGTATGGGAAAGTCATATAGGCTATGACATTCACCCACGTACCAGCCGGAGCATGTTCCACCCACCATGTGACCAACACAGCCACGCCCCCAGTGTCAGCTCCTGGCACACACAATACCTAAGAACTAGATACTGAAACCTATAGACTTGGCAAAGGCCGCAGGTGGGTATACCAGTACATTTCAGTGACCTGAAGGTGTATTACCCCACACAGGACTGTTTTGTTTTTTTGTATTAGCAATTGCCCACAATATATTATAATAACTTGTATACATTATAGATGAGCCATTTAGTATAATTAGGCAATAACCGCACCAGGTGCAGCTAGGAAAGTGCACTGACTGTGCTATAATAGGTGTAACACAAACCTGAATAGAGGTGATGGTCTTGGTCCATGCAGCTGTCTTCTTAAGGTATTGTGTCTGGAGCGCTGTAGGGAAAAGGAGTACAGTTACATAGTAGGCCAGAGGACAAACACACACAGACCACAGCCTCTAGCATGGCCCCTTCCACCAGGTACACAGTGCTCCTGTACATCTCACGTAATGTATGATTGCACTCACCTGGGATAGACGCCCTTCTCAGCAATTAGTTCAGCACCAGTGACTGCAATCTCACCTGATGTGGGAAGTGCAGGATCAAAGCATTGTGTACCTGGTGGGAGACGCCATGTTGGGGGGGTCATGTCCATGGTCTTGTTTTGGTCTTTTATTATGATATAGCTAAGTAATATATCCTTTTCATTGATGTATAATATCTATTGGTATGCATGGATACAATGACATATGGTCTTAAGTTGTAATCAGCTGGGCCAATCAATGCTTAGGGGTCTATTGATAACACTTTTCTCCAGCTTTTTAGCTGGAGGAACCAGTAACATTTGTTTCCCTATACTGACCAGAAAAGTGCTGATAAATCACAGTGCTCTCCACTATTTCCCATGTACCTGCAGCCCACACAGGAGGCAATGGGGGTTGTCTGCAGATGGCGTTAGCTGCTGGAGCCAAACGTGGTAAATCTGACAGTTTCCCAGCCTCCATAAAAACCTATACGGGTTGCGGCTGCTGTCAGAAATATAGAGACTTCAGCACTGGCGTCACTATGGGGGTGCGGACCGCACTGGGTTACACCATCCGAGGGAGTGACACCAAAATAGCAAAACTGCTCTGCTATTTTGGTGTCACCCTGTCAGATGGTGTCACCTAGAAGCCAGAACACGGAGAGAGGCAGGGGAGAGACTGGGCTGCCCCAGCAGCTGCTGGAGTGCTGGGTAAGCCCACTGTGTGCTGAGAACGGGGGACAGTAACGCCCCAAGATCAGCACACATAAGGGGGTGTGGCTTTGCAGGTCAGGGTCAGGCCCCTTTCGTGAAGCCACACACCCCTTTCACACGTGGAAGGACTCTGTCTAGCCGCACCGGGTGTCACCCAGGTAAGTGACACCTCTGGACTTCAGCAGATACGGAGATAACTGCTGTAGTCACTCCATGTGGGATGATACCTAAAAACGGGTATTTTCATGGGATATAACAAATATTATATGATAAAGAGATCCCTGTATCAACTGGTAACCAGCGACTGACAAGGTCACAGGTCAGGCCTCAGTGATGTCAATGGTAACCAGCGACTGATGAGCCAAGGACAGGTCTCAGTGATGTCACTGGTAACCAGAGCCTGAAGCATATAGATCAGGCCTCAGTGATGTCACAGGCTCCCAGGAACATTATTGGAAGGAAATACGTATTGCTCAGCAAACCCAGATGACACGTCACCTATATGTGGCAGCTTCCATCTATAACACAACAAAAATATGCTGGTTATCTCCTTACCTGCACACTCCCTCTCCACCGCAATCACCTGATCCTGTACAGCCTGCAATACACAAAGTGTGGCAAAACATCCACAGTTTAAATGCAGTAAGATAATACATGTTAGTTATACTATTATTATAAAATAATATTTTTAATCACATTTCTTGGCTTCTTAATTAAAGAGACACTCCAGGGGCTCATTGACATTTGCTTTTGTCAGTGCGGCATGGTGATACATGGATTCTTTATGGATCAATGACCCAGATGGGGTGACCTGTGAGCTCTCAGATAGAACCTCACATTATTTATTGCATTAACTTAGAACCCAATATGCCATATAAAATTGAATATATTTTTTAAACTTTTTGATTATATTTATTGATGTTACAAAGAATCTCCATTTTATTGTGTTTAGTACCTTTACCATGACCACAGCAGAATGTTAGTGTATTTGTTGCCATCCATGAATGCTTCCAATAGACACTACGAGGGGTATTCAATACGGGAGCGAAAAGTCCGTGCTGGACTTTTCGCTCCACATCGGAGATTTTCCTGGGATAAAGTATCGGGCGCGCGCCCGCTTTATCCCAGTATTCAATATAAAGGCTACGAAAACGGGAAACTGCGAAGTGGGATCTGCGTAAAAAACAAATTTTTCCTTGAATAAATTGTAGGACCCCCATAAACTTGTAAAAACATGGGGGATCACTATGGGTACCCCTGTTTTAGCCTGCAAATGAAAGTCAGGGATTTAAATAGCCGCAGCAGGTGTTTTTTCCCAACATTGAAGAAGTGTTGCAGAAGAGCACTTAGGTTATTTTTTTCGTTTTTTTAAGTGGTCCCATCAAATTTGGGGTACATGAAAATGGGTACTAGCATATTTTTATGTCCCTAAAGTAAGTTTTAAAACATTCTGCAACTATGCACCTGCCGCTAATAGCCTATTCTAGAATACACCTGCCGCGTACTTGCAGAATAGCCCTGAACCTATTTCCCTATTTTTAAACACTTTTTTCCCATTTTTTTTTTCACCCCAATTTTTTAATTAATTTTTTGGGGTATCCCTATTTTTTTAAAAAAACTTTTTTTGACAGTTATTTTTAAAATGTCATTCCCAGGGGTGCAGGCTATTTTTTTTTCAGCCTGCACCCCCTAAACCCCAATTCTGCACTTTTTTTCGCCACCTATTCAGTGGTGAGAAGTTATCCCCGTTTTTTTTCAAAGACTTTTCAAACCTGCGAAAAGTCTTTGAAATTGAATACAGTGTAAAACCAAAACCACAGAAAATGACGTAATTTTTTGCAAAATTATCGCAAAAAAAGACTTTTCGCTCCATATTGAATACCCCTATAAGGGGTTTATTTACTAAGCAGTGTTAGGAGACAGAGTGAAAAGTGATAAGAAAGTGATAATGTGCCAGCCAATTGGCTCCCAACTGTCATTTTTCAAACACAGCCTAACAATAGTCCTGCTTAGACAAAGCAGCCTGCCATAGTTATACTGAGGCACGTCTTCTACAGAACAGCAAGCTGGCTGTGTCACAGGAATGTAGGTATTAGAGGTGATATGAAAACTAGATCTAATTTACTAGCATTATGGGCCTATCAGTAGCTGTGTCCCTGGCTGTTGTGGCCGGCATTGCATATTTTCTGCTTTCTCTGTATCCCCCCTTTTCCCTCATCTCTCTCTCCTCCAAACCCGTGGGTGGTGCGAGGTTTCTTAGCACCCTAGGCATATCTTCAGCCTTGTGCTCCCCCACCCGCGGATAGCTACACAAGCCATTATACAGTGCCCCCAGTAGTGGTCCCCTTTATGCAGTGTCCCCAGTTGAGCCCCTTATACAGTGCCCCAGTAGTGGTCCCCCCTATGCAGTGCCCCAGTAGTGGTCCCCCTATGCAGTGCCCCAGTAGTAATCCCCCCTTTTGCAGTGCCCCAGTAGTGCCCCTTATATAGTGCCCCCAGTAGTGGTCCCTCTATGGAGTTCCTCTTATATAATGCCCCCCGTAGTAGTCCCCCTGATGCCCCTTATATAGTGCCCCCAGTAGTAATCCCCCCTATGCTGTGTATCCAGTAGTGCCTCTTATATAGTGCTCCCAGTAGTGGTCCCCCCTATGCAGTGCCCCCAGTAGTAATCCCCCCTTTGCAGTGCCCCAGTAGTGCCCCTTATACAGTGCCCCCAGTAGTGGTCCCCCATATGCAGTGCCCCCAGTAGAAATGCCCCCTATACAGTGCCCCCAGTAGTGGTCCCCCAATGCAGTGCCTCCAGTAGTAGTCTCCCCTATGCAGTGCCACTTATATAGGTGCCACCAGTAGTAATCCCCCCTATGCAGTGCCCTCAGTAGTGGTCTCACCGATATAGTGCCCCCAATGGTAGTCCCCCCTATGCAGTGCCCCCAGTAGTGGTCTCACCAATGTAGTGCCCTCAGTAGTTATCCACCCCCTATGCAGTGCCCCCCAGTAGTGGTCCCTCCGAGGCAGTGCCCCCAGTAGTATTCCCATCCCCCCAGTAGTGCCAAACAAAGGCACATATGAAAAAAAAACACAGTCACCTGAATCCCAGCTCTGGCTTTGGCACCTGCCGCCGACCACTCCTCTGTCCTCCCGAGCCGGCCCGCTCTGCATTATGGGAGAGACGTCATGACGCCTCTCTTATCACCCACTGCTGGAGCTGGAAGATGGAGCACATGAGTGAGCTCCAGGCAGGCTTCCGACAGGGGACGCACCCGCCAATGAGTCTGTCTGACTCTCATCGGCTGTTGAAACAAACACACAGCCACCGGCGTCGCTGGCTGTGTGTTTGTTACTGTGTAGTGCGGACTGCACTTATGTGCGGTACGCACTACACTTTAGTTGAAACCAGCGGCGCCCTCCAGTGGCAGTCTAGGCAGCTGCCTAGTGGTAGCGCCAGCTCTGTCCTGCCCTATGCCTCATCTGGGGAGAATTAATAATGTACCTGGGCCAAATGTAATTCACCATCTACTATTCCAGCCCTGTTCTACCTAAAGAGAATATATCATGTATAGATAGATCTGTATCTGACCTGTTCTTTCAGCTGCCGTATCTCTTCTTTCAAAAGTTCAACTTACTGCCGGTTCTTCCATTTTATACAATGCATCTCTTCCTTGAATTGCTGGAGGAGAGCCTCCACTTCCTGCTGCTGTAATGTGATCTTATCTATGTATTGAGACAAGAGAATATCAGATTAGGCCATCATACATCACATTGCATACTACTAGCTACTAGAGATGAGCGGGTCCAGTTCTCCGAGAACTGGACCCACCCAAACTTAATGTTCCAAGGCAAGATTCTCGTGGGTTTTGGATTATATAAAGGTCTCCACGATCTGCGCCATTTTCACTCCAGCTGTGGACAGAGAAGCTAGCAGACGTGTAGTCAGTCACTGTCAGTCACTCACTCGGTGTGTGTGTCCAGTCGGGGTTGGCCTGAAGGCTGCTGCTGTGTTGTCCATATAGGGGCTAGGCTGCAGTATATAAAGGGGCTTCCTTCAGTGGGTGCTGCAGCTGCCACTTGTCCTGTCAATTAGCTGTGTCTGCTGCTGTGTTGTTGTCCTGTCCATAAGACTAGGGCTGCAGTCCATGAAGGGGTGCTGTGTTGTCCAGGGGGAGTGCTCTGTCAATAAGGGGTGCTCTTTCCCAGTGTAAAAGAAAATAAAAGTACTTTTTTATCTCTTCTTTTTTTGTGTGTGTGCGTTAGCAACTTAGCTGCGCTATTATTGTTTGGTGACACTGTTGCAGTTTATAGTCCAGGTATTTGTGATTCTGCAGGTGGTCTGTCCGAACTCGGCAAGGGTGCTTTGTTTTCCATAAAAAAGGGTTGCTGTGTGTGTTGTTAATGAAGGGGCTGCTGCCTCATTCAGGCAGGTGCTCTTCCCCAGTGTAAAAAAAATATCATTCGGTGACACTGCCGGTCAGTTTGTTGATATGGAGGACGATCAAATGAGAGGAGAGCAGGAACCACATACCAGTCTTGCAGCTGTTGCCAGCAGTCATGATGACAATACAAGGCAGTCAACGTCATCTATGAAGGCCCGATGCCGAAGGGCTTACGGCAAAATCAAACAAGCAATGTTTTACAGTGTTAAAGAAAAAAAATTACACCGTAAGTTAGCTGTAGAGAAACAAAAAATTGGCAATATGCCATTTACTAAATGAAGTGGCAAAGAAGGATAAGGCCCTGGCCTTTAATTATGACTGGTGGTTCTGCATCTTTTGATGATGTAAGCCCTTCTCCCTGTAGAAGTGTCAAAAAAATTCAGGCACATGAACCAACTGTGTGCTCATGAAAGTCACAGATCCCCGAGGAGTCCAAGTGTGTCCGCGATTGCCATGTGTGAGCCTGACCTTTCTAAATACTGTACTTGAAGAGGATCCTCCTTCCACCATTTGTGTGCCCTCTGCAAATGTGGGGATGAGCAGCACAAGTCAACATGCTGACATAGAAATCAAGGATGCTTCTGTGGAATTACACCAGAAGGATGAGGAGGATATTTCTGTAGTTGGCGCTAACAAGGATAATGAGGATGTTGATGCCGAGGATGTTGTTTGTGTAAATCAGCCAACAGTTGTTGCCCATGGTATGAAAAAGCCCAATGCCATGCAGGGGCAAAAGTAAAAAAAAATCTACTTCTGATGTGTAAAATTATATTGTTATCTGTAATGTGTGCCAAGCAAGAGTGAGTAGAGGTAAGGATCTTAACCATTTAGGAACCTCCTCCCTGTTACGACACTTGCAGTGCATTCATCAAATTCCAAAGTGTTTGGAAAATTCAGAAACTTTGGCTAAAAATGTAACAATCAGTCCATCATAACCTAGTTGCTCCCTGTTAGATCCAAGAGCCTGCAATCTCCACCACCAACACCTGCATCATCAACATCCTCATTCATCATCAAAGTAGTCCTGCTGCTCCAATTTCATAAGCATGATTGACTCCTCTCCGTGATTCCTCAGAAGGATCCTGGATCAGGAAGAATACTACTTTTAGTACTTTAACAAAACAATTGACTGTCAAACAATCCTTTGCAAGGGGAAACAAATATGACAGCAGTCACCCAATTGCACATCGGATTACTGACACCATAACAGCTATGCTGGTATTAGATCTGCCTCCAGTATCCACCATTAATGCAGTGGGTTTTAGACAGTTAATTGAGGTCCTGTGTCCCCGCTACCATGTCCCTTCTAGATTCCACTTCACTAGAACAGCAATTCCCAGTCTGTACAAGGAAATTAAAAAACAAACCTTGTTAGTGTGGTCCGAAATGCATTTGTACCCACTGTCCACTTAATCACAGATATGTGGACAAGCAGGACAGGGCAAACTGAAGATTAATTGACTGTGACAGCCCTCTGGGTAGGTGTATTGCCTCCAACAGTGCAAACAGCAGCAGCAGCATCTAACAAATGCCAGCTCAATCAGAGGCAGGCTACTCTGTGTATCACCGGTTTCACTAATAGGCATACCGCTAAGAACCTCTTAGAAGAACTCAAGGAAATCATTGCAAAATGACTTACCCCACTTGGACTCTCCTCTGGATTTGTGATTTCTGACAATGCCACCAATATTGTGCGAGCATTACATCTGAGCGAATTCGAACATGTCCCTTGTTTTGCTCACACAATTAATTTGGTGGTGCAACATTTTTTTTTAAAATGACAGGGGCGTGCAGGAGATGCTCTTATTCAGCAACTGCGTGTCGAAGATTGCAGCACCAACAAGTACTGTTGAATTTGCCCTGCCATCAGATGAAGTAAGAGGTAGTGACTAGGTGGAATTCTACCCTCTATAAGCTTCAGCGGATGGAGGAACAGCAAAAGGCCATCCAAGGCTACACAATGGCCTATGACATAGGGAGAGGAGTGGGAATGCACCTTAGTCAAGCGCAGTGGAGAAAAATGTCCATGTTGTGCGAGGCTCTCAAACCCTTTGAACTTGAAACATGTGAAGTTAGTTCAGACACTGCCAGCTTGAGTCAGGTCATTCCCCTCATCAGGTTTTTGCAGAAGCAGCTGGAGAAATTGAAGGAAGAGCTGAAACTGAGTGATTCCGGTAAGTATGTCAGACTTGTGGATCAAGCCCTTCATTCGCTTCGCCAGGATCAGATCACTATATTTTGGCGCCCATACTTGATCCTAGGTTTAAGTCATACCTTGTAAATCTGAAGAGATGCAAAGAGTAGTTGATGAAAAAATTGTCAGTTCAAGCGGCACATGACACAGCAGCGTCTAGTCCATCAGTTTCTGCAGCTGCCAGGAAAAAATAAATTTTCCTAAGAGACCCACTGCTGGTGATGCAGGTCAGTCACTTCTGGCAGGAAACAGAGGCAATTTGGAGTCCCTTACACAAACTGGCTGTTGGCCACCCTCCAGTGTGCACTCCAAAAGTTTTCAGCGCAGCTGGGAACCTTGTCTGTGATTGACGTTAGGAGGTTACTTCCCCAAAATGTGGAAAAGATGATGTTCATCAAAATGAATTACAAATTCTACAAGGAAGACCTTTACCTGCAATTAAGTCAAAAAAAGACAGAGGCGCCTGTAATGGTGGATTCCAATGGGGAAGAATTAATATTGTGTGAAGAAGAGGATGTACACACTGATGGGGATGACGATGACGACATCTGATCTTACCTATGTTGTAAATGTAAAGCCAGTTTGTGTATGGGATCATTTCCACCAATGTCCGCTGTGCATTGGCAGCTTGTTTTGTACGAGTCCAAACAAACCAATAATTTCAGCCACAAGTGGCAGTCCCTGTCACTGAAGTGATTGCTTTGTTAAACTGTGAATATCCTGTTTCATATAGACAACATAAGGGTGGAAGGGAGGGCCCAAGGTCAATTCCATCTTGCACCTCTTTTCTTTGCAGTATGTGCTGTACGGGGCATTGCTGCCTGACATTTTTAATTTTATGGTTTATGAAGGTCCAGAAATAGTAATGGCCACAGACAGCATCTCCTGTATGCCTCTTTCATTTTTTTTAATTCTGAACCACCAAGTTGATGGGGTGGGCAAATATGAGCAGCAGCACAGAGCATCTTCCTGCCAGGATATGTGCAATAAAGTGCAAATACTGTACGTTTAATACAAAAATGAGTTGTGTATATTGGTCACATACATAATTACATGATACATACAGTGCGTAAAGCAGGCTGAGGTAACCTGAAGCACGCCACCTGTTGTTGACAAATAACTTCCAGTAGGCCGAGCAAACATCACAGGTACTGGGAATTCTAGTTCAGCTGGAGAACTACAGTACAGGCTGCTTTCCTCTGATGTAAACAGCAAGTCTTGGTCCCATTATCCCTAACAATCTCCTAGTAAATGTCTATTTCAAGTCTGTACTAGCAGCACCTCCACAAGCAAGCACCTCATTTCTATTAGAAGTATAAAAAATAAAAAAATCTCCTCCAGATCAAAGCTGTCTTTTAGGAACTGATGAACTTGATCCTAGATTGATCTTCCCTCTTAATTTTTTAAGAATCAAACCATTAAAATAAATAAATTAAAAACAAATCTATCCTTCTATCCTTTTCCTGTCTTCAATCCAAAAACATTCCAACTCCATCGGGCCTCTGAACTAGTTAAGGAAAACATTCTTGGTTTATAAAATGCCTAGGGGTCATACAGTTTATTAAACTGCCATCCTGTCTACCACTACAATGCCACTCTGTGCCAAGTTGGAAGTTGAACTGCCACATATTAGTGCTGCCCACTGCTGTCGCTTAGCTTAGTCAGCCAGCTAGCTGGATGCAACCTTTTGGCCAAAAACTAGATGAAAAAATCAATGTTCTGAGCTGTGAGGAACAAAACCAGGCCCAAATAATGTGATTTTAGCTGTTTTTATAATTTTTAAAAAAAAAAATTCATATCCAAAAGCAAAACACGCAAGGGGCGGTTTTGGCAAAACCAAATCCAGATACAAAACACAAGGAGATACAGATCCAAAACCAAAACACGGGGGTCTAGCTACATAACCCTACAAAGATCAGAGACATTGTTTTCATGCACAATAAAGATTAAATTTCATGTCACTCATGTAAGTGGAGCAGTCAGAACAGTGGTGTCACCCATGCAAATTTCCTATGTACCTTTATGGGATGTGAGAAAAAAGAACAGCAATGTAGCTGGCCATGATGTGCTGGGATAGGCAATGCCAGTAGCTGAATTGCACCCTAACTGGTAGAGTTGCAGAGAGGGTGGTGATAGGGTACTTACCTGGGCCGGCTGGAGGAGCCCGGGTCAGTAGCACATCAGGCAAGGAGAGAGCAAAGACTGCTGCTTCTAAGCGGGCTCTCTCTCCCCAGCCCAGCATATGCTGCTGTGTGCTGGGCTACGAGGGGCTATTTGTGGAAATACTGTGATTTGCTTGCCTACATGCAATAGGGATAGGATGATGGAGCACATTGGGTTGGGAATAAGGGGTGTGATGGAAGTAGATGGAGGTGCAACTTTGCTTTTCAATCTACTAGAATGCTGCTGAATCTGTCTCCTCCTTGCAGAGCCATAACTAGACTTTTTGGTGCCCTGTGCCAGAGAGAGGAGTGCCCCCCCCCCTCCTATTTTTTAAAGGTCATAAGATAGTGCACCTGAAAAAGGGCCATGGCCTCATGGAGAAGGGCCAGGGAAGAGATAGGGGAGGCCAGGAGATGCTGGGGATAAAAGAAGCTACAAGTGAAAATGATAATAAACAGGAAAACTGACAGGCCCAAACAGCGCCCCCTGCCCTTGTATCACTAGCTAACCAGGAAATGCCAAACCGGGTGGGTACAAAGTAATCATGGCCAACACCACACACGCATCTGTCAGTGTCACGACTCTGGCATCTACTGCTCCTCATACAACACAGAAGGTAAGATGAGTTCTTACAGGTCAGTGCCTCAATCTGCAGCTGCTGCTCTGCCAGCTGGGCTTTACGGCTCTAAAAAAAGAGAGATAAAAAGAATAATGTACTTACAGCAATAATGATATAACATAGTTATTACAATGGGGCTCTATTACATTGTTAGGTGTAAGCAGTATGGTATAGAATGACATTTACTCATCAGTGCCCCATGCTGCAGGCATACGGGAACAGTGACTAACAGGAGTGTTATACATGTGGCCCTACAGCTATTGTTGCACTATGCAGTACATCAGCATTCCCAAATAGCAAAACTGTGGCAGGGCTGGGATGTGTAGTTCCACAATAGCTGGAGGGCCGCATGTAAAACACCACGGGACTAAAACAACCATTTATTTTCTTTTTAAATTTAGGTTTTTCTTTTTACTGACTGCAATGGGCATTATAAGTCCAGGGCCAGCCCCATATCACTGCCAGTTACCAGTGTTACATTGTGGGGATAACTGATATCCTATCACCACACTATTCAGCAACAGAGAATAAGCATTATCTCTGCCCATTGGTAAGTAGACCCCAAATCCCTTATACTGTATATCAGCCAGTGCACATTGCTGCCCATCACACAACCATGGGAGGAGATGGTCTGAGTAACCCAGCTGTGTCATATTATTATTATTATTATTATTATCCTTTATTTATATGGCGCCACAAGTGTTCCGCAGCGCCTTACAAAGTACATAAAGAAATAATTTGACAACTGACTTACAGTACAAAATAGGACAAGAACATGGATAATATACATTGATACATAAGTGACCATAACACCTAGATATGCAACAGAGCGTAAGCAACCAGGTGTTAGGTGCCCTGGTGGGGGGTAAGAAGTAGGTGAAAGTAAAGTAAGGAGAAGCACAAGAGGGTAGAGGCCCTGCTCGTAAAAGCTTACATTCTAAAGGTGACCCATGTGCTAGGAAAGGGTAATACAGCCAATATACTGTACATTGCTGCCCATCACACAACCATGGCAGGAGATGCTCCGAATAACCCAGCTGTATTATAGTGACCCAGGTGCTAGAAGACGGTAATACAGCCAATGCACATTGCTGCCCATCACACAACCATGGCAGGAGATGCTCCGAATAACCCAGCTGTATTATAGTGACCCAGGTGCTAGGAGAGGGTAATACAGCCAATGTACATTGCTGCCCATCACACAGCCATGGCAGGAGATGCTCTGAGTAACCCAGCTGTATTATAGTGACCCAGGTGCTAGGAGAGGGTAATACAGCCAATGTACATTGTTGCCCATCACACGCCCTTGGCAGGAGATGTTCTGAGTAACCCAGTTATGTTATAGTGACCCAGGTGCTAGAAGAGGGTAATACAGCCAATGTACATTGTTGCCCATCACACGCCCTTGGCAGGAGATGCTCTGAGTAACCCAGTTATGTTATAGTGACCCAGGTGCTAGAAGAGGGTAATACAGCCAATGTACATTGCTGCCCATCACACAACTATACTAACTCAACAAACATTATCTTTATTTTTATTGTTTTAAATAATGTAATACATATATATATATATATATATATATATATATATATATAAAAGTAGAAAAAAAGGGGGGGTAGCACTCACCAGTCTAAAAGGTCCATGCACAGGACCGAAACGTCGGATTTTGATATGCTGTAAAATTTTTACTGAGATGTAATAAAGAAATGTTTTTAAGAAGACTGGTGAGTGCTACCCCCCCTTTTTTTCTACTTTTGCATGAAGAGGATTATTGTGATCCCATATGGGTGTGTCACCCCAGCAATTTATTATTGAAGACGAGAGTGTGGACCTATTTGGACTATATATATATATATATATATATATATATATCGATCGCTCTGGCAGCACTCCGGGTAAAAAAACACTCAGGCAAACAGAGCTGTACTTAGCAACGTTTCAGCGCCTTTAATCAGTGCTTTTATCAAGTAAGTGTTTTTTTTACCCTGAGTGCCGCCAGAGGGATCGATATGCGACAGTGTGCTTGAGTTCATCAGGCCCATTGAGGAGGGCACCCGGTGAAGTATACACATTTAATAATGAGTGCTGGATCGTGGTTGGATATATATAATCACATAACATGTAAATGCTAGCAATTGGTTTGCCTACTTATGCCAGTGTCTCATTTTAATAATTCATGA
The DNA here is from genome assembly GCA_031769625.1 of Taudactylus pleione. Classification (NCBI taxonomy): domain Eukaryota; kingdom Metazoa; phylum Chordata; class Amphibia; order Anura; family Myobatrachidae; genus Taudactylus; species Taudactylus pleione. The sequence continues at coordinate 9,005,398 of JAUIMM010000370.1, forward strand.
ACTGAGGATTATGATCCTGTTACCTGAGCAGTTACTAGCTGTATACACCTAATGCAGGACAGTGGGGGGCAGAAATCCATATCACCGTCATGTCACTAAGGGTCACAGAATCTGCCCTCTGTCTCTGTCATCAGCTCATTTGTAACGCCTATGATTTACCACCACTGGGATCCAACAATGCTATAAATAATAATAATAAGTAATACATAACTCCTTGGCAGCACACTTACCTTCCTCCTCCTGAAGCATGGTGTAGAAGCCATTTTGGAATAAGAATCCATTTTGTATGCCATGTATGCATGAAGGGTGGGTGCACAGGACAGGATGGAGTTAATTCATTGTACAGACCCTGTTACAAGTGCACAAAAAGCATATGTACATATATGGTAAGGTATGCGATTCCAATGTTTAAACAGAGCTATAGTCTTACTGCAGATAATGAATACCATGTGTTGCGTGGTACCTTATAAAGGAGACTGTCTGTAGAATAAACGCAGAGATATGGAGATGCTTGTGGTTACATATACACGTTCGTGTCCGTGTCTCTTTCTTTCACATGATCATATGTAGCCTTTAGCAAACAAGACTCTGAGGGTGACCAATAAAGAACTAATTCGCTGGCCATAGCTAGTGAGTGAATTGCCATTTTTTCATGGGGACGCCCATAAATAAAAAATGTGCATTGCAAGATTGGAAAAAGGATTGATGTTGAATGCATTAGTAACAAAATGCTTTATTTGTTATTTTCTAGGAAAAAAATGGAGATCAAGAGAATGCAGAGACATATTGTAATTCTAAAATAAACAGTAATTATTTTTGATTGCTACAGAAGTGATTAATAATAGTAAAAGTGATGTAAAATTTCCCTAACAAAATGTTTTATCAGTTCATGATTTCTTTAAACTGTTGAATGATGCATGCTTACAAATTAAAATGTTAATGGTTTTAGACGACCAACAAGAACATAATTTTACAAATCTAAGAATATAGGTAGAATAGGGGCTGTTTAGATATGACTGGAATGAATTAATTAGAAGGAGCCATAGGAATGCATATTGCCAATACAGTTGCGCAGGTCAAGTAAGCTTTAAATGAAAAGAAAAAAATCCAATAATCCACTCCAGATGTTCCAAGTTCTGGAGTGTAAGGGAATGTGGTAATATACTCGTTATAGAAGAGAAATTATCCTCAGTTGTATAATATCATGAGCAACTGTTAAAAAAGACATAGATTAAGGGATTGATGGATTGATAGGTACTTTCACCCTTGGAAAAGTCAGGATGTTGAAACTTTATTTTGTTTACAGGCATGTAACTAGAATTACACTGACACTACTTAAAACATGCCAGACGTTTTTTTGTATGCTCCTAACTGATTTGGTTAAGATACTCAGATCAATATTAAAGATTAGGATTAAGTAAGATAAACAGAAACAATTTTTTTGGTTCAAAGCTCCAACCCAACCTAACCAAAAGGGTATGTCTGGACCCCAAGGTTGGGGAAGGGAAAAAGTCGTACAAAAAGTGCCTGTACTAAAGATATTTAAACAATTGAGAGCATTTTTATGGCTTATTGTATGTTGTAATGTACTTAAAAGGTGATAGACAGCAGGAATTTAAAAGTACTGTAACTTAGTTCTTGTGTTAACTCTGCTACATTACAGCAGTTAGTTAAGATTGAATCCAGATGTCACTTTGCTTCTCATGTATTCAAGAGGAGGGAGGAGAAGTACTGTGGGGGGATGAGGCTGGCATATGAGAGAAGATCCAGCAGCACAGCATATGCAAATTGGAAGGGTCCAAGGCTGCACATCCCTAATGCAAATACTATATGTAGTTCAGCTGGCAACCACAGGGGACTAGTGAGACACAGGAAGATGAAAATTATGATTACTTTTTTTTATTTTTCATCTTTCTTTAATGATAATGATTGTTTTGAATTAATGAAATCTTTTTCGATAAGTTATGTTATTGTAATTATAGATAGATTATACATAGTTTGTATTAGATTTTTTGTTTGCTGCTTTTCAAATACCGACAAATTTAGTTTTAAGTAAGGTCAAAAGCACATATCAGAGAACATACCCCAGAAGAGGAACTGCTCCAGCAAACCAAGTTGGCCAAACAGGCTACAGTAATATACCTACCTGATATTTTGGTGACCAGAAACATTGAACCTGATTTTATTAAAAGTTGCAGTTACAGGTTCCTCAGAAGTATGACTTGGAAAGACTTGCACGACTTCGGGTGATGGATGGATGGTTGAGCACCACCTCTGTCTGCCATGTGCACTATTCTCAGTCTGAGCCCAAATACTTCATGGAAGCACTCATAAGAGATGCTATGGTAAAAATAGCCAAGAAGCACTGGATAGCCCCAGGCTTCAGTTAGGCTGCATAAGCCTACCCCTAATCATTGCACAGCCCAGCAAAAGTGATCGCGGTACTAGAAGAAGAAAGAAAGGAGTACCTCGCAGATGTTATTCCTTCCAGAAACTAAAGATTGATTTTATATAGTTGGTTAAGTGTTGGGTATGTTCTGTGCTCAGACCTGTTGTCAAATTGACTATGGTCTTGCAGGGTAGCAAACACAAAAGAAATACAATAGAAACAATATGAACAATAGGAAAAAGGAAAATAAATGACAGAAGTAATTCGTACATGTGAGGTAATAGAGAGTGACAAAGGTACATATTTTATTAAAAACATTTTTAGAATGTATCTTGGAGAATCTGAGAATAAATAGGACCCAAAGCAATGAGAGTGTAAAGACTGAATTATACAGTCAAATTGAACTATGAAAAGTTTGTTAGAATGTTTATTTTTAATATGATTGATAGTCAAGAACTTTCCCAGTGTGAAACGTAGGATGAGAGCTTATAGAATACTATTTAGTATAACTGTTAGAACAAGATGTGATTTCCTACAAGTGTTACAATATGAGCATAGTAACTTGATTCAATATGTGATGCATATATAATAGAAACTAACCAAAGTCCACCACCAGGTGTTCTCTTATGTTCTAGATCCCAATTCAATTGCAGCACCTAGAAACTGCAACCAGGTGATTGGGTCATGATAAAGAAGCATCAAAAGAAAAGTACTAGGACCCAGTTACAAGGTCCTTATCAAGTTCTCCTAACTACTCCAATGGCAGTAAAGGCTGCAGAAAAGAAAATTTGGATTCGCCTCACACTGCAAGATCATTACATAAGGGGAGTTGGAGTAATTTGAAGTTATGAATTGATATATGTTGCTAGGCCTTAAGCCAGTCAAAGGCTTGTGAGGATGTACTGTATACTATGATTTGTTCTTGTTATAGTTTTGTTTCTAGTTTTATCAATATCCAGACCTAGTGTAAAGAATGGTCACAAAATAGAAGCTTTAGCCAGACTATTTAATACTGTTATAGATGAAATATTTGATGTATTTGAAATAATTATGAATTGAAATTCCAGGTGAAGGTTTTGGGACAGTTTAGGCTGATCCTTGAGTATCTCACAGCTACACAGGGAAGTATGTGTAAAATAGTGAGACCTGTTTGCTGTAATTATATAGCTGATAATTTATCTGACCCAATATATGTACACTTAGAGAAAGTTAAGAAATTGAATGACCAGTTCAGGAAGATACATAATGATCCAGAGTATAATATTGATAGTAATGGATAGTTTACACGGTTGAATATGTCAAGTTGGTTCAAGGGAACAGAAGAATAGTTTTCAGGTATTTTCATGTTAATAGCTAAAGGATTGAAATTAATAGTCATTTACCTGATTGTCAGGATAGATATATGACTAATAAGGAAAATACTTACACTTGATTACTGTTGTAGGTTTAAAGCGTCTAAAGAAATGTCAAAGACAACTATGATCCTGGTACATGGACATACCCAGAACTTTTGTGCAATTTGAATGACAAGAGAACCATTGCTTTGCAGAGACTTATGTGAACAATGTATGGAAATAATTGAAGGCTTTTACAAGAATACGGATGAAAAGAAGATACAGGACTATAGGAACTGAGGGACTCATCACCTATGTGGTCTTGAATGGGCACTGCCCCATGCAGCTACCTCGTTAGGAGGGATAACTTGTTGTGTGAAGTAGGGACCAGATACATAGGGGGTGGGCAATGGCTAGGTAAGCTAGAAAGACAATAGTATGTAAAATTTGAATCGAAAGGAGGGAATATGTAGAAGCCATTTTGGAATAAGAATCCATTTTGTATGCCATGTATGCATGAAGGGTGGGTGCACAGGACAGGATGGAGTTAATTCATTGTACAGACCCTGTTACAAGTGCACAGAAAAGCATATGTACATATATGGCAAGGTATGCGATTCCAATGTTTAAACAGCGCTATAGTCTCACTGCAGATAATGAATACCATGTGTTGCGTGGTACCTTATAAAGGAGACTGTCTGTAGAATAAACGCAGAGATATGGAGATGTTTGTGGTTACATATACACGTTCGTGTCCGTGTCTCTTTCTTTCACATGATCATATGTAGCCTTTAGCAAACAAGACTCTGAGGGTGACCAATAAAGAACTAATTCGCTGGCCCTAGCTAGTGAGGAGAATTGACAATGGCCAGCGAAACTTGAAGGAGAAACAGCCCATGGCTGCACCCCTAACGCCTACTCCCTACTCTTCCCTCTCTCCTCTCCTAATACTATATACACTGAAATTCTAATACACTAACTAAAGATAAGAAAAGTACCTAAAAATAACACTAATTAAAATAATTCAAAAATAACTGAAACCAAACTATAAGTAATAGCCATAACCACCAGCTCCTTACAACGCCTCCTGCACTAGGGGGTACTAAGCAACAGGATAAGGTCTAGTGTTCTGCCCTGGCTTATTGTGTAACAATGGATCATTGTGATGTCATCACACAGACATTAGCAGCAGCCATACATTTATTTATTTATTAACAGTTTCTTACCATTGCGCTTTACAATTGGAAACATATATAGAACAAAACAGGGTAATAACAGACAGACATAGAGGTAAGAGGGCCCTGCTTGCCAGCTTACAATCTATAGGGAAATAAAGTATCTTACTGTGATTAGGGGTGAGCCGGGGGTAGGATAGCATATCGCCCAACTGCCCCAAGTTACAAAGCCCAAAAGGGGCAATATTTAAACCAAATTGGGAAGTTTTGCAGATTGGGGAGGGCTTATTTTGTTCTAATGTCACATGTGTGAATGTTGTGCAGTGAATAAGGCATCAGGCATTTGTCCCTGTCGACCTATTGCCTGTCTAACATTTGGGGGTAAATTTACTAAAGTGAGAGTTTTTAGAAGTGAGTTTTAGAAGTGATGTTGCCCATAGCAACCAAACAGATTCTAGCTATTATCTTCTAGAAGGTGCTAGTTAAATGTTAAGTAGAATCTGGTTGCTATGGGCAACATCAATACTAAAACTCACTTCTAAAAATTCTCACTTTAGTAAATTTAACCCTTGGTGTCTATCTAGACATTGTCCATCTAATTCCTATCTTTTAAATTCTATCTTTTATACCAGAACCTAAGAAAGGTGCACTATAAAGGCAGTGATGGCTGTTATACAATACAGTTGCACAGGGGTCTATTTAATAAGCCTTGAATGGAGATAAAGTGAACAGAGATAAAGTACCAGCCAATCAGCTCCTAACTGCCGGGTCACAGGCTGTGTTTGAAAAATAATAGTTAGGAACTGGATGGGTGGTACCTTATCTCCATGGACTTTATCTCCATCCAAGGCCTAGTAAATAGACCCCAAGACCAACGCTGCAGGTGTCAGTCGCTCAGATAAGGGGAGCGGGCAGCGAATGAACACGCGACGTGCAGGAGTCGCGCCTGTGATACTGCCACGGGTCTGGGACTGACGGCAGGGGCCAGGACACCAGTTTTAACCAGCCAACTAGTTGATTGGTTGGAATGAAAATCTGGTAATGTATGGAAGCAAATGATGATCAGCAATGATCAGAAAATGGACAAAAACTGTTGTTTGAACAAATTGCTTAGATCAAACATTTAACAAACTTGTCTGACGACCATTTTCATCTGTTTTCTAGCATTTAGGAGCAATTTGCTGATCATCATTTACTCCCATATGTTACAATGATTTTCATTCTAGTGGTCTAGTGTGTGGCCAGCTTAAGTTCCAAAGTTGACCAACCACTTTAACCCATTGAGAAAGCATAATGTGTATTTAAAATCTGTGTGATACCTGGAGCCAAATGATGCAGAGCAATTTTGCTCATATTTTGAGTGTCAGTATAGGGACTGACCAGAATAGGAAGACTGTGACGTGGTTGGTCAGCTTGACAAATTATTACAATACTTTGGAACTAACACTCCCTGGAATTAAAAGTACGGTTGGAATATAATGGTGAGTGCTGAGCAGTGGTGTAACTAAGGGGGGTCGAGCAGGGTGTGTGCCCAGGGCGCCAGGACACCGTGGTCAGTGTAGAGCTACACGGTCAGCACTACACAGTAAGTAACAAACACACAGCCGTGCCCAGGCAGCTGTGTTTGTTTTAATTAGCAGTCAATGAGAGTCAGACAGACTCTCATTGACTGCTTCGCCCACTGCCGGAGCCACTCATGAGCTCCATCTTCCGGCTCCCGCAGTGGGTAATGGGAGCGTCGTCATGACATCTCTCCCATAATGCAGAGCAGGCCGGCCCGGGAGGACGGAGCAGTGGACGGCGGCGGGAGCCGGAGCGGGGATTCAGATAAAAGTTTTGTTTTTTTCAGGTTTTTTTACGTGTGTGTTTGTTTGGAGGGGGACTACTACTTGGGGCACTGCATCAGAGGGGGACCACTACTGGGAGAAGGGCTACTACTGGGGGCACTGCATTGGGGGGACCACTTCTGCAGGCACTACTGGGGGGGACTACTACTGGGGGCACTGCATCGGGGGGGACCGCTACTGGGGGGGACTACTACTAGGGGCACTGCATTGGGGGACCATTACTGGGGTGGGGACTACTACTCAGGGGAACTGCATTGGGGAGGGCCGCTACTGGGGGCACTACATGGGGGCCACTACTGGGGGGTAGACTACAACTGGGGGCACTGCATCGGGGGGGGACCACTACTGGGGCACTGCACAGGGGGGACTTCTACTGGGGCACTAAATAAGGGGCACTGCATAGAGGGGACTACTACTGAGGGCAATGCATAGGGAGGACTACTAATGGGGGAACTATATAAGGGGCACTACTGTAATATGTGTCTGTGTGTGATTGTAATGTGTGATTGTAATGTGTGTGTGTTTGTTATTTTTATCATTTATATTGCTATTATTGAATACTTGGCAATAACTTACTAAAACAGTGCTAAAACTGAATGGGTAGCAATGTAGAACGGTTAAGTCCACATTACCAGCGCCTGTTATTTATTTATGGAAGGGCTCCTCTGAAAGGACCATAATATAACTATATATATATGTAAACACATGCACACAGCGGTAAATTAGGAGGGTAAAGGAGCTTGAGGCACCCATAAGGGGACGATTCTTGTCTTGGGACCAGATCTGGGAGTGCAAGGGGTGGCGAGAGGTATGGCTATAAATTTGCCGCTAAATGTGAGCAGGGTGCTGTGTTGTGTTTGAGGTGGTACAGAAACAAGTTTGATATATAGGTTAGATACTAAGGGCTCTATTTAGTCAGCAAAAAAAAATTATCTCTTCTCTGCCATGTTTGCTGGATAAAGCCTTTCATTTTGTTTGTCACTATATAGAAAAATGAAGAGTGCGGAGAAACAGATTTCTCCTTCTATTCTTTTCTCTAATAACAGTGCTGCAACCTCTATAGGTTCTAATGGGGGCTTTGCACAATCTGTATTTAATAAAATGAGAGAAGTGAAGCTTCTCTTTAAAGCTGGGTACACATGGACACATGCAGCAGCAGCTGCGGGGAGGGGGTAGGACGTACCCCCGGCCAGCAGGACGTGCGGCTGCCTGGAAGATGATGGTCATTCAGTGTCTATGAACAACCATCATCTACAGATATATCTCCAGATCACTCGATCTGCAGATATATCTGCTAGGTGTGTACCTACCTTAACACATAACACCATCTCAGGAATGTGTTATGTGCGCCCTCAGGATAGATAAGCAGGAAGAGAATGTTCTCTTCCATACCATGTAGCGTCCCCACCATGCGCACAAGGTACATGCCTTTCGTCTCTGCGAAAGACGGTAGTGGGTTTCTTTAGCTCCTCACCAGGACAGACCTTTACTGCTAGGTCTGTCCTGCCACCTTAAAAAAATGAAATATGGAGATATAAGGAAAGCGATAAACAGCAAAGTTTTAATGCTACTTTTCATTTTCCTTTTTAAACAGAGCCCTAAAAATGTCGTCATACATGGTTGCAAATTTAGAAAATTTTTTAGAGGGTGTAATTTCAAAGTACAAGGGGATGATTTTACAAAGGCATATTTCGCAATCTCCAGTAATATTAATAATTATATAAAAAAAATCCTAGTAAGTTACTTGTTCTATGAATATGAATGGTCCAGTATTTCCATTGCAGATATTTTTTTTTTTTTTTAAAGGAACAGCTATAAAAAGGCAGTTCATTTATTATTTTACTGCAGTGATTAAGGATGTGGGATAAACACTTAAAGAAATATGGCAATAATCAGTAAACAATTTAAAAAATATATATTTATTAATCTCAACTATTCTATGAAAGGCAGACAATAGAGTTCACACCCTTTCACACAGACAAAAAACAACTTTTTCTTGTTATTGCTCCACTATAGCCAAACCCATGACACAGGCCACACCCCCTGTGTGGGCTACATCCACACCAGTTATACCCCCACATCACTAGTTACACCACCACAGCGACCGTCACACTCCCTGCAGCGGCACACAATAGGCCCTTCATAAATTTCAGCTCCAAGCCCATGAGAACATTAATCTGGCACTGCTTGCCATGATGCAATTTGCATTGTTAAACCCCACCTGTGTTGTGTGAGGATATAATATACTAGCTGATGTACCCAATTACACCCGGGTAGACCTTAGATATTTACGGTTTCCATTTCCATCTCACCACTCCAGTAATGCATTAATCCTTCACCTCTATAGTCATGCATCCCGTCTCTCACTACTATGGTAAGACATTACCCTCCCTCAGCTGTGTACTAACACATTCTACTCCCTCACTTCTGTAGTAACACATTCCCTACATCACATGTGTTGTAATATTCCATATTCTCCTCCCTCACCTGTGTAGAAATACAATCCCTCCCTCAAACCTTTAGTAACACATTGCCCTTACTCACACCTGTAGTAACTTATTCCCCTCCCTCACCTCTGGAGTAGCACATTACCCCCACTCACCCTTGTAACTCATTCCCCTCCCTCACTTGTTTTGTAACACACTCCCTTCCCTTACCCTGTAGAAACACATTTGACATCCCCTTCTTCACCTGAGTAATAACACATTGCCTCCCACTTGTTTAGTAACACATTCCCCTTACACACCTGTGTAGTAACACATTCCCTTCCCTCACCTGTGTACTACCACATTCCCCTCCCTCACCTGTGTAGCAACACTTTCCTTTCTCTCACCCCTATAGTAACACATTCTCCTCCCTCATCTGTGTAATAATAACACATTCCTCTCCCTGCTGTTGTAATACATTTTTCTCTCTCACCTCTGTAGTAACAAATTTCCTTCCCTCACTATTCAAAATAGGGTAGCTTGGCAACTGCCAGTGATGTTTAGCACAGTTGTTTTTTTAATATTGAACTGTGCTACAGCCACGATGAGGCAATCAGTCTGGACATTGCACAGGGGAGGAAAAATGTTAGCCCTTATCACCCCCTTATGAGTCGAATTTAAAAAAATCCATTCTTATTGGGTACCTACGTCATGGAAGGAATATACTCCTCGATTTTCATGTTTCTAGGTCCAGGGGTTTGGGCTGGGCATTGATGAGTCAGTGAGCCAGTCAGTCAGGACATTTGATTTTAAATATATATATATATAGATGTCATCGCACAGGTGTGGGCAGGTCCTGATTATGCAAATGCAGGGGTGGGTTTTGTTATGACACAACTCATGTAAATCATTCTCCTGACACTTGCCCCTGGGATCTTTTTTTTGCTACAAATTTCACCCACTTAAACAATGCCTTAACTACATAATAATCCACTCTCAATACAGCTAATAATAAACTATTAGCTAAAGAATATAATACCATCATTTTATGGAGAGTTGGATAGATATACAACATGGAGACCTTAGCTTACTTGGTGCTCATACATGTATCTCCTTATTCAACAAGACATAGAACAGAAATTGGTACAAAATTTTACAACTGTATTTATAGTAGATCTTTGTATAGCATATTAAATATTATAATCCATTCTCAAACTTCTACAAGCTAAAAGCTTGTAATTTTTAAATATCATATTTTGAAAAAAATATATATATTTGGGGTATATGGAAATCCTGGTTACCCGTTTAAATAGAATTGTAATGTCTTGAAGACACAAATTTCTGTTCAAACTTTTGCTACTGTATATCGCATTCGGTATGAAAAGCCGGCTTCTGCATGACTGGCAGATCGATTCCAGGCTGCAGCAGCCCGACAAAAGAGCAGAGCCCGGCAGTGGAAGCCCAACAGTGCTGGAAATCCCGATCGTCCCTAAGGTAAGTACTTACTAACCTAACCAACCCCCCTAACCCTAACCCTCCTTAGGGGTGCCTAACCCTTACCTCCCCCCAAAGTGCCTAACCCTAACCCCCCCTCTAAGTGCCCAACCCTAACCCCCCCTTCCCCGCTGCCTAAACCTAAGTCCCCCGGTGGGGTGCCTAACCCTAACCCTCCCAGGGGGTGTCTAACCCTAATTCCCCCCTGGGTGCCCTAAACCTAACCCTCCCCCCCCCCTGCATGGCTTTCCACTCGCGGCGCCCAGCATCCCTTCAATCGGGATGCCGGGCGCCTGTCTCCCGGCGTCGGGAGAATGACAGGCATCTAGATTTTAGACGCCTGTCATTTAACCCTAGGCGGGATAGAGGATTCGGGATTCCTAAACGTATCCCCTGTATATCTAAAGGTGCCCATCCACTAGACGATTAAGTTGACCGATTGAACTGTATCGTTAAATCGTACATAAATTGTTTGCAAATCGTTTGCTAAAAATGTCTAAAACGACCAGCCGATGAGCGCTCCCGCTTGTCGTTTAGACATCTATCATCGGGCAAACATAATGGACAACCTGATGATAACGTCAGGTTCAGCATGTTTGCAGATGATTGATGTGCCTACACTGATCGACTGCTCATTCAGTGTAGACACATCACAGACTGACAAACGACTGCACGATTACAATGTCGTAATCGTGCAATCGTTTTGTGGTCTGCTAGTGGATGGGCAGCATAACGTTGGATACTATAGATCAGTTAGTCTAAAAAAGCATTAAGAAGTAATGACTGTGGAAATAGAAAAAAAGAACCAACTTTAAAGATATCAGGAAAGTAAGACAAAATATACTTGCAGTTAAAAAGTTACTAGGAATTTTGAGGAATAGTGAATGGAAGCCATATTGTGCATATGTAATAACCACTAGGGCCATGTACAGATTAAGACATAGATTAAAAACTGACTGCACACAAAGGCGACTTACAGAAGGGGATACTGGAAAAGGGATGGGATAAAGCACTGTTACCCCAGCTCTTTAAAGTGCTTGTGTGTACAGTTATTACATCACTCGATAGAGATCAATGACAGTGAAAAAAAGATGATGGAAATAAAATATCCATATGCACATGGCTTTAAAGTATTATTATATGTTTTGCCAGAAGTGAAGCAGCTGTATAATATGAACTTGTCACTCAAATCGACCGTATGTCAATGCTCACTCACATAGGGGTCTATTCAACATGTTAATTATCGGGTCCATTAATGTTTCTTCTTGATGCGAGCACTGGAGCAATTCATCATTGGCACGGAGACAGCTGATCCGAAAATCAGCTGTCTCCCGAATGCTTTCACTGCTCCTTTTGGAGCAGTGAAAGAGCCCTGTCGTCCGGCGGAAGGAGCTGGACAGGGGCGGAGGGATCCAAGAGGATCCCTCTTCGCAACCTGGGATTCCTTCCCACAGTGAAGGAGCAGGTAGTGGGAGCATTCGCCATCTGAAGATTGACGAATTCTGTCCCCACACTAGTGCATGGGGACAGCAGGCCATTCCGCAAGAGAAAGAAAAGTAAATAGGCGCTGTCTAGTATCCAATAATTTATTACCAAAAAATTACCATATTAGAATAAATCTTACATAGCACATATCACATATAATTTACAACATATACAATATACCAATTGGTCAATAAAAGCAAAAATAAAAAACAAAAATACACAATATAAAGCAGAGGTGGATATTTCATTCAATAAAGACTGTCTGTTCCAAGGGTACTATAAAGTATGATACTGTTGTATCCGTTTTGTGATGATACTGTTGCAACTTTGTATCCCTTTGTATATATAACACGCAGAACTGCCACCACTGATTAAATAGTGCTGCAAAAAAAGTCTCTATCCCACTGTGAAAGGTTCAGGAATTATATATCTCTGTGTGGGTATTGATTTTCCTTAATGAAGAATTCCCACGCACAAATGATGTCTGATGTATATCAGGTTCCTGTTTTGATTTATACGGCAATGGACGGCTATACAGAGCTTCTCTGCAATTAGCTCATAAATATCTGAGAGGTGTTTGTCCGACAGGAATATTCCCAAAATGGGCTCCTGGATATTTTTTCAATCCTAATTATATTTATCCACAGTGGTATATAGAGTTGCTAGTAGACAGAAAAAAATATATATTTTATTCTCACCGCTGTTGTTATGTAAATTCCTCTCTCTCTCCCCCTTCTCCGAACAGGAATATACTGCTCTGTCGGTCTGGAGTAAAGCAGGTGTCTTTCTCCTATTGCCGTAGTATCAGTCTGTGGCACCAATTGGAGCATGCAGTCCAATACGTTAGTGGAACAAAGTGGAGCTGATTCCTAGTGACTCACTCCACGTGGGATATGAGGAAGCCGCCGAGATTGTGTTGGAGGCGGAGAAACGCGTAGAGACTTGCTACAATTTTTTCATTTGTCTAACGCCGCTCCCTACCACATGCTGATCGGTACACTCCACCGTACATCCATCTTGAGCCCTGCGAATCTGGGGAGAGATCTGACCACAGCGGCAGGAGAGACGGGCGCTAAATCCCACGTGGTGTGAGTCACTAGGAATCGGCTCCACTTTGTTCCACTAACGTATTGGACTGCATGCTCCAATTGGTGCCACAGACTGATACTACGGCAATAGGAGAAAGACACCTGCTTTACTCCAGACCGACAGAGCAGTATATTCCTGTTCGGAGAAGGGGGAGAGAGAGAGGAATTTACATAACAACAGCGGTGAGAATAAAATATATATTTTTTTCTGTCTACTAGCAACTCTATATACCGCTGTGGATAAATATAATTAGGATTGAAAAAATATCCAGGAGCCCATTTTGGGAATATTCCTGTCGGACAAATACCTCTCAGATATTTATGAGCTAATTGCAGAGAAGCTCTGTATAGCCGTCCATTGCCGTATAAATCAAAACAGGAACCTGATATACATCAGACATCATTTGTGCGTGGGAATTCTTCATTAAGGAAAATCAATACCCACACAGAGATATATAATTCCTGAACCTTTCACAGTGGGATAGAGACTTTTTTTGCAGCACTATTTAATCAGTGGTGGCAGTTCTGCGTGTTATATATACAAAGGGATACAAAGTTGCAACAGTATCATCACAAAACGGATACAACAGTATCATACTTTATAGTACCCTTGGAACAGACAGTCTTTATTGAATGAAATATCCACCTCTGCTTTATATTGTGTATTTTTGTTTTTTATTTTTGCTTTTATTGACCAATTGGTATATTGTATATGTTGTAAATTATATGTGATATGTGCTATGTAAGATTTATTCTAATATGGTAATTTTTTGGTAATAAATTATTGGATACTAGACAGCGCCTATTTACTTTTCTTTCTTTTTTTATCTTTGGTGTTATATATTGTCACCTTTTGTTGAATGGGCTGCAGTCTTAGTGTCCAAGATTTGTTCTAAATATTATAATTTCTACCACATCTGCTCTAATAGGTGCAGCGCCAGATTTTTGTTGTTGTTCCGCAAGAGGAAGGTAAGTAGGAGATATCTGTGATACTAGTGTATGGGGACAGCGGGCCATTCTGCCAGAGGAAGGTAAGCAGGAGATATCTGTGATACTAGTGTATGGGGACAGTGGGCCATTCTGCCAGAGGAAGGTAAGCAGGAGATATCTGTGATACTAGTGTTTGGGGACAGCGGCCATTCTGGCAGAGGAAGGTAAGCAGGAGATATCTGTGATAGTGTTTGGGGACAGCAGGCCGTTCCATCAGAGAAAGGAAAGCAGGAGATATCTGTGATACTAGTGTATGGGGACAGCGGGCCATTCTGCAAGAGGAAGGTAAGTAGGAGATATCTGTGATACTAGTGTGTGGGGACAGCGAACATTCTGCAAGAGGAAGGTAAGAAGGAGATATCTGTGATACTAGTGTATGGGGATAGTGGGTCATTCTGCAAGACCAAGGTAAGTAGGGGATATCTGTGGTACTAGTGTATGGGGACAGCGGGCCATTCTGCAAGAGGAAGGTAACTAGGAGATATCTGTGATACTAGTGTATGAGGACAGCGGGCCATTCTGCAAGAGGAAGGTAAGTAGGGGATATCTGTGATACTAGTGTATGGGGACAGCGGGCCATTCTGCCAGAGGAAGGTAAGCAGGAGATATCTGTGATACTAGTGTTTGGGGACAGCGGCCATTCTGCCAGAGGAAGGTAAGTAGGAGATATCTGTGATAGTGTTTGGGGACAGCAGGCCATTCCATCAGAGGAAGGAAAGCAGGAGATATCTGTGAAACTAGTGTATGAGGACAGCAGGCCATTCCACAAGAGGAAAGTAAGTAGGCGATATCTGTGATACTAGTGTATGGGGACAGCGGGCCATTCTGCCAGAGGAATGTAAGCAGGAGATATCTGTGATACTACTGTTTGGGGACAGCGGCCATTCTGCCAGAGGAAGGTAAACAGGAGATATCTGTGATAGTGTTTGGGGACAGCAGGCCATTCCGTCAGAGGAAGGAAAGCAGGAGATATCTGTGATACTAGTGTATGGGGACAGCGGGCCATTCTGCAATAGGAAGGTAAGTAGGAGATATCTGTGATACTAGTGTATGAGGACAGCAGGCCATTCCGCAAGAGGAAGGTAAGTAGAAGATATCTGTGATACTAGTGTATGGGGACAGTGGGCCATTCTGCAAGAGGAAGGTAAGTAGGGGATATCTGTGATACTAGTGTATGGGGACAGCAGCCAGTCCGCCAGAGGAAAGTAAGTAGGAGATATCTGTGATACTAGTGTATGGGGACAACGGGCCATTCTGCCAGAGGAAAGTAGGAGATATCTGTGATACTAGTGTATGGGGACAACGGGCCATTCTGCCAGAGGAAGGTAAGCAGGAGATATCTGTGATACTAGTGTATGGGGACAGCGGGCCATTCTGCAAGAAGAAGGTAAGTAGGGGATATCTGTGATACTAGTGTATGAGGACAGCGTGCCATTCTGCAAGAAGAAGGTAAGTAGGGGATATCTGTGATATTTCCTGCTTTACCCTCTTGATGAATGACACGATAATTTAATTTTTACAATTGCAGGTGAAAATGTTCATTTTCATCTGCTTTTGTAAAAGTTAAGTGATGATGAATAGGCTCCATTAGACTCGATTAGCCAAATGGCTAACACAAAGTCCATTTGTAACAAAAGAAATAGCAGTCAGCACTCACAGAACAAGGAAAATGAGTTACCACTAGCTGCTCACTCGGGAAGTGTCCCTTCCTTCCCTAACATGAATAGAGGAAAGCGCTCTGTGGTAAATAGATATGTAAATATAGTTGTTATGTGTATATGGTTGTATAGGATTGTTTGCTCTTATGCAGAGTCTTGTTATGTGATCTTCTGTAGAAGTGAAGGGGGTGACTCCAGGTGGGCAACAACTTGAGGCTGAATGTTGAAAACAACTTGATTTAATATAAAGGGTAATTCCAAATACAACAACCACACAAGCAAAATGGTGGTAAATTAGCATATATTGTATGCAAATTAAGGTAACGTCTTAATGCGTTTCAAGTGCTTGCCCTTGAAAAAGTCCCTAGGAGGGATGAAACGCGTTGGGTCATTACCTTAATTTGCATACGATAAACGTGGTTTTTGTATTTGGAATTACCCTTTATATTAAATTAAGTTGTTTTAAGCTAATATTACTGGGATCAGTGTTTTTGCTGCACCTTTGGGCCCCTCACTCACATGCACTCAGCTCACCCAGACGCAGGGAGGAGACGGTCCAGCAGACACGTTAACTGGGTAAGTACGATTCACTTACCTTGTTACTGCACCACAGTGTCCTATAAGCACCCCGATACTTCGTTCCTTGTCTCGAGGTGGCATGGTATCTACAACTTTCATTTGTAACATTACCTTTTTAATGAAACATACTGTAGTTAATAAGAAATATATCCACAGGAAAATGCTGTAACACAGAATGTTACACAAAAAATTGTCTTCTGTGCCCCCAAAGCACAAACTGACCAATTTGCTTTCCATTTACGGTACATACAATTGCCTATTAATGTTTCAGTGAGATTTTATTTTACATAATAATAATAATAATAATAAATTGATATAATATAAACTCTTGCAAATAACATTCATAAATGGAGCATTCAGATGTCATTATTTCAGAACTGATTAAAGGCACAGTAAAAGAGAAAGAATAGCATGCCTTCTGCTATAGGTTATAATGACATGGCAGACACTGTGGAGATATTTATCCTACCTGAGGCTCTGTACTTGGTCATGGAAGCAATGATTTCTAGCCTACTATAATTGACACTAGGGGGTATTATTTATTATGTACATACGTACATAATTAAATCATTATCAATCTTCAGGTTAAGACATAGATTATCATTACTAGAGGAAATTCATATTTCTTTCCATGTGGTCCAGCAATCTTTACAAATGCCAACTAAATAACAATTATAATGAAATAAATAAAATCATTGGGGGCTGTATCTTATAATAATGTGGTACAGTTTAAATAAGCATGACTCCATTTGTGTCGCTGCACATTTTTTGCGGCCTATTCCAACATTTCCATTTAGAAATATATATATTAAATTAGTTTACAACTTTCTTCCACTGAACCACTTTGTGCATTACTCATTCATGACTTTATGTGGTCAGGGGCAATAAAACATGGCCGGCCTTTATTTTATTGCTATAAAACTAAATAAAAGCATACATCTGTTTACACAGAAAACAAAACAAACATACTACTATATATAGTCTATATTATTTGCACCGATTCCTATCAGTGCCTTCTGTGCTGTGTGAGCAGAGTGTGCAGGTGGCTTTCCCTTCACCACAGAGGCTGACCTATAAGCAGGTGGTAAGACCAATGCCTATTGTTTCCTTATTATTATTATCATTTATTTATATGGCACCACAAGTGTTCCGCAGCGCCTTACAATGTATGAAAACAAATAGGTGACAAAAGACTTACAGTACAATACAATACAGGACAAGGAACATGGATAATATACATTGCCACATTAGCGACCATAACACCCACATAAGCAGTAGAGCTTAAGTAACTAAGTGTTAGGTGCCCTAGTGGGGAGTAAGAAGTAGATGAAAGTAAAGAAGGAAGAAGCACAAGAGGGCAGGGGGCCCTGCTCGCAAGAGCTTACAGTCTAAAAGGGAGGGACAGACAGGTGTGACACAGATGGGGTAGACGGGGAGGATATACTCACGGCCGGGTCACCAAGTTCCAGCTGATGAGAGTATCCAGGATATGACTCTGTAATAGGCACAATATCCAGATCGTACTTTGTTACTATTGCAGTTAATTCTGAAAATTTTATCAGCTCAGCTCCTATCATTTCAATACATAGCTTTTAAAAAGTTCTTCTGTGATGCAAAAAGTTGGTGACTCTTCGGGGAGAATTTATGAAGCAGGGGCTTCCCGGCGGATTGCAGGTGAATATTTCAAACGGCACTCTGAGTCAGCGTAAATCCTGGAGTGCTTTACACTGACTCCGGTTGCCGTTTTAAATATGTACCTGCAACCCGCTGGGAAGCAGCAGCTTACAGAAGCCCCTGCTTCATAAATTCTCCCTTTTGTCTCGTACCTTGAAACTCATTTTAATGTCTATAATAAATAAGAAGCCTTATGTTTTTTACACTTTAATATTGAACCGAGATACATTTCCACTACAGTTACTATGTGTGGAGAACACTTTGATCCATCCATCACGGTAACGAATCCTGGCGAAAACTGTCTGCTAGGCCAGCTCACATAGCTCAGAGAAGCAATTGAAGACTAAGCACAAAACATAGAAATACAAGTAAATAAGGGCTTTTGCATTGTACTGCTTGATAATAATGACTCTCATTGTCTAATTGCAAAGTGATCGTTGTAAATCTACCAAATTCTCCATTTGTAATTTGGGAATATAGCGCAAGCATCTGGATTGTTGGGAGTCGTGTATACAAATGAAGGAGCAATCATTTTGTGGGTTCAACCAATATTAGAGTATAGCCAATCCATTCCAAATATTAAAATCACAAAGATTCTCTATGACCGGTATTAGCAACGGATAAGTTGTATTAATGAGACGCTGATTTTTTTTAAATATTCATGGGCTAGATTTTCACAAATATTTGTTGACGCAACAAAATGATTGTCACCACAGTGTGTAAGTGACTGGTGCTCATGGGACCAACTCCGAGGTGCAGATTTAGTAATTCCAGATCAATTAAAACAGAGAGGGAAAATAATAACAGTTTTTAAATTTATTTTTGTACAGCTGTCTACCTAACAGTAACCATGCATATAAAATACAGACCACAATACAATCTTATTTCATTATAGTACAGATGTGTCCAGATACATCTAACCTCCATGCGCTACAAGTCGCATTACACATAACGCATGAGCGCTGTGCGACTCGGTATCATTGAGTGTCTTTTCGTGTGACTTTGTCCCTTAGAATGCATGTTATTTGCAAGCGATGCGAATAGGACACTTCTGCTGAGTAAAATGATATGCGGCATGAATATATTCTGTGTGCAGCTGTGGGTGTATCTGCATGTGAAATGCTACGTTACAGTGTCAGCGGCTGTGACACTAACAGCATTACGCGTGCAGATACATCTGTACTATAATGAAACAAGATTGTATTGTGGTTTGTATTTTTATATGTTGTGGCGCAACTAGAAGGGCTGTTTAACGCGCAAGGAGGCTGTCACAGTGTGCCGGACACCTGTCATCACTTACCGGGTGTGGCAGCACTGGCTCCCTGATGGTCAGTAGGCAGGGAGATCCCGGCGCCCGCTGCTGATGAGGTCTTCTCCGGCTGCCTGTCATGTCCCCCGGCGAGCGGCAAGCAGAGAGATCCCGGCACCTGCTGCCGCGGGCTCCCGCTGTTGGATGTGTGCAGATGGCCGAGGCACCCCTAGGGGTGCGAGCGCCGTACTGCAAGAAGATTTAAAGGGCCAGGCGCGCCAAATGTGATTCACGTTTGGCACAAAATTTGAACTCTTCCCTATAAGAGGGAGTCTCTGGCAACTGACAAGTGCCAGAGTATAGGCTCCATTACCATACTCCAGCATTCCTGTGCATATCCTGATTATTGGTTCTGACCTTGGCTTTGTTCGTGACTCCGATTCTGTCTGACCCCTGGTTCTGTGTTGATATTTGGTTCTGACCTCGGCTATTCCATGACCCGTTTACGCCTGCTCTGTCTCGTCTGTTTGGTTTTACCCGGCTTGTCAACTACGCTAAAGTCTATACCTCTTTGACCCACCACTGGGTAACAATAAAAACTCACCATTGGGTTCAATAATCCCCCTTAACTTGCTTCCGTATTGCAAAGTGCCAGTCTCCTGTATACAACATGCATGTACTGTGTTCTGGCCTGTGCATTTTTATTTTACAACAGCCAAGTGTGTGAGATGCTGGGAAGTGGGTAATGTGGAGGTAGGGGGGCGGTAGGCTAAAGCTTTGCCTAGGGTACCGAGAAACCTTGCACCGGCCCTGGATGTATGTGGACACATCTGTATCACTATTAGGATTGTAGCCGACTTGCAAATCCCATAAACTCACTGGGCCTGATTCAAAGTTGTTCGCTAATGTCATCACTGCTGTGTATGTGTACTCACCTGCTATGCGAAAATATGCAAATGTCACAGCTTCCGGGAGATGTATTGAGATGCACACCTGCAGCTTTGCAAATCACAGCATCTACATATAAAGATGCAGCATCAGTGGCAGATCAGTCATCTAATGCTCCCTGTCAATAACACTGTGAATAAATAGTGACTGCGAGCGACTACAGTACTGTATCTTGACACATGCTCAGTGCCACATGCTCAGATGGCTGATAATCATTGAACTGCGAAAACATTGGCATAGTATACAACTCTGAATCAGGCCCATTGCTATGTGCTATCCATCTACTTGCTATTGCAGATGCCGCTGATGTTTTTTCAACCTGGCTGCACCGCTGCCACGTGGGTCCCCCTCTCTCTCTCCGTAAATGCCGCTGGCGCTGTTTCTGCATACCTGGCAGAAGAAACCAGGTATGTAGTGCCTGCCCCTGCCCTGTGCACCCCCCCTAGTCCAGCTAGCGTTACCTGCACTACCCCCCCAATCCAGCCAGCCTTCCCTGCGCCCCCCTTAGTCCAGCCATCCTGCCTTTACTGCTCTTTGCCCCCCCTAAGTGCAACCAGCTTTCCCTGCCCTTTGCCACCCTCTCAGCCCAGTGACCCCCCCCTTGTTCAGCCTCCCCTTTCCTGTGCCCCCCCCATTTGTGTCCACCCTTGCCTGCCTCCCTCTATCATGTCTAGCCATCCCTGTGCCCCCAATAGGTCCAGCCCTCCCTGTCCCCTGTACTTCCCCTTCCCTCTGGATTTTTATGTGGGTTTGGGGGGTGGGTTTGTAGGGGGGGGGGAGAGAGAATCAACATTGCTTATCCTATATATTTAGTATAGATTCTGTTCTTTTTCGAGTGTGTGACTTTGCAGCAGCTTTCTCTCCTATAGTTCTGTGTTTGTATGTAGTATCATATATATGATAGATTGACATGTTGTAATAACAAAAAACCCCACAGCTCAAACTGTCAGAACTGGTTTACACACCAATTGCTGTCCCACCCCTGGAGTAGCTCCACCCACATGATCCACAGCCAGCTCCGCCCACCTCTGCACCATACCCCTGGGGAGAAGGGGACTGCCTATTTTGTCAGTACCAGAACCATACTTACCGGCATTTGGCCAGCCCTCTCCAGGAGGGGGCTGCCAGGTCAGTGCAACAGGGCGGGTGGGGGCAGTTTAGGCAAGCGGAGTGGGGGTGTGCTGATGCGATCTTATCATTGCAGTTCCACCCCCCACTTTATAATGCTGATATTACCGGCATTATAAAGCAGGGGCGAGGATACCATAACGCAATTCAGCACAAATTGCGTAATCGCACCCACGGATCGCCCACTTTTCCAGCAAACGCCTACTTGCCTACTCTTGGAGGGTGCTGGGAGCAGCACCTGATTTTCGGGAGGCTCCCAGCAGTCCCGGGAGAGTACGCAAGTATGACTGGGACCCACAATTTCTGATGGCAGTCCTGGTAGCGCCTGATAAAATATACTAATCAGGATAGGTTGTTAGTTGGAGAATGGAGCTCAGCTTCCCAACTTTCTTGGTTAACGGGACTGTACTGAATCAAAGGGCACCCAGAACTTTTTGTCCTATCTGCCAGACCAGATGGGAGACAGTCATGTTCGTACAATGTATAAGTGTTTTTAAGGGACGAGTGATGTTACCACATCCACTTTTTGGAGGCTCAAATGTTGGGAGCTGTGCTTCAGTTTCCATAAGTGACAGTATACTAATGGTGAAACAAGGACCTGGCAAAACAAGTTGTGCACAGCTACTATACCTTTGGATAAGATGTATAAAAAACAAGCAAACTGAAAGTGAACATTTGTCACCTACTCACAGTGAAGGCAGAGATACAGCCTCGATTCCTGGAAAGGAGATATACAGTAGGTCCGAGTGATAGAGGTGAAGGAGAACACTCTGCCTCACTGCAGCCTACCCATTCACTAAGCCTGGCCAAAGTGTGGCTCTCCAGTTGTTATACTACAAGTCCCTGGATACCTTCCCACTGATCAGCTGGTAAAGCATGCTGGGACTTGTAGTTTCACAACAGCTGGCGAGCCACAGGTTGGCCAGGCCTGCACTAGTAACTATCAATGTCTCATGCCTCAGTGATGGCAGTAAATTCAAGTGTATTGATAGGCAGCATTCTTATAATCATTGATTTGACCCAGAAATTGCTGCTTTAAGTGTAGATAATGTGTACATTTTAAATAACCAATCTTAACAATAGTTAATTAAAAACAGGAATATATGTTTTGTTACATTTGTACCAGTGTTTGTATTAGTATTTAGCCAAAATACAAGATGTAAATATCAATTGACTGTTTCTGTAGACAAAATTTATGTTTCCCTAACAAACACTACCTACACTGTATTAGGAATGTGTACAGTGACAGGATCTGAGAGAATTGCTCTAGGGAAATAACCACTACCTACACTGTATTAGTGGTGTGTACAGTGAAAGGATCTCAGAGAATTGCTCTAGGGAAATAAACACTACCTACACTGTATTAGTGGTGTGTACAGTGACAGGATCTGAGAGAATTGCTCTAGGGAAATAACCACTACCTACACTGTATTAGTGGTGTGTACAGTGACAGAATCTGAGAGAATTGCTCTAGGAAAATAACCACTACCTACACTGTATTAGTGGTGTGTACAGTGACAGGATCTCAGAGAATTGCTGTAAGGATATAAACACTACCTACACTGTATTAGTGGCGTGTACAGTGACAGGATCTGAGAGAATTGCTGTAAGGAAATAACCACTACCTACACTGTATTAGATCCTGTCACTGTACACACCCCTAATACAGTGTAGGTAGTGGTTATTTCCTTACAGCAATTCTCTCAGATCCTGTCACTGTACACACCCCTGAGAGAATTGCTCTAGGGAAATAACCACTACCTACACTGTATTAGTGGTGTGTACAGTGACAGGATCTCAGAGAATTGCTCTAGGGAAATAAACACTACCTACACTGTATTAGTGGTGTTTACAGTGACAGGATCTCAGAGAATTGCTGTAAGCAAATAAACACTACCTACACTGTATTAGTGGCGTGTACAGTGACAGGATATGAGAGAATTGCTGTAAGGAAATAACCACTACCTACACTGTATTAGGGGTGTGTACAGTGACAGGATCTGAGAGAATTGCTCTAGGGAAATAACCACTACCTACACTGTATTAGTGGTGTGTACAGTGACAGGATCTCAGAGAATTGCTCTAGGGAAATAACAAACACTACCTACACTGTATTAGTGGTGTGTACAGTGACAGGATCTGATAGAATTGCTGTAAGGAAATAACAAACACTTACTACACTGTATTAGGGGTGTGTACAGTGACAGGATCTCAGAGAATTGCTGTAAGGAAATAACAAACACTACCTACATTGTATTAGTGGTGTGTACAGTGACAGGATCTCAGAGAATTGCTGTAAGGAAATAACAAACACTACCTACATTGTATTAGTGGTGTGTACAGTGACAGGATCTGATAGAATTGCTGTAAGGAAATAAGCACTACCTACACTGTATTAGTGGTGTGTACAGTGACAGGATCTGAGAGAATTGCTGTAAGGAAATAACAAACACTACCTACACTCTATTAGTGGTGTGTACAGTGACAGGATCTGAGAGAATTGCTCTAGGGAAATAACCACTACCTACACTGTATTTGTGGTGTGTACAGTGGCAGGATCTCAGAGAATTGCTGTAAGGAAATAACAAACACTACCTACACTCTATTAGTGGTGTGTACAGTGACAGGATCTGAGAGAATTGCTCTAGGGAAATAACCACTACCTACACTGTATTAGTGGTGTGTACAGTGACAGGATGTCAGAGAATTGCTGTAAGGAAATAAACACTACCTACACTGTATTAGTGGTGTGTACAGTGACAGGATCTGATAGAATTGCTATAAGGAAATAACAAACACTACCTACACTGTATTAGTGGTGTGTACAGTGACAGGATCTGATAGAATTGCTATAAGGAAATAACAAACACTACCTACACTGTATTAGTGGTGTGTACAGTGACAGGATCTCAGAGTATTGCTGTAAGGAAATAAACACTACCTACACTGTATTAGTGGTGTGTACAGTGACAGGATCTGATAGAATTGCTATAAGGAAATAACAAACACTACCTACACTGTATTAGTGGTGTGTACAGTTACAGGATCTGATAGAATTGCTATAAGGAAATAACAAACACTACCTACACTGTATTAGTGGTGTGTACAGTGACAGGATCTCAGAGAATTGCTGTAAGGAAATAACAAACACTACCTACACTCTATTAGTGGTGTGTACAGTGACAGGATCTGATAGAATTGCTATAAAGAAATAACAAACACTACCTACACTGTATTAGGGGTGTGTATAGTGACAGGATCTGATAGAATTGCTATAAGGAAATAACAAACACTACCTACACTGTATTAGGGGTGTGTATAGTGACAGGATCTCAGAGAATTGCTGTAAGGAAATAACAAACACTACCTACACTGTATTAGTGGTGTGTACAGTGACAGGATCTCAGGGAATTGCTGTAAGGAAATAATAAACACTACCTACACTGTATTAGGGGTGTGTACAGTGACAGGATCTGATAGAATTGGTGTAAGGAAATAACAAACACTACCTACACTGTATTAGGGGTGTGTACAGTGACAGGATCTCAGGGAATTGCTGTAAGGAAATAATAAACACTACCTACACTGTATTAGTGGTGTGTACAGTGACAGGATCTGATAGAATTGGTGTAAGGAAATAACAAACACTACCTACACTGTATTAGTGGTGTGTACAGTGACAGGATCTGATAGAATTGCTGTAAGGAAATAACAAACACTACCTACACTGTATTAGGGGTGTGTACAGTGGCAGGATCTCAGAGAATTGCTGTAAGGAAATAACAAACCCAGTTGAAACATTAGATAGTAGAGAGCAATAACAAAGTCATTTGCCACTGCTCCAATAAATAGATATATATATTTTATTTAACAAGCTAAAATGTGGTTAAAATATTACAAAATGCCCTGCCCTTCACCCTACAAAAACCTCCATGCCCCTCAATCTATACTAAACCCGATGTAGGAAAATAAATTGTACAGAACAAGCTGGATGCATGCAGCCCTCAGGCTATAATCATTTTCATTCAAACACAACACAGCAATGCTGTATCTTAAATTAATTTGGTAAACAGAAAAGTGACATATCTACTTTCATTTGTATCTAAATAAAAAGCTAATCTGCACATCTCTTCAGAGCTGCATTTTCTCACTAACACAAACTATTGTAATTTTCTTACCTCAGCATGCATATCATGTGAGCAGCACACCAGATTACTCTATAGTGTGAGGAAATGGGGAAACCTGTGATTACTAACACCAGAACTCAGCCAACAGCCCTTTGTTATACTATATATATATATATATATATATATATACACACACTTTTTTTTTTGAGGTGGGTGGGTTATAAATTTCAAGTAAAGTAAACATTTGCATATCACATTGTGAAACCATAAAAAACACTGCAGTTAAATGCAATCACTGCACAGTTTACAATGAGCCATATGAAAGTGTAGGCAATGGGTGAAATTCTCAGGCATGGTGCTATAAACAAACATTATAATAGTCCATGTTATAGATTGTTGTGACTCATTATTGTGACATTGTGGCAGATTCAATTACCTGCAGGTGGTGTGGCAGGTGTGTCTCTGCACTCTGGTAAACTGGCTGAAGCTATTGAATTAGAGACCTGCAATGAGCCCCGAGCAGCAGTTAACGCTTTGGGGGTGTGAGCTGAAGTAAGCGTTGAATGTTGCATCTTGGCTGCTCGCTGGTAGATCTTGGCTCTTTAATTGATAAGCATAGGGCACTTTACCTAAGAGAAGAGACAGCAACACAGCCGCAGCTAATTGAATCCACCTCATTGTTTCAAGCCATGCACACTATCTTCCCATTATCTTCCTTTTCATGTTGCTAGCTTTTAGGTTCATGTTTTTTAAAGTGTTTTGTATGTCTGTCATGTCTACAAATTCCACAGACTCCCTCAGATATGAATACATCAAAGACTATAGTCACTTGCCTGCGCTGTCTCAGAATGACTGCATCTGTATAAATAACGCAGACGTGCTTTATAAATAGACACAAATCTAACAGAGAAACATTTCATTAGTGGGAATCTCACACTTGTGTTTGATAAATGGCTTATATGGATTTCTGTTTTAAGATTTATTTATCCAGAACTTTATTTTCTTTTAAAGGTAACATCTTTATTGTATATTTTTATGCAGAGATGGGAACTTAGTTGATCACACAGTAAACTTCGCATAAAATATGAATGGAGTCCAGATTCAAGGATTTTTCTTCATATTTTTTTTTTCTGGTTGGTTTAAAACATTGCACAGGCAATTCACTTTCCATTTCTTTGCTCTATCCAAAGAAGAAAACTTGAGTTCAAAAACGTAATCAGCGGAACCTGTCATGTCAGTCTGTATGTGTTGTGTCTGCATTCCCGGAGGGTGCACTGTCAGGACAGGCCAGGATCTCGGCTATGTTGACTCTTGATTAACAACTTTTCCACCATTCATAGTTGGTGTCCCTGAACTTTTCCTTGAACGTCCTTGCTTCTCTCCAATCTCATGCAGCGACGGCTCTCTGTACATGCACACTGTAAGACAAATGCATAGCATTTATTAATATTAGGGGTCAAACTGCAATGGGTATACAATGTGCTTATTTTCATCTAATTAATAATAAGACCTAAAGGTACATATAATAAAGTTACCTTACTGATGACATGATCATTGCTGTGATTTTATATCTGTACACAACTTTTAAAGGCAAACCCTCCCCAGAGAAATAGCAACCATTAGACACCTGAATCACCTGACACAAGTGGACACTGTGAGACTGGAGCATGAAGGACCTAGTGAGGAAATGCAGTGGTAGGGGCCCATGCTTAAGGGGGGTGGTCAGCCAGCAGAGGGGGTTTGGCTAGCCACTATATATACATACATACAGGATGCAGTGGCACACAGGGATTGCAACCAAGAAACAACAGGATTCTCCACTAGCGCACGCAGGGGGGGTTTCTGAGTACCTAGAAACCCCTCCTGCCCGCCGATCCATCGCTGTAGCTGACCAATATGAGGAGGCAGCTGGGTCAGTAACGCGGCATCTGCCTCCTCATATTCACACTAAGAGTTCAAAAACGTAATCAGCGGAACCTGTCATGTCAGGCTGTATGTGTTGTGTCTGCATTCCCGGAGGGTGCACTGTCAGGACAGGCCAGGATCTCGGCTATGTTGATCTCGGCGAAGCTCCTCCCAGACAGTTTCCATAGGGCTTAGGGGGAGATGTATCATCGGCGACATCGCCGATGCAGTACATACCCCCCGACTTCGCGTACATACCGTGGTTAATTACCGCGGTATGTACCAAGAATATCGCAAAGAACAGCTCTCTCGATGAGAGCTGTCCTTTGCGATGCTGCCAGGCAGAGGGACTTCCAGGTCTAACACCCAGAAGTCCTTCCGCGCAAGCGCAGAAGGACGCGGGTGCTCATGGGAGGGATCCGTTCGGATCCCTCCCAGCCCCGAACGTCGCACTAAGAAGCCCATAGGCTTCTATTGGGTAACGCCACCTGAAGGTGGTGTTACCTAGCAAAGCGAAGCAGCAGAATGCAGCGCATTCTGCTGCTTAATACATACGGGGAATGCGGTAAAACCCCCGAAAACTGCATTTTCGGGGGTTATACCGCATTTTCGCCGATGATACATCTCCCCCTTAGAGCTGAACGGGTGCCACTCACTGTCTTCCGCCTTTCTGCACTCTCAGTCTCTGAATCTAGCAGCAGGTGTGTACACTGTCAGTGTGTGTGTGTTGCATGTGCAAAGATGTGGGGGTGACGAGGGGGCACGTATTTAATAAAATTATGTTGGCAGTGTTTATTTGCAGAGGTGTGTGTGTTTGTGCGCTTGTCTGGGGGGTGCTTTAAGGGTTTTAAAAACTCTGGCACAGTAGGTAACAATCTAGGTTCACTAATAGCAGTGCCTGCCCTATGCAGGGCCGTAGCTGGTGTAGTGCGGCGGGTGCCATCGCACAGGGCACCACAGGTCATGCGGCGCTGTTTGAGCATGTCAAATTTCTGTTTTATCATTCTCACTTGTAGCTTCCTCTGATTTCATCCCCAGCATCTTCTGACTGCCCCTATCTCTTCCCTGGCCCTTCCCCATGAGGCCATTCCCCTTTTTCGGGTGCATTATGTCCCTTTGAAAAATGAGGGGGGCGCTAATGCTCTTTCTGGCACAGGGCACCAAAAAGTCTAGCTATGATTCTGGCCCTATGCATGTCCAATCTACTACAGTGAATATATGCTAATTGTGTGTATGCATGGTGTGTGTGTGTGTATTTTACCAGAAAAATATCCCTGTGAAAATATATATATATACTGTATGTATGGAAACCCCGCTTAAAAATCCAGCAATTGCCCCTGATCCCCTGCTGTGTCAGGACCTGATGAAAATGTAATTAATAGAAATGTTGACACAGCAGGGGGTCCTGTCATTTCTTGGTTACAATTCCGCAGCATCCTGTATAAATTTGTAATACGCTGCCTGTCAGCTCTCACGGCAGAGGTCAACGGGGTGAAGATAAAAGCCACTAAGCAATGAGTGCCAGATTTATGTTCCTTGAGATATATGTATATATATATATATATATATATATATATGAGAGATCATAGCGCCAAGGAGAATTGAGATCCCTTTTCTTTCACAAATTAAAACAACCCGCATTATTAGGGTAACCAAGTGTATAGTAAATTAGTATTTAAAACAAAGCACTCCCCATTGGTATGGGTGTCAGCTCATCAGTAATATGATAACAATGGTGGTTGGTTAATGAACAAATGTGGAAATAACAAAATAACATGTTATAATTAAATTCCTTACTTTTTACATTTTCACTGTTATATGTACTAAAGTTATTTATATATACATATATATATATAGATGTGTGTGTGTGTGTGTATATATATATATATATATATATATATATATATATATTGAATTGCACTCCTTGCACTTTATTATTGCTATTTGCACATATACCTAGGTTTTGGAATTGTGCATATAAATTTGTATTTTTATTTTAATTTATTACCCACACCTTTGCAACATTGCACATATTTGCACATTCAGCGCTTTACATCAGTTTTGTTATATATATATATATACACACACACACACATATATCAATGCAGCGGTAATCCGGCACTCACTGTGTGAAAATATGCAAATACTTGCTCTGGTGCCCTCCTTACAGAGAACGGTGTCCCCACCATATGCTAACACGAGGAGGTGGCACTCAGAGACCTTTTAACGAGGTTGAAAGAATTGCAGTGATTTATTGCATAGTCATCGACGTTCCTTCTTCAGGTTCCAGAATACATCCTGAAGAAGGGGCATGTTGCCCCGAAACGTCGATGACAATGCAATAAATCACTGGAATTCGTTCAACCTCATTAAAAGGTCTCTGAGTGCTGCCTCTTTGTGTTAAAGTGTATATATATATATATATATATATATATATATATATATATATATATATTGTGGCAGTATCACAAGAGATGGTGCTGGTGAGCAGCCGATTCTGTGTGGAGCAGGAGAGATCCACCCACACAGAGGAGAAAAGGATTCTGGGAAGATGTGTAATTGCTGCTTTGTGGAGAGAGCTCAGGTGTGGGCTGATGAGAAGGCAGACCAGTCAGGCTGGCATTTGAGACAGTCTATGTGGAACTATGGCAGCCAGAGAGCCCAGTGAAGCTAAGCCAAGCCATTGGGGGCCAGGAGGCCTGAGTCCGGACCTGCAGGAGGCAGGTCGGACCACAAACCTCTCAGACTGTGTGGCATTGAAGCAGCTGGGCTGCAGGCTGAGGAAGCCAGGGCCTATACCTTTAGGATACAGGGAAGGTCACCAAGATTGACGGTGTTTTAGATATCTGTGGCAGCCAAGCAAGGCTGGACCCGGCAATAAACCTGCAGAGAAGCAGGCAGAGACTTTATTGGCAGACTAGCTGCACCATGATAGTCAGGGGTCAAGAAGTGAGTTAGACGCCCTAAATAGGGGCTAGGTTGTTTATTATTTTCTGTTTATGTTTCCTGGTTTTCCATGCTGGAAAGTAAAGCATCATTAATTTGCTTAAAAGCTGTGTGTGGATAGCGAGCTAATTACCCAAAGTTATAATATATTATATATATATATATATACACACACACATGTTCCTTGATTATATACTGTACATACTTGCCTGCTTTTGAAAAAACATGTCAGGGAGATTGTGAAAGCAACATATATGAGAGCGGTAGTAAAGTGGACCTGTACTACATATGAGAGGTGTGTCATAAAATTGATGAGGGAGAGTTGACAAGTATGATTATATAATACACATACAGACACACACACACACACACACACACACACATACGATTGATAACAGCAATGCACTGTAGTGAATACACCATAATGTAACGTGTATGATAATTAGGTATATGATGGTAATCCTGTCATATATATATCACGTTGATGCACTGCAAATCTGATAGGGGACCCTGGTAGTTAACCAGCCAGTGAGAACTGCATTAGGTCTAGTAAAAGTGAAATACATGCCACTGTAAAAAGATCAACTATTCAGCTCTTAACACTGGGATGACTTAACTGTAAGTTATTGAATGAATGCAAAATTACAATGTCATTCCAATCACTAGCAATAACTATTCATTATGTTATAGTCCAAAGTCAACAAGAAGAAGGGAAAGGGATGTGCCAAGACCACCCTCTTTAATTGGTAGGAGGGACAATATTGGTCCTGCTCCACCATGTAACTGATCCTCTATTAGAGTAACAATGTATAATTCATTTATACAGTCTGGAATATGACTGCTAGAGGAAGGGGTGGGCCCTTAGGCAGTGAGGCCTACCGGGGATTTTCCCTGTACTCCTGTGGGCCAGTGTGGCCATGTAAGTTGGATTTAATTAATTCAATTAACTAAAATTGTGCAATAGGGGTGTTTCCACATTGTATGAATAAAAACACAATTCCCCCCTCAACAATGAACCCATAAACAATAAGAAAAATGAGAAATAGGATATAATTTAGTTTGTGGAAGGTAAAGAATTCAGGGGTCTACCAGCAAAATATGTGTCTCGTAGCAAGAAGTATAGCGGAAACAGTTGTATATTTGGCGTTTAAGTTCTGGAGTAAGGGAGTCTATGAACCCTTCCCACAACTGAAAAAAAGAGGTTATCTTGGTTTCCTTATGTAAGGTAGTCTAAAGCCAATCAATCTGAAAGGTATAGAATAATGTATTCCGAAATAGAGAAACTAATGGGGGGCTTGTTCTGGTCCACAATTGTAACATACATTTGTGAGCCACCGCTGAGATTATCAATAGTAACTCTTTACCATCATCTTGTACAAGGACATTCGGAGGTATAATACCAAGTATCATCCAATCTGCTGATAACGGGAGATAGCTTACAGGTTGGGTGGAGGTGAATCTGTTAACTGAGGTCCAAATTTGCTGTATAGGGGGCATTCCCATATACTGTACAATGTAAAAGGGTTGCATCTGAGGCCCCACATTTAGGACAATCACTAGTGTCTAACAAACCCATCAAGAAACTGCGGTGAGGGGAGAAATACCTGTTATGATAAATATTATAGAACATTTCCCTAAACATACTTGATGAAAGTACTGATTGAGAATAACAAAATTACCACAATAATTTATCCATGGGAATATGGGGAAACACAACCCTCCAATAACTACATTGTGGTCCAAAGGGTTATGGAGAACTTTATAATGTAGGAAAATAGCCCCAACTCCCCCCATGGGTCTATCAAGTTAGAGGTCTAAAGAATTAGACCAATTGTTAGGGGATAGGACACATCATTAAGCTCACATAATGTTGTGCTTGTTGCAGCGCCAGTAGATGTGACTGATGCAATTTATACTTATTGGCAATTTCGGCAACTCTTAGAGACCAGCAGGCCTCTCTGTTGACCAATGCATGGATATGTGAGATCCCCATGCCAGTCTATGACGAGAAGGACACAGAAGCACAGCCATCCTGAAATTCAGGATTTAGAAGCAGTGGGAGAAAAAGGGAATGATGACAATTTAAATTCCTTTGCTTCTGTGTATAGTGCCATACACGCCATGCAACCATTGACAAGGGATTCCGAACAGTATCAGCTCCTGTTTATGAGAATGAAGAAAAGCCAACATATGTTGTTCTGCTAAGAATAACTGGTCTAAAATAGAATCAGAATAGAAATCTGTCCTATGCAACCAATCCCTGATGTATCACAAGATTCCAGTGTGGCTATACAGCTTAAGGTTAGGCAGATTAGCACGATCTTGTTGAAGTTTCAATAAACCTATCCGAGGGCGTTTAGAATTCCATATAAATCCTGGAAAATTCTATATAATCTGCTGTCAACAAAATAGGCAACATCTGTAACAGGTATAAAGGTTTTGGGAAGGAGATCATATTCAATAAATTTATCCTACCTAGATAATAAAGCAATAAATGACACCATCTCGGCAGTTCTATAACCACCTCTCCAATAAGTCTCCTCATATTAAGGCCATAAAGGTAATCAATATGACATGGCAGAGCAATCCCCAGATAGTTAAGAGATTTAGTATCCAAAATAATAGAAAAAGAACCACCCCAAGGAGGTTTCATCATAGGACCTAATCTGTCTAAAATCTTAGGTAGGGTATGTTAATGATCTGAGATATTCAAAAGTAAATAGTCAGCAAACTGTTGAATTTTAATCTCCTGAGAGCCTACAGTAATCCCTTTAAAAGCCATTCAAGATTGCAGAATCCACAGCAACGGGTCCAAAGCTGAACAAAAATCAGAAAAACTGCGAAAAAGACCATATGTAGTTAAAAGATCTTTAGCAAATGATCCCAGAACTCAAAAGCATTGCCAGAGGAGAGTTTTGAGAAATCGAATGAGACACAATAGCTGCCAAAGCTGTGCTGAATCCCTTTACCGAGAATCTACAACATGTGAAACCTAACTGGTGATGGGTTAAAATTTGAGGCAGAATAGTATGAAGAAAATTAGCCATAATTTTAGTCAATATGTTAAAATCCTGGTTCAAAAGTGTAATTGGCCCATAAGAGGTTACCAGTTCAGGATAATGGAGATGATCTGAGATCACTGATGGGACCAGACAATCATGAACTAGGAGATTATCTATCTTAGAAAAGGGTTTATGTACTCAGTAATTAAAGGAGTGTGTCCTGTCGGTAGGGTTAATAAGACTCCAAACATCACATAACCCATGAAGCATGGTCTAAAAATGCATTCCTCTGGTACTATGAGGGCACAAAGGTGAGGACAGATCAGTATGGTTAAATACTTCATTAGCTACGATATTGAAATCCCCTCCTCCCAACCAGCAGGCTCGAAGAGGGTCACCTGAAAAGTCATAAATTGCACGAAAAAATTGCATGTTAGGGGAATTGGAAGTATACAGATTGAGGAGGGTATAAGGATCCCCCCATAATTTCTAAATCTAACAAAATACAATGGCCCCTCATATTCTGACTCCGCTATACAGTAATCTAAACGTTTATTGAGCGCAATGTCTACACCACGCTTCTTAACAAGTAACGAGGATATGCAGTTCCCCAAGCCAAGGCCCCCCGCAAGGACATATTATCATAGGCTGCCCAGTGGGTCTTTTGCAAAAAATAATGTCAGATCCGAGTTGCCGGAGATGAGTAGCCTCCCTTCTCCGCTTGATAGGAGAGTTCACACCACACACATTCCAAGACACTATGGGCCTGATTCAGAGCCGCTCGCAAAAAGCGAGCGCTCGCTCTGAATCAGGGCATCCGCTTTTGTTTTAAAAGCCGACCTCCTGGCCACTCGCTAAGCTGTGGGTGACCACCCACAGCTTTAGCGAGCAGCCAGGTGATGGTCGCGACCATCGGGCTTGCGACGAGATCTGTCTGCCGCAAAAGCCCCAGTGAGCTTCCGGCTCTAATAGAGCCGGAGCTCACTACTGACATCACTCGTGATGTCAGTAGGTCTGCCCCCAAACGGCAGGCGTTCCTTCGGGAACGCCTCCGTTTGGCCAGCCACCCCCCCTCCCCGCCTACTAAACGGGGCGAGCTGTCGATCAACATTGACAGCCAACCCATTTGTAACAAGCCCCTGAGCGAGAGCATTTCTCTCTCGCTCCGGGGCTTACGCTCGTGCAGTGCGCAAGCACCATCGACCCGTTTGCGAGTGCATAGTGCTTGCGAGCGGGTCTGAATCAGGCCCTATATGTATATTCTTATGAGTGGCAGGAGAAGTGGCAGGGTCAGTTACTGCAGCCAAAATACTAACAAACATACGAAATGAAAAATAACAGTGCATATAACCAATACCATCGTGCCACCCCCCCATCACAGCGAGTGTGGCAAATAGCAAAAAAAATAGAAGGGTTCCACCGACCATGCCAAGAATTCTCACAAAACAAAGAGACAATTGCAATATATGTAGTGTACATGGTATGTCAGTGTTCGCAAATATGCGCAATAGCGAAGTGCGTCGCAGCAACAGTTCCAGCAGCCGCGCAAGAGGCCTGAAGACGTGATCTAGGAGGAAGAAAGGAAGTGGCGGCACCACTGGCCAGGATGGGCCAGCGGCAGCAGAATGAAGCTGAGGACAGGAGAGGACTGTGGTGGAAAGATAAACAGCTATCGAAGCTCCCCCCCCGCAGCCTCTTCCACCGTACCGGTAGGCGACCTTGGGCCACTGGTATTTAACCCCTCCCTTGACCACCAGAGTTGTCGGGTACTGGGACCCACATATTTTGTCACTCACCGCGATCAATGTATGTAGTTACCATCCCGGCGGTCACGATGCAGGCGCTCACAATCCCGTCAGCAGTCGGAATCCCGGCGCCATAATCCCAACAGCAGTCAGAATCCCAACACCAGAATCCAGACCGCTGACATACCAGTGACAAATATTAGGGTTAGGGGAGATATAGGTTTAGGGTCAGGCACTAGGGAGAGTGCTAAGCAGCAGGGAAGGGGCTAGGGTTAGGCAGCAGGGGGAGGGGGGGTAGGCTATGGGAAAGGTGGGTTAAGGTGGAGGCTTAAGACAGTTACCTAATTGGGTCGGGATTCTGACTTTTCGGAATGCCACTGGCGGTATTCTGACTGCCCGGATCCCGTACCCAACCCAGTGTACACAAATGCTCTGAATAACTTTTCTAAAATTTTCCACCCAAAATTCAAAAGGGTAAACATGTCACGTAATACATACATCCAAAACAATGAGAGTGATAGTAAACCAAAATAACAAATTCACGAAATGTAGCCCAAAAACATAGCTCCCATCTGTCCTTAAACATTAACCAGAATTACAAACAATAACAATACGAGTCTCTCTATTATAAATATATATATATGGCAATAGATACAGGTATCAGGTGTGCGACCCAGAAGAATTTGCATTTAAAGTAGGAAAGGGGGCCTGATTCAGAGCCGGACGTTATTTGCGCTCGCTCGTTCAGAAAAAGGGGGCGGCTATTTAAATTGAGCGCTGCTCTTTGTGGTCTGTTGACGCCTCTATGTCTGAGCGAGCGAACGAAATATGCGCTCGCAATTTTGTAAAGACGCCCCTTTGCCGTTCGCATCACACGTCATCTCCGGTATTTATTTGATTAATCGAGTACAGCGAAAGGAATCTGAACTGCTCGCAGTGCTTGTGGTAGGATTTTCCTACCGCAATCATGCGAACAGTTCAGGCTAAGAAACAACCAAGTGACGTGGTCGATGACGCTGCTTTGTTAATTATACACACCCTTAAAACGCCCGTTTTGACCTTTTGGCACGCCTGCGTTCGGATCACCACTCCCCGTTTTCAAGCACCTTCCCCTGTTACCACCCACAAACGCCTCATCCTGTCACTCAAATTAGCAGGCACTCGCTATTTTGCGAGCGCTCGATTTCCGTCCGCAATGACTAGTTGGCACATGCGCATTATGACCCATACGCATGCGCAGATGTTCGCTCCGAGCGATGTTCGCACGAGCGGCCGCTTACGAGCGGCTCTGAATCAGGCCCAGAGTTCACATAATTTTTAGCTTTGCCAGGGTCATCAAACATGTGTTTACCAAACAAAAATTATTTTCTCTGTTGAGACACAGCAGCTGAAAAGTCCTGGAATATCAGGTTCTTATGGCTCTCAATAATGGGAAACCTTGGCGTCTGTAAGAACGGAGTACCAGCTCTTTATCCTGAAAATTAAGTTACTTAGCAATTACAGGATGAGGGCGAGAGTCGGTGTTAGATCTCTCTAGCCCTAACCTGCATGCACGCTCAATCATTGGAGAAGCCGAATGAGCAATACCTAGAGCATCATTTAAAGTAGTTTGTAAATAATCCAATAAAGCTAGGCCCCATACTGATTCAGGCATCCCAATACATCTAAGATGGAATCGGTATGCAATGGCAGTCGGAATGCCTCCTGTAAAAATACAGACAGCGTCATCCCGATGGTTGGTATCCTGACAGGGGACGGGTAAGTATACTTACCCTCCCCCCTTCTCCCTCTAGCCCTCCCTTCTTGTAGCCTAACCCTAACCCTCCCCACCCTGCACCCTAACCCTCCCCGTTAGTGCCTAAACCTAAGTCTCCCACCTTCGTGCCTAACCCCCTCAGTGGTTCCTAACCCTCCCCCCCTAGGGGTGTCTAACCCTAACCCCCCCAAAACCGAATGCTAACCCCTCTATGCTACCTAAACCAAACCACCCCCCATGGCTAACACTAAGTGCGCCCCGGATTTACCTCGTTCATCTTAAATCCCGTCTCTGACTTTCAGCGTCGGGATTGAGACCGGCGGCATCGCGGCCACCCGTCTCATAACTACATCCCTCTAAGATTACTACTACAATTTACATTTTCAAGATCGTCTATTTTATCACTTAAAGATCTAATGACATTTCCCTGTGGAAGAGGATTGGAGAGAGATTACAATATCCTTTACATCACTTGTGCTTTGTTCAACAGCATCACAGCTCTTAGTATGAGATTCCAGCTGAGAAACCATCGAGGTAAGAGTGGTCTGAAACTGTTTAAATTGCTGCCCCATTATAGGTTTGATAACCAGCAGCATTTCTTAGGCTGCTGCAGTAGCCGATGGAGTAGCTTGGGGAATCGAAGGTAGTGTATCACTCATAAGAGCCAGGGATGGGAATGTAGGGGGAGACAAGGATGGGCGTGGGGAAGTGGGGGTTGGAAAAACATAAAAGGCTGATGACTTTGCCTGAGAGGTGTTTGTCTTGGGATGTAGTTATAATCCCGACAGTCGGGATGTCGGCGCTTCGAATGCCTGGCGCCAGAATCCCAACACCTGTCAGAATCCCGGCACCAGCATCCCGACGGTACTGTAAATACTGGGGTTAGGGGGAGGGTTAGGATTAGGCACAAAGAGGAGGGATATGTACTAAGGGGTTGGGGGGGGTTAGGTTTAGGCACTACAATATAAATAGACTCCAGGTACTTATTAGTTAAGACATACACCCTGATTCAATGAAGCTGTATGGGGTAGTCAGTCCCAAGCAAGAAACTATATATAAAGCAGCTTTAGGAACCAGTGGATACAAGTAACACGTTCACTGTAACTAATTTTGAAATCCAATATTTATTGCTAAAAGCAGGTTAAATAACATTTCTAAAATATACACCCACTGACAATAGTTACTACCAAGTTCTAGAGTCTCCAAAAGATTAGATGTTAATACCATGTAAAATCACAACATTGTAGAGGCAGTCTTCTCTCCAAGACGATTAATAGAAAGATTATGCTGCAGTCTGAGATGATACAAAAAGGATTTGAGACTTTACAGGTATCACCTACATGTTTCAACACTGCCCATGTTTCCCATAATTTAGGGCATTTCTGTTTAAAATAATGTGTGCGCAGGTGTTGATATTGCAGAGTTATATAGGCACACACCAGTGGATGACTCAAACTATGTATATCCTAGTTACTTAACCAGTGTTGTTAGTTTATTGATAGATAACAGGTACAGCCGTACTCACTGTTACATGTACACTGGTAATGGAGCGGAGCTTGAGCCGGTGAGTGTATGCTGATTGCAGGTAGTGGTGCAGGTTGCTGATCAGCTTAATAGCAGTTAATTAGCTGGGTCACTCAAATAGGAGCTAACTAGGCGACTAAAAGATAACATCCCTGGTATTTGGATTCCACAATCTGTAACTTTGGCTCTCATGGCAATAGCCAAGCATAATGCGTTATACTGACTTTGAAACCAGCTGTCATCTTTTCCCTTTTAGTATTTGCACATAGGCCCTACTTCCAAAGTTTCTGAGATGTCTTACACTTGGTTTTCTCTTCGACCACACTTCAAAAGGTGTTATGTCATTTAACGCAACTGTAGGTGAACGATCCTTGAGATAAACTGCTGGGGACAGAGCTTCTGCCCAAAACTGCTTGTCTAGACTTGTGTACTTTAGCATGCATCTTTTTCTCTCTACTAGCATACTGTCTGCTCATTCGCTGACACCATTTTGCTAAGGAGTATGGGCAATGGTCAACTGATGATCTATTCATATTTTCCACCTCTCTGTTGAGATATTCTCTGCCGTTACCAAATCTGTGACTTGTTTGATTTTCTTGCAGAAGTCTCTTTTAATCTGCAATCTTTTTCACTACTTCAGATTTTTTTTCTTGTGAAGTCATCTATAAA
Source organism: Taudactylus pleione (assembly GCA_031769625.1). NCBI lineage: Eukaryota > Metazoa > Chordata > Amphibia > Anura > Myobatrachidae > Taudactylus > Taudactylus pleione. The sequence continues at coordinate 9,044,536 of JAUIMM010000370.1, forward strand.
TAAATGTAACAAAGTATCTGTATCCACTTACAGACTTTACTTCAATTGGACCACGCACTGCGAAACTATCACACGGGTCTCTCCATGTTAGTCACATACATTCCTGTGACCATCCCTTTCTGTGGCTTCTGCACACTGTCATAGCCAAGGTGACCAAAACTTCTATGCCACAGTTCCAGTGACTGTAACTCAGTTGTCATCACTGCTTATTAGTGCTATGTATTAAGGATGTACAATTGCTGACACCTTGTGCCTGTAGCTATAACTTTCCCTCTTCTGGTTCTTACAATGCACGTTTCATTAGCAGAGTGAATTATGTTGCACCTTTGCTCTAGGACACTGATGGCAGATTTGCTCCCATTTCTAGTAGCTGTAAATATGTGGTTGCTAATTCTTTTGATAGTGATAGGGTCACATTTGTTTAATTTGGTGAACTACTTCACATTGCAGCTGAAATGCCTTGTTTAACTTGAATAGATATACCAGTAAACCTTTCTGCGGCATCTGTAACACTTAGGGCTGACTCATCTCTACCATTGCATTTCTTGCTTTGTATAGGATTCACAATCTATTGGTTGCACTCAAATGCTTTGTAACAATTATAAAACTTGAATTTACATTTTTGAATTCTTTCACTTTTTGGGGTATATTTACTAAAGTGAGAGTTTTTAGAAGTGGAGATGTTCCCATAGGTACCAATCAGATTCTACTTAGCATCTTCTAGAAGATAATAGCTAGAATCTGATTGGTTGTTATGGGCAATGTCTCCAAAAAACTTTCACATTAGTAATTATACCCCTTTGTAGTTTGCAGTTTTCTCAGCACTTAAGTGTAATCACACATACTGCTGCATTCATTCACTAATGTGTTATACAATACACATTTAAATACACATCTTAAAACCTCCTCATTGACCATCTTGATACGCTGCCTGCAGTGCTTACCGCATGTCTTTTGTTGACTCTTTCCCATGTACTATACAGTACACATGTTGCTTAAGCCAATGGTCCCCAAGGCTTTTTCTATATCATCTGGGCTTGAATCTGCATCTGGTTCCACAGTGATTTTCTACAATCTCTCATGCGTTAATTGCATTTCCTTAGCAAACTTCCAGGTTGTATAATTTTCTAAGCCTTTTAGTTTGGTAAACCCCATTATGGGTTTAGCTCCTGCTTATATGCTTCTTACAGATATAACTATGCAGCTTTTGTACTTTAATCAGCTTCACTGGTGCGATACTTGGCTGGAAACACTCTTTGCTGTTTTGACTCTGTGTTCTTATGCAGCTTCTATGTTTCTGTAATGACACACTGCGCTAGAAACATTCTATGCTGTTTTCACTCCGTGTTTTTATGCAGCTTCTGACACACTGCGCTAGAAACATTCTATGCTGTTTTCACTCCGTGTTTTTATGCAGCTTCTATGTTTCTGTAATGACACACTGCGCTAGAAACATTCTATGCTGTTTTCACTCCGTGTTTTTATGCAGCTTCTATGTTTCTGTAATGACACACTGCGCTAGAAACATTCTATGCTGTTTTCACTCCGTGTTTTTATGCAGCTTCTATGTTTCTGTAATGACACACTGCGCTAGAAACATTCTATGCTGTTTTCACTCCGTGTTTTTATGCAGCTTCTATGTTTCTGTAATGACACACTGCGCTAGAAACATTCTATGCTGTTTTCACTCCGTGTTCTTATGCAGCTTCTATGTTTCTGTAATGACACACTGCGCTAGAAACATTCTATGTTGTTTTCACTCTGTGTTCTTATGCAGCTTCTATGTTTCTGTAATGACACACAATGCGCTAGAAACATTCTATGCTGTTTTCACTCTGTCTTCTTATGAAGTCTCACCTACACATATACGTAAGATGGCATCTGGGCATCTCTAATAGCCTGTATATCTGAGCCTGTGGGTGTCTGGGAACTTTTCACCTTTGTGCCTGGTTCCGTAACCTGTCCAAAATTAAGTGTGTGCAGGTGTTGATATTGCAGAGTTATATAAGCACACACCAGCAGATGACTCAAACTATGAGCAGCCCAGTTACTTAACCAGTGTTGTTGGTTTATTTATAAATAACAGGTACAACTGTACTCACTGTTACATGCACACTGGTAATGGAGCGAAGTGAGGTGCAGGATGCTGGAATAAATGTAAAGAAGGTAATAAACCGGGTCTCCAGTATAGGAGCTGAGTAGGATACCGTGGTCTTTCACAATATCACTGTACACAGTAAACATGGCTCTAGTCACTTGTGCAGTAGCACATCAGGTTGGAGGTCAGACCTCCCTGCAGACTCTGGGCCCTAGTGCCCAGCATGTTTGCACAGTAAAGGAATAGTGCAGAGCACACTGCTTTTAACAACTTTTTCTCATACCATAAAGCCTATTTATTATAATCGGTGGTAAATCCCCCAAAGTTAGCTTGTTGCTGCAAATTTGACTGTTTTTTTCAATTACATACTTATTCAGGGTAAGGTGCCTGGACGTTTTGGAGCCCATCTGTAGGTAGAGATTAAAAAATTTCGGACACAGCTTGCCTTGTTAATGGAGATCAAAAGGTAAAATGTGACAATGTAGAGATGCGTCCTTGCTCATCTAGCCTTAATACGCCATGCAGCGTGATGTGCCTGACGTGAGTGAGCGGTCAGGTCTCGTGAGACTCTGCTAGCGTCGGGTGTCTATATTGCATCTTTTTTTGCCGAAAATGTGTCTAAGTCGCAATGCAATGTGACTGCTGATTAATTTCATATGTGACACTTGTATATCTGTGTGTGACTGAGACTGTAAACAGAATTTGGTGTGAAAAAAAGCCATGGTCGCTGCATCGTAGCACTTAGTATGCTTAAGAAACTCAGTCACACAGATATACAAGTGTCATTTATCAAATGAATCAGCACAGTCTCCTGCAGCGTCCTAGTCGCATCGCATTACGACTTAGACACATTTTCGGCAAAAAGATGACTGGTGCTAGCAAAGTCTCATGAGACCAAGCACTTTGAGAGGGGCTGTTTGGTGCCACTGCAGCAAATATGAGTGAGGACATATCTGCAGTCTATGGTATAGAAGATGGTGTTAGCACATGTAGTCACACTAAGAAAAACAAAGCTTTCCAGGGCTTGTTAAAAAGGGCATTATCGCAGTCATAACAAACAGCTATGGGGACTGCTGCTGCAATCGTAAGTCTCTGATATCTGCTGCCATAGCCCTTTCTTAGATATCCCCAATACTGTAAATTGCTTCAATCCTCCAAAAACAAATGTTTTCAGAGGACTAATCACAATTTTTAGCTTGATAAATAGGTTCCCATGACTTGTAACAGAAGCTGAAATTTAGGCCATGTACCTAGTGGCATTATATTCAGCTGGGTACATATAAAAGCTTTGAGATGAACCCCTTTTCCCAGGTCAGGCAAAATATAAATAATTAACGTGATCGTCTATAATGGCCTAATGTCAAAATCATGGTTTTACTTATGGATTATATTCTGATGTTTATACAGTGCAGTGTTTTATTTGAAGGACATACTGACTAAAATAGACAGCTAATAACCTTGGCAGCTCTGTTAAATAAGACAGGTCTTCAATCTCACTCTGAGACCGGCCTTGGATTATGTTCGTGATTCAATACATTATTGAACAAAAGATTCCCCCTCCTCACTTATTCTGAAACCTTCATTAACACATTGAGTATTTTGCTGGTTGTTTATGTCTTGTGTAAGTATCTGACTAAAAGCAACTCCAAGCAATCATGATGCCGGAAGTGTATTTGGACTTAGCAGAAAATTGTAACATGGTCAATTAGCCTAATTCAGAGATGTATGCAAACCTGAAGATGGTTTACATTCATCTCCAAAGGCGGGAGGACTGTGCATGCACATGTACAGAATGGGTACTGCGTTGTCACACAGGCTGATTGGGGCGGCTACACCGTGTACACAAGTACAAGCAATACAGAGTCATCGGAGTCATTACTTCCGTAACTGGGCTGTAAGAGGGTGTTCTCATGTAGGCCAAGTTCAGAGCGGGCGTGTCAGCAGCATTGCATGCCATGCCGAGTTAGTCATACACTTAAATCTGCCTATATTCAGCTTAGAGATGAGCGGGTCCGGTTCTCCGAGAACCAGACCCGCACGAACATTGCAATTCCGAGTCGGATCTAAGTCCGGCTCAGGTTTTCCCGCCTGGCTTGGATCCAAAAACGAGGCAAAATGTAATCCTCCCACTGTCGGATTCTTGCAGGTTGTGGATTCTATAAAGGTCCCGGTGATCGGCGCCATTTTCACTCCGGCTGTGGAGAGTGTACAGAACAGACATGCTCTGTTCTTCTCTGTTGTTCAAGGGTGCAGTTTTGTAGTTGTTCAAGGGTGCTGTGTTGTCGGGCTGGGGCTGCAGTACATAAAGTAGGGGGTGCTGCTGTGTCACTGTTGTCCTGCCAATCAAGGGGCTAGGGCTGCAGTTCATAAATGGGTGCTGTGTCGTCCAGAGGTGCTCTGTCAATCCAGGGGTGCTCTTCCCCAGTGTAAAAAAAAAATGTAAATTAATAATTAACATTCCACAAAAAAAAAAAAAATTATATTTTTTTGTTTGTGCTAGCTACACTATTATTGTTTGGTAATGCTGCCGGCCAGACCGCAGTTTATCATCCACGTATTTTTGACTCAGCAGGTGGTCCGTCTGCACTCCGCAGGGCTGCTTTGTTGTCCATAAAGGTGTTCTGTATTGTTCATCAAAGGGCTGCTGCCTCATCCAGGGGTGCTCTTCCCCAGTGTAAAAAATATAAAAGTTAAATAAAATTAGCATTCCACAAAAAATGTTAATATATTTTTTTCAGGTTTTTTTGTGTGTGCTATTATTGTCCAGTGACACTGCCGGATAGACCGCAGTTTATCATCTACGTATTGTGACAATATAAGTCATAGCACAGTATTATTCTTATAAAAAAAAAAATCTTGTGACTTGTAGGTGGAAGCACAGTGTGTTATTCTTTTCTTATTCCTAAAAAATCTTGTGACACTGTAAGTGGTAGCGCAGTGTGTTACTCATAAAAAAATCTTGTGACACTAAGTGGTAGCGCAGTGTTTTATTCTTTTCTTATTCATAAAAAATATTGTGTCACTGTAGTAGCACAGTGTTTTACTCATAACATTTATTTGTGACAATAAGACTTTGGATCCAATCCTTCCCTCGTTTGGTAGGTTTCAGTGGTATTGTCCCTTCCCATGTTCTATCCCTTATAACCTCTAATTCCCACAAAGGTGGAATATCATTCTGGTATTCCCATCTACTGGCCACATGACAACCTGATAAGACCCAAGCCACTTTGAAATGGGAACAAGATTTAGACATATGTTTAGAGCCTCATGTATGGTCCGGGCAATTTTTTTCTATTTTCAAAATGTCTAAACGCATCTCACATACTGAAATGTATATGAAGTTATTATATCGTCTTTATTTGACTCCTAACAGAATCCATAAAATATGGCCCTCCCAATCTAGATTGTGTTTGCCTTCATGTGGTCAAATAGGAGAGATTTTCCATGTTTTCTGGAAGTGCCCTGTCATACGTCCCCTTTAGTCTGAAGTCGAAGATTTGATTTTACAGGTTACTGGTTTACAGTTGTCTCTGTCCCCCTCCCCTGCACTCCTGTATATTTTCCCCGATGATGTTCCAGTGTATCATAGATATTTTAGAAGCCATGCTCTCATTGCTACTAAAACAGCTATTGCACGATTCTGGAAAGAAGACAAAGCTCCACCTCTCACGATGATTAAGACAAAATTATAGTTATCTGATGGAGACTTTGAATTGTCCATATTCCTCCTCAGCAAACTCTCCAATTATGAAGTAGTTTAGCTGTCATGAGTACTCTACAGAAGGTCCTTGTGTTCCACTAGTCTCACAATGATACTCTTCCTTACATTTTCCTCTTTTTTTTATTATTCTGAATATTTTCAGTCAATTGTTGTCTTTATCTCCAACTGATTTTATTTATTATACTATGATTTTGACTTTTATTATTTTTTTTGTGAGAATTTATAATGTGTATCACATGCCTTTATCCCCCTTTGTTCTTCCAATTTCTTATTTCTGTATCCCCATATAGGCCCTGATTCAGAGCCGCTTGTAAGTGGCCGCTCGTTCGTTCTGACCGATGTTCGCACATCTGCGCATGCGTACGGATTTTAATACGCATGCGCGAACCAGTCAGTGCGGCCAAAAATCGTTTGTTCGCTATATAGCGAATGCCTGCTGTTTTGAGTGACAGAAGGAGGCGTATGTGGGTGGTAACAGGGGAAGGTGCTTGAAAACGGGGGTGTGGAATTCGAACGCAGGCGTGCTTAAAGGTCAAAACGGGCGTTTTAAGAGAGTGCATAATTAATACAGCAGCGTCATTAACCACGTCACTTGTTTTTTTTTACTCAGAACTGCTCGCAAAATAGCGGTTGAAAAAAACAGCCACAAGAATAGCGAGCAGTTCGTACGCTGTTCGATGTACTCGATTAATCTAATAAATAGCGGACATGACGTATGGTGCGAGCGGCAAGGGGGCGTATTTTTCAAAATTACAACCGCAAGTTTTGCTCGCTCGTTCAGACTTAGAGGCGTGAACAGACCGCAATTAGCGAACGGTTCATTTGAATAGCCACCCCTTGTTTTAGAACGAACGACCGCAAATAGTGAGCGGCTCTGAATGAGGGCCATAGTTTGCAAATATCTAATAAAAATTACCGTATAAAAAAATTCATCTTGTGACACTGTAGCGCATTGTGTTATTCTTTTCTTATTCATAAAAAATCTTGTGACACTAAGTGATGTTTTACTCATAAAAAATCCTTTGACACTGTGTTAGCGTAGTGTGTTATTATTTTCTTATTCATAGAAATGTTGTGACACTGCAAATGGTAGCGAAGTGTGTTATTTTTTTCATATTCATAAAAAATATTGTAACACTATGTAGTAGCGCAGTGTTTTACTCATAAAAAATCTTGTGACACTGTAAGTGGTAGCGCAGTGTGTTATTCTTTTCTTATTCATAAAAAATATTGTGACACTAAGTAGCAGCGCAGTGTTTTACTCATAAAAATCTTGTGACACTGTAAGTGGAAGCGCAGTGTCTTATTCTTTTCTTATTCATAAAAAATATGGTGACATTGTTGGTCATTAATAACGCAGTGTAATATTTAAAATTGGCACAAATTGACGTGTGTGCTGTACCCCACTTCATTCGTGCTTGCTGATATGGAGAATGATCAGTTGAGAGGAGAGCAGGAACCACATACTAGTGCTGGAGCTGCTGCCAGTGCCACCAGTCATGATGATACTAGTCCATCTACATAATCTACTAAAGCAGATGCCCAAGGGCATACAGGAATTAAGTCAGGGCATCTAAAATCAAAGAACCAATCTATTACAGTGTTAACATCAAAGGGAAAGTTAGCTGCAGAAAGAAACAAAATTGGCAATATGCCTTTCACCACACAAAGTGGCAAGGACACACTAAGGCATTGGCCTTTATTTATTGGTGATGGTTCTGCCTCTTATGATGATGTAAGTCCTTCTCCCTGTAGACGTTCAAAAAAATGACAATCGTTAAGCACAGGAACCAACGGTGCGCTCAGAAATGTCACAAATCCCTGAGGAGAGTCTAAGTGTGTTGGCAGGTGCCATGTGTGGGTTGGACCTTTCCAATACTGTACTCGAAGAGGAGCCTCCTTCTACCACTTGTGCATCCTCTGCAAATGGGGATGAGCAGCACAAGTCAACATGCTGACATAGAAATTGAGGATGCTTCTGCAGAAGTGCACCAGGATGAGGAGGATATTTGTGTAGCTGATGCTAATAAGGATGCTGATGATGAGGATGTTGTTGATGAGGATGTTGTTTGTGTAAATCAGGCCCCAGTGGAAACAGTTGTTGCCCATAAGGAAAAGCCCATTGTCATGCCTGGGCATAAAACAAAAAAATCCACTTCTTATGTGTGGAGTCATTACTATCCAAATCCGGTCAACAATTGTCAAGTCATCTGTACCCGATGTCATGCCAAAGTAAGTAGAGGTAGGGACCCTAAGATCCTCCTCCCTGTTACGTCATCTACAGCGCATCCATCAAAAGTGTTTGCAAAATTCAGAAACTTTGGCTAAAAAAGAAACAACAAGCAAGCCAGCATCAGCTAACTCCCTTTTCTGCTACATCCAAGCACCTGGCATCTTCCCCACCAACACCTTCAACAACAATATCCTCAATCATGATCTGAAGTAGTACTGCATCCAATTTGATAAGGCTAACTCAGTCCTCCCCTATCCTGGATTCCTCAGAAGAATCCTTGAGCGCTACGCCTGCTGCTAGGAGTGGATCTTCATCCCAGAAGAAGACCAGGAAGACTACTAATAGTAGTTCTAAAAAGCAACTGATTGTTAAACAATCTTTTGCAAGGGGGAAGAAGTATGACAGCAGTCACCCAGTTGCACAGCAGATCACTGACACCATAACATCTATGCTGATATTAGATGTGCATCCGATATCTGTTATTAGTGCAGTGGGTTTGAGACAGTTAATTGAGGTCCTCTGTCCCTGCTACCAAATCCCATCTAGGTTCCACTTCACTAGAAAAGCATTTCCCAGCCTGTACAGGGACGTTAAAAAAACTTAATTAGTGTCCTTCAAAATGCCGTTGACCACAGAAATGTGGACAAGTGGAACAGGGCAAACGCAAGATTACATGACTGAAACAGCCCACTGGTTGGGTGTATTGTCTGCAGCGGCACTAACAGCAGCAGCAGCATCTAAGGAAAAGCAGTTTATTCAGAGGCAGGCTACTCTGTGTATAACCGGTTACACTAAGAGGCATACTGCTGACAACCTCTTAGAAAAACTCAGGAAAGTCATTGCAAAATGGCTTACCATGCTTGAACTCTCCTGGGATTTGTCATTTCTAACAATGCCACCAATATTGTGAGAGCATTACAGCTGGGTGAATTCCAACACTTCCCATATTTTGCCCACACTATCAACTTGGTGGTGCAAATATTTTTTTTAAATGACAGGACTGTGCAGGAGATGCTTTCTGTGGCCTGCAAAATTTCTGGGCATTTTCGCCATTCTGCAGGTGCATTTATAAGCTTGCAGCACCTGCAAGAAATGTTGAATTTGCCCTGTCACCAGCTGAAGCAAGTAGTTAAGAGGTGGAACTCCACCCTTTATATGCTTGAGCGGATGGAGAAACAGCAAAAAGCCATCCAAAGCTACACGACGAAGTATGACATAGGAAGAGGAGGGGGACTGTACCTTACTTATGCTCACTGGAAAATACTTTCTGTGTTGTGCAGAGTGCTGTAGCCCTTTGAAGCAGTCACCTGTGAAGTGAGTTCAGACACTGCCAGCTTAAGTCAGGTACCCTCATTAGACTGTTTGAAAAGTAGCTTGAGAAACTATAGAAGCTCAAATGAAGCGATTCCGCTAAGTATGTCAGACTTGTAGATCAAGTCCTTTATTCGCTTTGCCAGGATCCAAGGGTTGTCAGGATCTTCCAATCGGAGTAATACATTTTGGTGACCGTGCTCGATCCTAGCTTTAAGTCATACGTTGTGTCTTTCTTCCCAACGGACACAGATCTGAAGAGCTGCAAAGAGCTGTTGCTTAGCAAATTGTCAGCTCAAGCAGCACGTGATGCATCAATGGCTCCTCCTTCAGTTTCTCCAGCAAGTGTGGCTGCCAGGAAAAAATGAAACTTCTCCAAATAAAGACCCACTGATGATGCAGATGAGTCAACACAACCAAGTTTTGACATCTGGTTGGGTCTAAAAGAATTGCCTACAATTAATGAGACCTCTACCGTGACGCCATCTGATACAGTCACCATTCAAAGAATGGTTGAGGACTATTTCAATGATAGCGTCCAAATAGGCATGTCAGACAGTCCATTTCACTACTGGCAGGAAAAAAAGGCAATTTGGAGGCCCTTGCACAAACTGACTTTCCTTTATTTGAGCTGCCCACCCTTCAATGTCTACTCAGAAAGAGTGTTCAGCACAGCCAGGAACCTTGTCAGCGATCAGCGTATGAGGCTACTTCCTCAACATGTGGAAAAGATAATGTTCAGCAAAACTTCACGAGGAAGATCTTTACCGCCAATTACATCCAAAATTTACAGAGGCATCTGAGGCTGTATTGGTGGTTCCAGCGGGAACTAATTAATATTGTGTGAAGATGGTGTACACACAGATGAGAGTGAGGAATCGGATGATGATGATGATGGCGAAAACATCTTGCCTCTGTAAAGCTAGTTTCTGCACGGAGAGATCATTGCCAGCAATGTCAGCTGCCCGTTGGTGGCTTATTTTGTCGGGGCCCAAACAAACCAATCGCTTCAGCCACAATTAGCAGTCCCTGTCGCTGCAGTGATTGGTTTGTTAAACTGTGTACAGTATGTCCTATATACACAACATAAGGGTGGGTGGAAGGGCCCAAGGACAAATCCATCTTGCACCTCTTTTCTTTGCATTATCTGCTGTTTGGGGCATTGCTGCTTGACATTTTTAATTTTATAGATTATGAAACTGTCATCTTGTCTGCCACTGTTGTGTTGCAAAAGTCCTATATTTTTTTAAACTGCCGTGCTTTTGTGCCACTGCTCTGATGCTTACTTTTTTATTTTTTTATAGTTTCATACTTTATTTATTTCAACTAAAATCACAAATAGGTATACTTGCCAAATACGCTTATGCCATTTTTTAAACTTGATTTGTAGATACCAACCTGGTGAGCTGGGTTTTCCTTCATCAAAACAGCCATGTTTGGTCAGATGTAACTCAAACACTAAATGGAAAGGCTATTTTGTGATGGTATCTGGAGATGTTCTCTCTCCTCCCCTCCCAGTCTTCCCATCCATAATCCCAGAAGCACAATAATATGAGATGCTTAGTACCAGATTTTAAAAATCCAGCTGCCCCCCTTCCTGTTCAGAGCTTCCATTTTGTGTGCTGCCAGACAGCATCTCCTGCATGCCCCTGTCATTTTTAAAAAAGAATGCTGGACCACCACAAGAATTCAACTGGGGTGAATGAGTCAAATATTCTTTGAAAATGACTCCCCAACTCCCTCCCTCATAAATTTGCTTTGGAATCCAAAACATAAATTAAATTTACTATGAATCAACCCTGCTTTCAACTACATACATACGCCATCTCCCTCAGGCCTCTTGATTAATGAAAACATAGGTTTCCTTATGTGTCATATTGGAAGTTGAACTGTCACGTGTTTGTGCCGCCCACTGCTGCCACTTATTTTAGTCAGCCAGTTAGTTTGGTGCAAATTATGGGCCTTACCTGGATGAAAACAATATTGTGAGCTGTGAAGTCGTCACAATTGACTGGAAACAAGTGGAAATTAATGCTATTGAGGTTAAAAATACTGTAGGAACAAAAACAGGCCCAAATTATGTGATTTTAGCTGTTTTTATGACTTTTTAGAAAAAAATACAAATCAAAACCAAAACACGCAGGGTTTTTTTTGCCAAAACCAAATCCAGATCCAAAACACGAAGGAGATACCGATCCAAAACCAAAACACGGGGGTCGGCACACATCCCTAATTCAGATGCATATTTTGGACCAAGGATGCTGCAAATGTATACTGGTAATGAAGCCAACTAAGAAACAAAATTGTATGGATAGGGGCGATTCAGCTTTATAGATGTGTATAACTCGTCCCACAGGTGAAATACGCATTTAGGGCCTGATTCAGAGATGGACGCTAATGCAATCACAGCTGCGATTTCGTATGCATAGCATCTGCAAATATATGCTAATGGTTGCAAAGATTATCTGTGCATAAGGACGCCCACTTCTTGACGCACATCGAGCAGCCATCTTGCCCTTGCGGCAGGTCTGACCTGTCGCACCTTCGGAGCTCTTCTGACACCCAGAGCTGTGTAAAAGATCGCATTGGGCTAATTTTTGCATACCCATAAAACGGTATTCAAATGATAAATACCATAAACCACATAAGACCTCATGATGATAGATCATAATTGAAAACTTAGGTAATATGTGACCTATGGGGGAAATGTATCAAACCTTCTAAAAGAGTGGAGAAGTTGTCCAAAGCAACCTGTCAGTTTATACCTATCATTTTATAGAATGTGATAAATTTATCTAGATGCTGATTGGCTGCTATTTGCAACTTCTCCACTCTTTAGCAGACTTGATCCATCTCCCCAATGACATAAGGAATGGATGGTTTCCTTAGAACCCCTTTGTGCGTCTTAGGATATAACATAGGAGCTAATCAGTGGCATATCTATTCTGGGCCCCATGGCACTAGGGGGCTTTGTACCACATATCCTGCACCCAGAACAGACTTAAGCTGGCCACACACTAGACCAACTTACATCCAACCAGCCAACTTGTTGATTGGTTGGAATGAAAATCTGGTAAGGCATGGGAGTAAATGATGATCAGCAATTTGCTCCTAAATGCCAGAAAACAGATGAAAATGGTCGTTCAGACAAGTTTGTTAAATGTTTGATCTAAACTATTTGTTCAAACAACAGTTTTGGTCCATTTTCCAGCGTTTGGGAGAAAATTGCTGACTGTATACCTTACCAGATTTTCATTCCAACCAATCAACTAGTTGGCTGGTTGGACAGATAATCTTTAGATGTGTGGCCAGCTTTACACTGTGAAATGCAGAGCCCCCACCCCCTTTCTGTTGCTAATGGCACCATCTTTACGGCAATGTCTTTAGAAAGATAATGCCAACACAGGAGATAGAAATGTATTTGCTACGTTCTGTGTAAGCACAATCTTTCCAATGACATTGAGGGAAAAATGGCACTGCCGGCAGCAGGTGTAGGAGGAAAGGGGTACTGCACGGGGGAGGGGGGAATATATTAAAATTACTCTGGAGTTACTTCTATCTTTTAAGTACTGAAGCAGGCAGGCTGGCCTTCATTTAGTACCATATCTAAATCCCAGACATGATTTCTTGATATAGCCTTAAGTGAAAAAAAATGTACCTACAGAGAACTATGACATATGAAGCAGACTCTTCACCTCTTTACAATCCTTCAATGGGCTCTCAAGATCCACTACTTCATCAAAGCCTTCCAGCTCCCATTCCAACTTGCTGCAACATGCGCCTTCCTCCCTGTTTACCCCATCTGTGTCACAACTGTTTGTTTGCCCCTCCCCTTTAGAATGTAAGCTCTTACGAGCAAGGCCCTCTCCCCTTGTGTGCTTCTTCTTACTTTACTTTCATCTACTTCTTACCCCCACCAGGGCACCTAACACTTGGTTGCTTATGCTCTGTTGCATATCAAGGTGTTATGGTCACTTAAGTAGCAATGTATGTTATCCATGTCCTTGTCCAATATTGTATTGTGCTGTAAGTCGCTTGTCAAATTATTTGTTTATGTACTTTGTAAGGAGCTGCGGAACACTTGTGTCGCCATATAAATAAAGGATAATAATAACAATAAAAGTGTCATATAGTATTTTATGTGATAGGCATCACCTCCTCTTCCCCTGGTTCCTCCTACCATGTTAGTGGAGAACGTCTGTCAGATCTAATGTACTGCCTACTAAAGTCTGGGAGCTGCATGCAGCTCTTCCAAATAGTAATATCTGCATCACTAACACAGAAGAGGGATGTTGTGATGGCATAAAAAAGAACACTACAGGTAGCACAGTCACTAGGACCAACCTTGTATATACAAAGTATACTCTATATTATAATATGGTTTAATCTAATGTTTAATCATTCTGCGATAACACTAGTAAAGCAGAGCATTTGTCATGTAATAAGGAAATTACAGATGTGTCCTCACTGGCCATCCCTATGCGATACGGATGTACATTGTCACGCACCCCATTGATCAGTGTACACTAGCAATGCAGTTTAGTCACTTCTATGTGTTATAGTTATGCAAATAAGAAGCACAATTTGAGCAGAAAGACACTCGGTGCGGCCTAGGAGCTGGCGTGCTAAGAGGGGCTATTTGGCGCAACTAAAGTAACAGCGAGAAAGGACACAACTGCATATTGGTGTCCAAGCATTTGACATGTTAAAACATGTTAATAAGCAAGAAAGTAGGACAGAAAGAGAGATGACAAGCTGAGTGAATTGCAGAGAGATCTGATGACATGTAAAGGGCATGTAGAGGTCTGTGGAAGAGGTCTAGTGATCATATGGAGAATCTGTTGGCATGTGGGGAGGTGTTATGGGCATTTAAACTGTATTTGGGGTGGTCCACTTGCAGTTGGCAATGTATGATGGGCATGTGTGGGAAATCTGATACACGTGGGACGTCTTAGTGACAAGTAGGGGATTTATGGGCTGGTGGGATTCTGAGGGCATCTAGAGCTATTTTGGTACATTTGGGAGGTCTGAGTGTCACGTCTAGAAATTTTAGAGCAAGTGGGGGTGAGGTGATCCCCTTCCTGTATCATTTGTATTGAACCCCACAATTTCTGCCATGCCTGCCTGCCAATTTGAAGACCACCATTGTAACCCAGAGCATTAATGGAACTGGAAAGGTAAGTACAATTGTGTGAGCAGCAGCAGTAGTCATTGTGAAGTTAGGACAGATGATTAGAACACTGAAATATCAATATGCACAATGGAGTGCTGGCTAAATAATTGATAATAATGTGATAAAAGTATTGTATCCTGGTTTGCCATACTCTTGCACTTAAGAGTTTTCACAGATAAACCAAATTGTATTCAAATTCAAGCATTGATGAATCTTTCTCTTCATGTTTTTATACCCAGAAAACAAACCTGTCATACAATATGTATCCTGAATGGATTTGCTGGATATTAAAAGATAAGAAAAATCCTATTCTGTCAGAAATCATTCCTTCAACGTATCTTTCCAGATCTCCACCACTTGACAAAAACACATAATCTGCCTGAAGGACAAATGATTTACAGACCTAGAAATGCTAGCACTGTTTTTTATTCACAGGCTGACATTAAAAGTGGAAGGACAATACAGATAAAGGGAGCTATATGTATTGAATAATGTGTCTTAGAGTTGGGTGCTAGGTTCTGCACTATCATGCCTGATTGTAGACACAGGGCTCACTTATGTTTAAATCCTAAACAGTAATGAAATTTTTGGTCTACTTTGCATTGTGCTTTGTGTACAGCTCTACCAAAATGCAATGTGCACCACAGACAGTCTTCTTCTACTCTGTAGGAGCAACAGTTTGATCCGATGGTGCTGGTTTTATTTGTTGAATTTATTATACCTCCCAACTGTCCTGATGTATTTTTGTATTCTATAGGGCTTTAGGTTAACCTTAACACGTGGTTCAGTAATTAATTATGTCATGTTTAATGATTGTTGTTTTACCAGATATGTCAGAAAATAAATCTCTATTTTTTATGAGAATTTTATAACCTCATGCTGTTGAATAGTTCAGAGGGTTTTAAGTACCGTTAGTACGGAAATTAAAGTTACTGCTGTTAACGAAGGGACTGGGGTGGTCTAGAAAGTTGTTCTATTCTTCCAGGCTTTTATAAGATTTACATGGTAGATCTGTTCTAGCTTTATTTTCCTGGGTTGGTACACTTTAGAATTAACCTCACCCACTTTTTCTATATCAAATGGTCCTTGCCAAAAATGTACTTTTCACTGTGGGAACCAAACCAAACTCTCTGTCCCTAGTAGCAAAGGTGCGCAACTGGGCATTATGATTGTACACCCTCTGTTGTACCTGTTCCAAGCACTCTCTCACTTGTTCAATAACAGTTGTATAAGGACTGGGTTGCCCCTCCCATGTCTCTTTTTTTCAATATCCAGTAATCCCCATGGGTGTCTCCCATACAGCAAATTCAAAGGCAACAACCTCGTGGAGGATTGTGGAACCTCTGTAATGGTCAGCAATAAATAGGGTAACAAATAATCCCAATCTTTCTATCTTTATCCCCCCCTTTTTTTTAGCATATTTTTTAAAGTTTAATTAAACCTCTCCACTAAACCATCAGTCTGTTTTTTCTTGACATAAATGCAATACCCTGTTCCTTAGGTATTTCCTCTCTGCTAAAGACATGTACTAGTTCCCTAGAAATCGTCTTTGTTGACGTATTTCGCAATTGTATCTGGTAACATAATCCATTAACACTAAAATATACTGATGGCCTCAGGCAGACGTTATTAGAGGTCCAACCAAATCCATAGCCATTCTCTCAAATGGAACCTCAATGGGGAGCATGGTACTGACACTTAGGGCAGGATGCACAATATTCCGATAAATCTTCATGGCCCCTGGCCATGTTTACTAAGCTGTGTTAGGAGATAAAGTGAACTGTGATAAGGTACCAGCCTTTCAGCTACTAACTACCATTTTTCAAACACAGCCTGTGAGATGGCAGTTAGGAGCTGATTGGCTGGTACCTTATCACCGTTCACTTTATCTGCTAACACAGCTTAGTAAATAGATAGACCCCTAAGTCTGTAATTGGAACTTGCTGTGGTAAAAAGCTGTGGCCACTGCATCATGCTGATTGAGAAACTCAGTTGCACACGTGTCACATATCAAATTAATCAGCACAGTTTCCTGGTGTGTCCTAGTTACATCACATTGCTACTTAGAACCTTTTTTGGCTAAATAGAATCCTGGCGCCAGGGAACATACGGGCAGAGAGGGGCTGTTTGGCGCAGCTGCAACAAATACGAGTGAGGACACATCTGTATGACCATGAGCTAGCTCTAACAACGTTCTTCTGTA
Source organism: Taudactylus pleione (assembly GCA_031769625.1). Lineage (NCBI taxonomy): Eukaryota > Metazoa > Chordata > Amphibia > Anura > Myobatrachidae > Taudactylus > Taudactylus pleione. Next base: position 9,061,275 of record JAUIMM010000370.1, read on the forward strand.
TGTTTTTGGAATGGTTAATTGTTCCACAATATCTTCTCCTTTCTTGGATACTTGATACAACAAATCTTGATACAACAAATATTGATGTATTGCCATGTGAGAGTATGACAACCCACTATCAGGCTCTACTGTGCTTCCATCAACCACTTTTACATTCTCTCTTCTCTCTTCAGTAGAAGGTACATCATTCTGCGCACTACTGCTGCTCTAGACACTCTCTGACTTCCCAACCATGCTTCAAAATGGAGCTCTTCAGACTCAGGACACACTCCCACTGCAACTCTATCAGTAACATTATCAAACAGTTCTGGGTTATTTACTTCTGTAACAAGTTGGGTTTCACACAGCTTCCAGAAGTCGGACAAACCTCTCCCCAATATAGCATGAAAAGTCAAATGAGGAACCAATCCCGCAGTGACTACAGTGAGACAAGACTGTGTTTTTAGGTTTACATCAGCAGTATCATCATGCTAAGTTTATCCATGGATGCAGTTTTTTCCTGACGTTTTTAGGGGGTTCACCAACTTGACCTTTACAAAAGTTACCAGGTTATGCGAATCTGACAAATCCTCTACCAGTTTGCCTTCTACAGTGATTATACATATTTGTTTATCTGGATCATCCTGTCAGTCTGTATTGCAGGCTAGCTGAGCAATGAATGATACTCTGTGATTGACGCAGTATCACATTGCATAGGTTCAGAGGTAAGTAGACAATTAGCAGCAACATGAACCAAGCCACCACATCTGATCACATTTTTATCAGGTTTTATACGAAGCAGAAACATTACTGGCATAGTTGGCCAGTCTCCAGGTTCCAAGCCTACAGTCTCAGGAGGTTTACATTCACTCCACCAACCAGCAGCCCTTTTTCCCTGGAACAGTTTTACCAGTAGTCACTGGAAATCACCGCTGTGGCAGTACAGGTCCATTGGGGTACAATCAACAGTTCCTTGGCTGACACATAACTTTCCATTTAAACCAGTTGGTCTTCTGTTTTCTGGCCCCTGTGGCTCACCCACTAGCGCAGAACTGCAGGTAGGGATGGTAAATATTGGTCCATAATGATTTTTTTCCATGATCTGTTAAAGCCTGTGGCTGAAGCCATTTCTTGGTGAGAAGGATGAGGTTAAGTATTTGAGAGCGGGAAGGTTTATCTACTTGGTATTCCCAGGAATTGCCTAATTGTGCTTGAACAGGTGTTGTTACGGGATCGGTATGAAATACCGCCGGACGCATGGTGACCGTCGGCTTCCTGACTGCATCCCATTGTGACAAATTAGTTAGAATTTTAATTTGTAGTTTATCATAGTCTTTGGCATCAGCAAGGCTCAAGGCTTTCCCAGTGACCAATTGGTTCACCCTGGTAGCTTCCTGCTTAGCAGATTTAGCCAGTAGCAAGGCCTTAACTATATCCCCCATGTCAGCAATGGGTGTATGGGTGAAGCAGACTCTGGCTTCCCTAAGCATCTGAAAATGACACCACCATGGATTTCACAGTCTATCTTTTCCAATAGACTTAAAACAAGGGAGTGTCTATCCTTTTACATTTTTCACATTTATTTTTATGGCTGCAATGTAAATGCAATTGCTCACATTCTCCACAAATGTGGCAATATCATGGTAAGGATGCCATCTCCTGGGGTAGACGGGTGCACTGTCAAACAGCAGCCGATTAGTAGCACACCAGTCCATGGCCTTGGTACATGTAACCGCAGCTAGTTTTATTTTTGCAGCATAAAGATAAATAAAATATAAAAGAGAAGCCTAGCCTATCCAGCTTTAACTGATAACACTGCAAAGAGACAAAAACAGTTTAATGGGCCCTTCTGACAAGCATAAATGTGCCCAAGGTACCTCCAGTGTGTGTGTCTGTTTTATGCTGAGTAAGCCCAGTGACTCTACAAAATACCCGCTAGTGTGCTGAGGCCATGCCCCAGTGTTCCGATTCTGAATTTTATTATTTTGGAAGGAATGTGTTAGCATTAAGTTTAATACCATTTCAGCATGTGACTATATAAAATAGTGAAATTATCTGTTAAAATTTTATATGAAAGGTACACCTCCCCCCAATACACAGATACACGGCACAAAGCAATGTCATACAGCGCAAGCAGACTGGTCTAAGCATCCATACATCACTGGAGAGTTAATAAGTAAAGCGCACAGACTCCCTGCACTGGAAAGATAGTGCAGACATGAGAAAGTGTAATAGTTTACACAAGGGAATTGATTGCAGACCAAATGAATAATTACACTGTAACACAAGAGTCAGGGTTTCCCTGTTATCTTCCTTTAACATAAAAAAGGCAGGAGACGCAGTGTGCTGTTGTATCCGTAAATTCAATGAATACATTTGCTTCTTCCATACTGTTTGATACCAGGAAGCTGTAATAGGTAATCACAGTGAATGCTGAGCTGATTTGCTGACTGACATATCCCATTTCTAACTATCATGTCTGTGACAATATGAGTATAAAAATGTTGGCATTGAACACGTGGTACATATTTCTTACACACAACTTTTGGATCTTAAACTGACAGCATTATTTATAAAGAGCTTCTCCTTACTTGAAAGCAATCCAGTAAACTGCCTTGTCCTAAATACCATCCTTAATAGCTTTATAGACTCCGATTCTAATGCCTCTTCTTGTATCCATTTCTAACGGGCTCTCGCACCTTAGGTCATAGGTTCCCAAACGCCACTACCGCCCACGTTTTAAGGATATCCATGCTTGAACACAGGTAATTAGTCAATCAGACAATTTGATTTAACTATCTGGACTCAAGAATGGATATCCTTAAAACAGGAGTCCCTCATTCTTGGCTTCAGCACTGAGTTCTGAGTTCTTGCTGTAGCTTATTAAGTCCTGTGTTTCCTGAGGTTTTGTGTCTCTAAATTCCAAGTGGTGGGTGCCATCTCCATATTCCTGGAATCATGTCCTGGGGTTCAGTTCACCATGATCGGTTCTAAGTTACTGTACCCCGGATTCCAGTTCTGTACTCTGGGCAATTTCCTGGTCTGGTGACCGAGGGCTCTGTCCCTGTTTCCAGCACAGTTGATCTACACTATTCAATGTTATCCTGGACTTTACTTTTACCATGGATTCTTTGATTCTTGACAGCCACCTGTTACTCTGATTTCTGTGCTACACGATTTGTGTTTCACTAAGCAGTGGCGTAAACATTATTTTGGGCAACCACACACACACAAGGGAAACTCGCGTAAGAAATGTGATACCCCAAACTTTAGGGTACAAATTGAAATACAAGAGGACTCTACGGTGCTGGGAGGGTAACAAACATAAAACATGCGTCTATGACATAGAACTGTAACAAGGCATTCCCATGCTCACCTATCCAGGGAGAGCACATATGCTTGTCTCTCATCCTGCCCTCTTCACTAGGAAATGGGCGGGATTTGGGAAATCCACCTGGTTTTCCTGGGGTTTGTGGGACTACCAGAAATATTGTGAGTCTCCTGGACCTTCTGTATGGAATTGTCAAAGTGGGTGCCCTTTGAACCAGATGTTAACCTGTGACATTTCTTTGTGTCCTACATCTTCTGTGAAAACGTCAATAGACAAGATGCACAAATCTTATATAGCATGTAAATGTACGTGTGTATATATATATATATATATATATATATATATATATACACACATACACAGTATGTGTGTAGCAAACCCTCCTTATGGAAAAAAAAACCAGAAGGAAAATAGAAATCCCAAATCAATTTTTTGGTATAAAAAAAAGTCTAATATAAAATAACCAAAATGTGAGGAAGGATTTTTTTTATTTCTTATGTTATCTGAAAGCCTTGTATACTGGGAATGCTATATAATATAAATACAATACGCTGCATAATGAGGAATGGGCTGAAGATACAGAAGAGCTCATGCGGTGGTAACACAGGCTGGTGTGTAGACAATGTGCAGTAGGAGTTATTCACCTGCCTGACAGTCACTGAGGATGGCTGTCCAGGGACATACAGGACAGAGAAGCAGAATCTGGAAAGCAATCTGTCCCAAGTAAACAACAGAATGTAATTATCTGAATGAAAGCTGGATCCCCCTTAAAGTTTGCAATAAAGAACATAAAATAACATTTTCAAAGTAACAGCTTTAAAGTTTGCAACCTTTCCCTACACTTCTGCTAGGCACAAACCTGAACAATTTCACTCATGATCCAACTGACTTTATGATTCTCAAATCAATGAAAGGATCTTGAGAACATCTGATTTTTAGTGAACATATTAGTGATCCATCGTTTCAATCCGAAAGAATTCAAATGTTTTTCAAATGAACTATGTTGACCAGATGATCGGATATTAATATACACTACAAATTGTGCACAAAATTGGATCACCAAATGTATTTATTTATTACCAGTTATTTATGTAGCGCACACATATTCCGCAGCACTTTACAGAGAATATTTGGCCATTCACATCAGGCCCTGCCCCAGTGGCTCTTAAAATCTATATTTCCTACCACATGTACACACACATACTTACATTCTAGGGAATTTTTGGAGTGTGGGAGGAAACCGGAGTACCGGCAGGAAACCCACACAAGCTCAGGGAATCAAACCCACCACCTCAGTGCTGTGAGGCAGTAATGCTAACCATTACACCATCTGTGCTGCCCAAATTGGAGAAATAGTGTGCAGGTCAGATTCAATCATCCGATCCTACTGGTTTTGTAAGGCTAATCGGTCCTAGGTGATGCTTACACACTTTGAGATTATCAGACCGAGCAGCCGAAAATTCATGGATTGCCTGATTATTGCATAGTGTGTATCTAGCTTAACATTTTATATCTATGCCACATTGTAACACAAGTCTATTCGTACCCTATTGACATACAGTACATAAGACATTATCAATTGAAGTAATTCATTGCATATATTTTATACTGACAATATGAAATTAATTTGTGTACATCTGTGACTTATGGCACATATCCACTACATGATATAAATGGAGTGGATGATTGAATGATAACGACATCGTTATCTTTCATTAATCGTGCAATGAATATGCTGGCAACGAACAGCGAAGCGCGCTCCCGCTGGTCGTTTTCGCCATCTGTCATCGCCTGAACATACTGCCCAACCCGACTATATCGACAGGTTGTGAATGTTCGGGGATGAGGGAGGGTGCCTGCACTGAATGACATATCATTCAGTATGGGCACTTTATTCACTGCATAGTATAATGAACGATTGAACAATAACGATGTAGTTATCGTTCAGTCGTTCATTAGTGTGTAGTGGATACGCACCTTTACTGCTGTAAGATAACTTAGTTTCAAATTTAGGCACATTGTCAATCTTGTAAAGAAACAAAACAGAGTCTTACCTTCTATAGGTTTTGGTACAAAATGCGATGATGGTTTGGTCTTTTTAACTCTGTTCCCCTTCATAATTTGACCTTCATTACTAAGTCCTAGAAACCACTGCCGGCCAGATCCCTGCTGCCGATAGAGTGTCGAAGAATAGATAACGTAGTAATTCTCAAACACAGACTCCTTAAATTTGCATTCTGGGGTAAAAATATCCTACAATTAGGAGGAAAAAAAATAATATATTAGTGTACACAGAGCACTTATTTGATGCACATTATATTAGGTTATTGTACAAGTGATAAAGGCTCCAATAGAGTCTTATAGTCTTTTTCGTAAGTCCTACTAAATAAATTGCAATTCTATACGTTGAACTCATTGCTCTCCAATGTACAGATCTGCTGTAGTAATAAAATAAGCTCCCTTAATTGCGAAACTGTGATGCATATTAACCAATCATGCTTTTCTTTAGGCTATAAATATATACTATTAGCAGGATAGAGACACTGAATAATTTTACTTTGTACATGTCATGGATAATGATACATAATGAAAGAAATATGGATGATTATAAATTGTGTGGATAATGCCAGTCTCCCAAGCAATGCAAAAAAATTAAACTGTAAGTTTTTTTCTCTACAGGAGATATACAGCAGGGGTATTCGACATGCGGCCCTCCAGCCTCTGTGGAACTACACATCCCAGCATGCAGAGACACAGTATTGCTATTAGGACATGCTAAAACTATGGCAGGGCATGCTGGGATGTGTATTTCAACAGCAAATGGAGGGCCACAGGTTTAACAAACCCTGATATACAGTTTTAATGTGAGGTCAGGGAGGCATTTCAAAAATAATAATATGCAAGACATTCTCACCTACTTAGTAAAAATCATTTCAGGGAGACTGTGAAAGTCACACTTATGAGCGCGCCAGTAAAATGGGCGTGTACAGCTATATCTGAGAAGCGTGCCATAAAAGTGACTTACATCCAAATGTAAATGAGCCCCAAAGCAGTTAAGGTGCATACACACACAACGATTTTTTGAACGATTTAACTATAACGACGTCATTCAAACGATGAACGATTATCATTCATGCGTGTTCACGTTTGTAGTTTGTAGTTCAGTCAGACTGACCAACTCAACGATTTTCAGTAAGGGAATATGCAAAACTCGTTTGTAGTTAAAAAAAATCATTCATTACATTTAGTAAATGAACGATTTTAGTAAATGATTTTCGTTTATTTCTCCCTTGGAAAAATGAATGAAAATAGTTTACTAAAATCGTTCATTTACTAAATTGTTGTGATACTTTTCAGAAAATGTCTGTAGCCATAGGGAGCATAACTAATGCAGGTAAATTATACTAATGATCCCATTTGAATGTATATTGGTGCATACTCACGGTCAGATTTTTTTCTTCAGATCTGAACGATAACGATTTTAAAAATCGTTTATATCTGAAGTAAAATCTGACATATCTGACATGTTTGTCAGATGAACGATGAACGATGCGTGTTCCCGCTCGTCAGATAACGATATCTGACATCTGATGTGTTTGCAGTCAGATTTGGACGATTCCATTCATTTTAATGCAGTCAAAAATCATTCGTAGTTCAAATCGTTGGTCAAATCGTTCATCTGACAAATCTGACCGTTTGTATGCACCTTATATCGCTGGGATTTTTTTTATATAACAGCTTCATAATGGGGTAAGTTGCAATCAGGGAGATTGCTAGACTCTTCAGGGACATTACTGCTATTTCAGAGAGTCTCCCTGACAATCAGGGAGAGTTGGCAAGTATGAACAGAGCCGTAACTAGACTTTTTGGTGCCCTGTGCCAGAGAGCGCATTGGGCCCCCCCCCATTTTTCAAAATAGGGACATAAGGTAGTGGACCTGAAAAAGGGCCATGGCTTCATGTGGAAGGACAAGGGATGAGATATTGGAGGCCAGAAGATGCTGGGGATAATAGAAGAGGAAGCTACAAGTGAGAATGACAATAAACAGATAAAATTGACAGGCCCAAACAGCGCCCCCTGCCCTGCGGTGCCCTGTGCCATGGTACTGGTTGTACTACCCTAGTTACGGCCCTGAGGATGATACAAGAACAATATATACTGTACATTAAGCACAGGCTATATATGCCCACAGAGAAAATCTGTGATTGCTGGCGGACTGGACATAGATGTTATGGAGGCCAACACTCAGCAATGATAAGAGGGGGATTCACCCAGCTTGGTGTACTGGGAATGTCTCCCAACTCTTTGAAACAAAAAAAGGAATCTACTGTATTGCCACACTCCCAAGAAAAAGGAATAGCTTCCAGATCATGAACCCTTCCTTAATTTATTTTCTCTTTCATATCATATCCCTGTTGTATTATTTCTTCCCTATAGTGTTCACCCTACAGTATATTGATTCTCTCCCATATACTGTATCATGGCTCCCCTGTATTGATCCTTCTGATAGCATGCCTGCCCTGAACTATTTCTTCTTTATGTCATGGCCCCCCATATTGATTCTCTCACATATTATGCATCCCCATATCATGATTCCTCATGTTAATGCTACTCCATATTGTAACCCTCCAGTATTGTTTCTCTCTATATGGTGACAAACCTGAATTATTTCTCTTCCGTATTGATTCACTCTCATATCATGGACTCCCAATGTAAAACAAAGAGTAAAAATGAGTTTATAACAATGCCCCAGCTGGACCCAGTTTTGTTTGCGTATGGCTTGAGTAAAGCAACAGCTGATAGTGTTTTTAAAGTACAATGTTAGGAAGTAGCCAAACAGGAACAGAATATGAAGATCTTCAGGCATGTCGTCTACCCCAGTTAATCATGGACACTCCCATATTATTCCCGTATTCAAGCTTACTGTACTGGCAAGGCAACAAGTATCTGTGTTTGGTATCTATGTGATGTTGTGTCTAGCAATTTATGTAATATGGGGACGATTAACGTAATGTTGAGTTGAATGAATTTGCATCTAAATACGAAGAGCAAAATGCACCCCATAAAAAGCTACACTCTTCTTAGGTGCAGAGCAGGCAGCAAATGTAAGATATGTCATGCTCGGCAAGGGTTACTCCAGAACCCTACAGTAGTATATGCACCTGGCTTAAACCAGGAGGTGTGTCTTTATAGAGGCAGTATAGAGGTAAATACTAAAAGATGCAGTGCACAATTTATACACAAAAAGCTTAATTCTATTAGCCGCAATGTTCTAGTTCCAGCGAGTAAGTGTGGCTATATGTGGCTGCACTTACGGGACTTGGTGCGCCGGGAGGGGCTGTTTGGTGCCACTGAAGCAAAGATGTGCGAGGACACATCTGTAATCGCCTACATTAATATGCTTTCTACACAAATAATTTGGATATCTGCTGTTGCACCAAACACCGTAACCAATGAAACAACCTCACAAACTGGTGTGTGATTCTGCCTGCTCTGCATACTGTTACACACTCTGCCTAGTTGTGTGTAGTCACCACCTACTGTCTATAAGAAACCACTGTCCATTCCCTATCTATCCATGCATACAGGGGCTAAACTCACCCAGGTCAACTAGACTAGCTCAAGTTGGATTTCTGCATGGTAGGTGTCAATAAAACATTTTCAGCGTTGTGGTACCTTAAGTCTACCTAATGTATCATTATTTCAAACTATAATCTACTATATTCATGTGACAGCAAGGTTATCATAAATATCGCTATGTGAGCAGTTACATGTATCAGTGTGACAATAAATCTGATATGCAGTAACACTACAGGAGCTGACTACAAACATCACAGACTGAATATATATGTCCCCATTGTACATAAAGAGGAATTAAGTTGTTTGCGGTCTTCAAATTATACCGTAATAAAAATGTAATGTGTTAGAGCTTTATTGTTAAACAGAAATTAAAGTACTGTAAATCTAGGGGATGCAGTCAGGAAGCTGGCGGTTGCAATGCCGGCTTCCCGACTGTCTAATCCCGGAAAGGTACAAATGACAGGCGTCGATATCCCGACACCTGTCATTTTACCTACGCCGGGAGCCCGACACCCGGCTTAGCGATCGAAGATAAGCCAGGCGCGGGGGGAGGGTTAGGTTAGAGGCTCCCGGGGGGGATTTAGGGTTAGGCAACCCCCCCGGAGGTTAGGGTTAGGCTAGGGGAAGGGGGGTTAGTGTTAGGCACCCCCCCCCGGGGAGACTTAGGGTTAGGCTGCGGGGATGGGGGGGGGTTAGGTTTAGGTGCTTAGAGGGGGGTTAGGCACTTGGGGGGGAGGTTAGGGTTAGGCACCCCTAAAGGAGGGTTAGGGTTAGGAGGTAAAAAAAGGTTAGTTAATACTTACCTTTTGTAGCTTCGGGATCTTCACCCCTGCCGGGCTTCAGCTATCGGGATTTGAACCACCGGCCATGCGGCCGGCGGTAAATCATACTGATTCTGTCTGATAGGCGCAATTATGTCGCAAATTGCAGATATAAAAGGTGTTCATTGAAAAAAAAATCTGCAAAGTTGCAACTGTCGCAAGATGAGTGCAGTAGCATATCTGCCAGACTTATGTTAGGCACACATCATATACACTTACACCCATTATTTTAATCATTTGTTTTGGTTGCAATTTGCTATTAGCATACAATGAAATCTACAAAAAATCTCTAAGACATCAGACACAACTCTCGATTCTATGTAAAAAAAAATAAAAATAAAAAAATGGCATACATACAGTACTGTACAAGAGCAATAAAAAAATTTAACATCAGCGACAGCGATACATTCACAATCAGCAAATCACAAATGGTTTGCTAAAACTGGAAACCATCATCATCAAGTACATAGAAATATTACGGCTTGGTAGACGTATATGCTTGTTGGTGTCAGTCTACATCTGTTTATAATTACACATGTCCTTACAGTATCCCACCTCCATGTGGCCGCAGGGGCGTTTCTAGAGAGGAGGGGGCCCGTGTGCAGTCTCCGATACGGGCCCCCTCAACTCAGTCCGGCGGCCAGCAGCGCACTGAGCTGTGCGCGGCCAGCGCCGGAGTTATAGACTCTTGGCACTAGAGTGCGCCCAGAGTCTATAGAGTATGCGCTGGTCACCGGGAAAGCGGCGGCCATTTTCAAGTCGTTTTTACAGCGCCGATGTGGGACTCCGGAGAGGTAAGTAATACTATGGGTGCAGGGTGTGCAGTGCGGGGCCCCCTGGAACCCATGGGCCCGTGTTCCCCGCACCCATTATAGATATGCTCCTGTGTGGCCGTCACTCACTACCCCCATCCTGCCTCTCAAGACACAAGCGGGCAAAAGAGTCAGATTCATGCAAATTTACATTGGCGCATATGTGTGCGGCCTGTTTTCTTAGCATACACAGGGGGATTTTATGCTTTTTATATTACACAAACTGGTGTAGGTCTCACTCTGCATCAGCCTCTTAATGTTTATTTCATATGAAATATGAATGTGAGACTTACAGAAAACATGTTCTATTTTCATAACACAGATAAAAAGCACATTTAGAAAACCACTTACACCATGAAAATAAATAAGGCTATGTTTCATTGCATTACTGATGATAATAATATATCCTTTCCTGTTGTTAGAGAGTAGTGCACTCTGGCACTGTCTCCTGCATACATCCGGAGTCACAGGACATCATGGCGCATATGCATACAATAAGCAATCATGGGACTCATAAGTTGGGTGCTCTATAAACAATGAATACATAATAATACATCCCTTCTGTTGATGATCGAGGATGATGCATGGGTCGAAAGAAAGTTCTACCTCCCAATTTTCTCAACTTAAATGCGAACAATTAATGTAAAAGGAACAAATAGATATATGAGTAGTACAGTTTTCTTCCGTTACAAAAAGTAATTCAGTTATATCCTATACCCACACTGAAAACAGGTGAGGAACAATTAGCGTACCACAACTCACACTTCCAAATGTGAGTGCACAGCATATAAAGGTATCTCTATCACCAAGAAATATCAGCCATATGTGACCCGTGTGTGCAGTGGCCCCAGAGGTATAGATATAACGTACCGTACTCACTATAAGTGCAGAAACTTTCCAACATATAAAAGGTATCTTTGAGTCAGCATGCTGTATTGGAAGATGGAGAGAGTACCCTACTCACGGTAGGTATAGCTCTTTTGAAGCATATCTCGGTATCTTTATATACTTCTTATTAATCACCACTGACACTTCCTCCCTCGGTATGCAGTTGAAAAAGTTAAACCAAGGTGAATAATTCCAAAAGAAAAACTTTATTAAAAAATCCCAAAAATAAACAAAAAGCACAGTGCAGCTGCAAGTATGACATTTAACAAACTGAGACCTTCTGAGAACCACGCCATGTGGAAGTTTGCTAAGGAGATACAGCTGAAGTGAGAAAAGCTGTGGAAGATCACTAGTAACCAAATCCTGATGAAGTGGATAGGGCCATGGGGGACCATAAACATAGCTGTGGAGCAGCACGTGTATTCCATAATTCACGGGAAAGTGTCAGTACATGACGTGGATAGTCCTGCATGTAGTTTATGTAGAGTAATGTCTCATGAGAAGAATAAACTTGATGCGTACACTGGGCGAGGAGGTTACGATGGCAATGCTGCAGAACCCGTGGTCTGAATTTGATTTCTTGGTGGTGGCTTTAGAATCCTCTGTGACTGAGCTATCAAAGGAGATTGTGAGGCCTAAACTGCTGCATTTATAGTAATGCATACCATTTGAAACAAATGCTGAGAGTCCTGCATTACTCACAAAGGACAAAAGGCTGAAAAAGCCTAAGTGCAAGTGTTTCGTATGTTACAAGGTAGGACATAAAGTCTCTGAATGCAGACTAAAAGATTCAAGTGGTACGCAGAAGAAGCATGATAAAAGGAACAAGCCAGCTTTAAGAGTCACAGGCAGTCGCAGAAAGGATTGCTGGTACATGGACTCGGGAGCTAGGAGGTATTTCAATTTCAATCAAAAATGCAACCAAGTAAAAAGAAAACACAAAATAGGGTGCTCCAGATAATAAATGAATATGATCCAAAAGCTGCTCACCTAAAGGATGGGCTAATCCTGAATATATGAAACAAAAGAAGAAAAAAAGGACTCTCACTAAGACACCTGCATTTAACCCGTGAATACTGTGGTTACATCCACGTCCACCTTATAACACAGCTCATTCAGCATCCATTCAGCACTTTACCTACAGGCTGGGGATCCCTGGGGAGGTGGCGACCCCCCAATAAAGGGGTCCCCCTCTCCCCCCCACACCCGTGGCTGGTATGTGCCAGCCTGGGAGTGGGGAAAGTGTATGAGTGCTTCTGGGGTCTTGGCAGTGAACGCAGGGAAAGTGTGTGTGTCTGGGTGTTGCTGGGGTGTTGGCAGTGAATGCAAGGAGAGTGTGTATGTCTGGGAGCTGCTGGGGTTTTGGCAGTGAATGCAGAGGTAGGACATGTGTCTGTGTGCTGCTGGGGTGTTGGTAGTGAATGCAAGGGGGAGAGTGTGTGTCTAGGTACTGCTGGGGTGTTGGCAGTGAATACACAGGAGAAAGAGAGGTTGAGACTGGGTGCTGCTGGGACTGTGGTGTTGGTAGTAATTTACGAGCGGGGCACCAACAACTATCTCACCTCCGGGCTCCTGGAATGAACTTCCGCCTCTCGGTTACATTTTGCAAAACTTACCAGGAGAGGATTGAAGCGACTGCTGATGTAATCACTTTACTCCTAACACATCACATATGCATCATACTTACTTTTCAGCTCTCCCCTCCGGGAGAAGCGCAGAGCAAAGATGCCGCTGACTGGCAGTGGGGGTGGGGCCCAGCACTATGCATCATTATGCCCCTCCTCTTTGCAGGTTGATCGTGAGGGGTGGGACCATTATCATGAGATTTGCATAGAAACCTGTAATGCATTTGTCATATTGGACTTGCCCCCTACCCGTATACCCGCGATTCGCTGCATTATCCTCATCAAAGTGCCCACTTCATTAGGAAGTGGGCAGGATGCGGAAGGACCACCTACTCTTCAGGGGGTTCACGGGACTGCATGCAAGTTTTGGAGCCTCCCACAACTTAAGGGGGAGGATTGAAAGTATGATGTGCATACTAATACATTCTAGCGGTATATCATTTCTTATTGTCATGAGTAGCAGCGATTAGAAATTACAATTATTGGGTCTAAAACCTGATAATTGATAAAAATGCCCCAAAGAATGTAACTCCATGGTGGTAGCTTCCTAAATGAATAACGTTTTTATGAAGTGATTGCAGGACTGTATGATTTTGTGCTAGTGAAATGTCATAAAAACTGCTGTGAAAAAAGGAAGATGCACATGAGGAATTTGAGAGAAGGTATTTTCCTGTTCTCCTTACTGTAACAGGTTGCACAGATATATCATTTAGTGATTTATGGATAGCTGCATTGAAAATGACACTTTCACCTTCATAACAAGCAGTGGAAAAAATACAGCTGCGAAATACAATAAAGTAGCAGGACACTGTAAACTGAATGATTAGACAGTGCAATCTTGTTTTTATTACCCATTTACTAATATTTACTGTTTACGTTACAAGAAAGTTGAACTTTCCAAGAAGGGATTACTGGTGTTAATTCGAAATTTATATTTGGAAAATAAGAGCAAATGTTAGGAGGATTTAAATTTGTGTTGCTTTTAGGTGTCATTATTTTTTATATGCGATACACTAGCTATTTAATACACTGTATACAATCCTTAAATTATCTATAGTTTCAAACAGAGCCTTAACATTCCTTAGGTAACCAACGCTACTGTCTAGGGCCTGGTAGGATCTGAAGTGTTGTGGGTCCAGATTACATGAACCTGTATGCAATGTAAATTTTTTTGATAAAAAGAGGAAGGCAAAAAGGCCCCATACCAGCATAGTGCTTAAAAGGGCTGGCCAAAGGGATTATGCACCCCCTCCCCCTGACAAATTTTGACCCAGGGCACTTCACTTCTTGAGCGATGGGTTTAAAAATGTTATAGCTCACAACATAATAAAATACTGCTTACTCTGAGTCATCAACAGAAATAGTGCAAGGTTTCTGGGCACCCAAGGTAACATTTCACCCTACTGTCCAGGCTACCTCCAATTCATAATATGCCACACATTAGTGTCCCCAATTTATAATATGCCACACAGCAGTGTCCCAAATTCATAATATACTACCGTATATAGAAAAAGAAATGTCCCAACTCATATGCCATACAACAGAGACCCAAATCATAATGTGCCTCATAACACTGTCTAATCGTGATATGCCACATATCTGTGCCACAAATATATGCCACACAGCTGTATCCTCAATTCATAATAAGCTACACATCAATGCCTCCAATACAAATTATGCCACTCATTTGTGCCCCAACATATATGCCACACAGCTGTGCCCCAAATTCTTTATATTCCATACATATGTGCCCCTAATATTTTACACCACACATCTGTGTCCCAATTTTTTTATTTACATACAGCTGTGCCCACAATACATTATGGCATACATCTGTTCTCCAAAACACATATTTATGCCACACATCTGCACCACAAATTCTTCCTCCTCCCACATACTGCCAGCTCATTAACACACTCTCTCACCCTGCCAACACTCATTAACACGCACACATAAGCCCCCCCCCTCACACACACACACACACACAAATTCATCCATTAATCCTTTCTCCTCACCAAAAAGTCATAACAGCTATAACTTACCAGGCTCCATTCAGCAGCAGCTCATTGTGTGTGTGTGTGAGTGACAGACTGCCATCGGGATGGAGGAAAAGGTCTGGAGGAGAGGGAAAGGGCGGCAATCACTGCTACTGTCTCTACCGCATGTGATCTCAATGACGAGAGTGCACTGCGGTGGCGGGGAAGTTCCGGGGGCCTGCCACCTAGGAAACGTTGATCCTGGTTATCAGTAGTCCTGGATAGGGCCCCTGCCCTTTCCCCTCAGACATGTGTCCCCTATGTCCCCACTCTATGTATGGCCCTATTGCTTAGGGCACCGTGGGGTCTAAATCAGATGCTGGTCTAAATAAACACAATTTTACTGTACATTGCAGATTACAAGGCACTAAGAGCCTGATTCTGAGATGGGAGTAAAGCAAAAATAGCATGCTGCAATGTAAGGGGGGCAAATACTGTACATTTATTGGTTTTGCATGCAGGGAAAATGCTGGCTGATTTTGCAATCAGATTACAAATATTGGACAGCTGCTTTATTTTTACACAGCAGTTTAGATTTGGGTTTGGACACGCCTCTGAAATCGAAATCTCTGCACATTTTGCACATGCCCCACCTGCAGTGCAGCATGGTTTTGCCAAGGTGCACAGTTACTTGCTCTTTTTTGCTTTACTCTCACCTCAGAATTTCAGGCTACAAAACCTTACTTGCCTACTTTTCCATTCTCTTCTCCATAAGAAGCCAGAAGAAAAGATGCAGATGACCACTTTTTACATCATTAGGCCCCACTCCCAATGAGACAAAATTAGTACAAATGAGAAAATAGGAGTTACATTAGCATAGAATTGTGTTTTAGCCCTGCCCCTCCCTACAGACCCGCAATTCCCAGTATTATTTCCCCACCATGCCCACTTCACTAGCAAGTGGGCGGGGTGCAGGAGATCCACCCAAACTGTCTGCTTAGAGCAGGGGTGGAGAACCTTTTTTCTGCTGAGGGTCATTTTGATATATATAAAATTATTCGCTGGCCCGATACAGGCGAAGCCCCTCCATGTGGCATCACATCGGGCGGGGCTACAATCGCCGGTGATTACAGCAATGCCCGGAGCATCCTGAGGATGCTCCCGGAAACTGTAAGGGCAGCGGTGTGACTGTCTGACGCATCATAAAGATGCTCCAGGCGGCACTGCTGCATAGATTCTGGCTGCAAGGTGCCATTCTAGGCACCCTGCTAGCCAGATGAGGCTAGCAGAAAAAAGCTCAGAGGGCCAGACGAAATGATTCCGCGGGCCTTATACGTCCCCCCGGACCTGAGGTTCCCCATCCCTGGCTAAGAGAATGGACAGTGTTCTCTAGACTAAAGAAGAATCAAAAGTAAACTGGAGCTTTGCCATACAAAAATTAGTACTATGTTATCTGTAGCAGGGACTTGGTGGCAAGTGTTTGTAATCTATACTGATCCAAGGTCTGTCCTGTCTCCAACATGCATGCGTTGCCAGACATAGCCGGAGAGTAGGACCCGCTGGTAATGGGGTAAGTATGGGAGTTGAACGGAGGGGGAAGTGGGCAGAAGAAAGGGGTGTAGAGCAGGACAGAGCAGCCAGAACAGTGGTGGAGCAGCAGATAGAGAGGGCACAGGGTCAAGCAGAGCGGGAGGCGGCATGTGGCAGACTGAGATCCCTTTACTAATAATAATATATTTATATTGCATTCAGTATCACATATTAAACATAAAATGACGTTTTTATGGGAATGTTATTGTTTATTTTTATATTCTGAAAGTGATCGTACATCTACCCGTGCTTATTCTGACATTTCAAGGTCATTTGCAAAATAAAGAGATTAAACAATAAGGAAGTTACATTTCCTTTTTAAAGTATTCAATCTGTATCTATGTCTATCAGTATTTGAATAAATAAAGTTTCACTGTAGTTGATCAATAGCATGACCTGAATATAGACAATGGCTGCCAATATAACTTTTGAACATTTTGTTCAGTGTATTACTGAGTAAATGAATGAACGTCTGAAGGTCATATTGTGCAGGTGAACTGTGAAAATTAAATAAACACTTTATGGGCAGCACAGTGGTTGGAATTTCTGCCTCAGAGCATTGGGGAAATGGGTTCAGTTCTGACCAAAGCCCTGTTTGGAGTTTGTACGTTTTCTCTGTGTTGGAATGTGTTTCTCCCAGATGCTCTGGTTTCCACGCACACGCCAAAGACATATTGGTAGGTTAACTTTTTGGCATATTAATCATAGTGATAATAATGTTGGATACAAACAATGGCAGCATTAAAGTGTGAAGTTGAGGCTTTGACAACGTGATTCACTGTGCAATTCCTCTGCACCTCCCACCTGAACCTGATCCTTCAGAAGTGCATTTTTAAGAATGAGATAAGTATAGTTTTCAGTAACTTGCACTTGCACCTTATGCCCAGAAAACAGATTGGGGGATGTACATGCATGTAAAGGGTGTGCACATATAAGGGTAGCACACCCTATGGAAATGAAGTCCAGTTAAAATTGGCTTAATCCAGCGCTTAAAGTGGTCCTAGAGAAGTGGTGGAATTCACCCCCTCGGAGCTTCTTTAATAAAGGGACAGCGCATGTCTACGGGGTGCGTCAAAAAAGGGGCAAGGTCTCAAAAGAAAGGGGCAAAGTCACACAATAGTATCCAAAATTCAAATTACACCACACAGTAGCAGAATCTTATTCACATTACACCATATAGTAGTGTCCCTTATTCATGTTATGACACACAGCAGTGCCCCTTATACACAATGTCTACAGTAGTAGTGCCCCTAATACACATACTGCCCACAGTAGTAGTGCCCCTTATACAATGCCCACAGCAATAATGCCCCTTACATATAATGCCCACAGCAGTAGTGCCCCTTATGCAGTGCCCCCAGTAGTGATGCCCCTTATGCAATGCCCACAGTGGTAGTGCCCTTTATGCAGTGCCCACAGTGGTGGTGCCCCTTATGTAGAGCCTCCAGTAGTGGTGCCCCTTATGCAGTGGCCCCTATGCAATGCCCCTGTAGTAGTGCTCCCAACAGTAATGCCCCCTGTAGAAGTAACGTCCCCTGTAGTAATGCCCCCAATAGAAATGTCCCCTGCAGTAATGCCCCCCTGTAGTAGTGCCCACAGTGGTAATGTCCCCAGCAGTAATCCCCCAATAGTAATGGCCCCTTTAGAAGTAATGCCCCTTTAGAAGTAATGTCCCCCTGTAGTAATGCCCCCAATAGTAATGCACCCAATATATATATATCCCCTGCAGTAATACCCCTGCAGTAGTGCCCCCAGTGGTAATGCCCCCTTTAGAAGTAATGCCCCCTTTAGAAGTAATGCCCTCTGTTGTAATTCCCCCATAGTAATGCCACCTGTAATAATGCCCCCTGCAGTAATGCCCCCGGGAATAGTGCCCCCTGAAATAATTCCCCCTGTAATAGTGCCCCCTGTAGTAATGCTCCCTGCTGTAATGTCCCCTGTAATAGTGCCGCGCACACACACAAAAACAACAACTTATACTTACCTTAAGCCCCGCTCCTGCGTCCGCTGCCATCCAACAGGTTGCTCCTCGGAACCATGGGAGAGATGTCATGTAGTCTCTCCCATAGTGCACACAGCAGAAGCCGAAGCTCAGGAGTGAACTCCAGCCTCCGGCTGTTGCTACGGGGAAGGAGCAGGTCGCCCGCTGGTAACAAAATCTCAGCGGGCACTCGGCATATGGAGCCTCCCTGCGGCGCCGGGCTGAGGTGGGCCGGAGGAGGCGGAACAGGTTCCATCTCCAAACAGAAATAACGGATCGCAGTTCTGCCCCGTTCCAGCCCACTTTAACCCCTGGCTTCATCTCTAGAAATGGCTCTCCAGTGAATAACCAGTGTCAATTCTATATGATACAGAAAAAATACTACCACAACAGCCTGCGCTCCAGGACTGCAGCCCTGGTCCACTCTATGGCGCACTACCCCTTAATACATACAAACAAAACTTATGAATGGTCCAATGGGCGCTGTCCTTATGTTTAAGTCCAAGATGTAATTTAGGGTCTTCTTCTCAAAAAAGAGAAGAGAAACAAGAACAAAGTCTGTATATTAATCCAATATAATGTGGATGGTGTTGAAATAAACTGGTGATTAACTCACCTACTCTAGGTGAGATGCATTCATCAAAAGGTATCTTTAACTTTTCCTCCTTAGTATAAATGAAAGGGTGTTGCACACAGATGTCCTCCTTGGGGAAATGAACTCACCTGGGCTCAGGTGTAAGTATTCCTCAAAAGGTATCTTTGTGTATCCCACAACTGGTCGTCTCAATGGGTTCACTCCCTCCAGATATACAGCCAGCGGTACCATACAGCGAATTCCCAATATTAATACAAGTCCTCCACATAAAATAGTGTGCCAAAGAATGCAGGCATCAATATTCTTGATTGAAAAATATTTTTAATTCCACCAGACAAAATATCCATAAAAGACACAAAACATAACAATAGTCCTATACAAAAAATAGGGTCCTTCCAATAGGTATGGTCACATAAACAACTCTTGTCCCACTCACGCGGAATGAGTGCAACACAAGCAGATCTTAGTAGCTAAAAGAAAAAGATATGGCCATCCAGATGTAGGATCCCTTACCACCAATGCATTTCGAACCACTTGGGTCCTTCCTCAGGGTGTGGACACCCTTAGGAAGGACAAGAGTTGTTTATGTGACCATACCTACTGGAAGGACCCTATTTTTTGTATTGGACTATTGGGCTGATCACACAATAACAGGGAGATCTGCTGTCTTAATTGCAAACCAACCCCAGTCAGCACAGGGTTAGGCACTGAAGAATTATGCAGTTTCTATACGATCTGCACCTATTTACTTTAGAACACTGAGTACTGCCCAGATAAATCTACAGTAATTCCATTAGATTTTTTTATGCTTGAAAAGGAATAAAACCTTCACAACACAGACAATCTCGCTCGCACTTTGCAGGTTTATTATAATAAAGGCAATTAAATGTCTGGGTCCAGTGGCAAATTGGTGCTTTTCTACAGATCTTAATAAACTTTTTCTCCTTCAAACCAAAACGTTACAAACATATAAAAGACTGCTGTGCATTTTATGAGTACAATTAATAGCTTTATTATCAGTCACATTACTTCATAGATAATTAAATAGCAAGCTCTCCTTTTTGTAACTGTGACATTAAGAAAAACTGTGTTAGTCTGTAAATAAATCAATGTCTGAAATGCCACATCTGATGCCTTATCATATTTTATAGGAATAAATGCAAGATTCATCATATGTACATTACACATATATATATATATATATATATATATATATATATATATATATATGTAAGAGTAATAGTCCGGCGCTCTCCTGCAAAATATCAACAGCCCTGGTGCCACAGTCAACCAATATATATATATATTGTGGTGAGAAGGGTTGTGTCTCACCTGAATTGCCCACATTCTGGTGGGATAAGCTCCCTCCAAGGGAGAAGAAATGAAGGCCAGCACATTCTACAGTTACAATAGAAGTTTGGAATTTTGGGTATTCTGGGCTGCACAGCTCAAAGTGGAGATATGGAACTCCTTGTTTTCCAGGTCACCCAGAGACAGCAGGAAGTCGGCAGCACAGGAAGGGTTTAAAACTCTCACACACCTGTTGCTCGTTGCTCCTGATGCTGGACAAGCTGGCCAGGCGATAGGCTGGGGGTGGTGGTTAGCATTAGGGTGCCAGGACCAGGAGGGTCCACAGATATTATCACAAGGAGTGCTGAGACATTTACTTTTATGTTGTTTGCTTATTTTCTGTTATGCGCCTGTGTGTGTCCAGGCCTATGCTCACGTATGCTAATGTGCAGTGTCTGATACCATTAAAAGACACTGCTTTACCAAGTAGGTTTGTATTTTTGACATGAAAAAAAATTTGGAATTGCAATTTGCCGTGCCATGTCAGACTGATAAATTTACCCCATGATCTGTATTACTTTTTATTCTTTATAAATTAAATAGTGTACCTGCAGTACACATGTGTAATATATTATATACAATATAATTTTAATGTTTGCTGCATTATGTACATGGCTCAGTTAACATGTTTACATGTTACCCTGCCCCTGCTACATTATACACATTGTCCTCCTATTGTCTGGCACATAACCATGGGAAAAAAGGAATATGAATTAAAATGATAAAGCAGCAAAACCGAATACAAAAATCTAATTTTGGGGCAAATGTGTAAGGAACTGGGTGGTCCAGGGCAGAAGAGGTGGAGCAATATATCTTGTATTGAGCCCAAAATAAAAAATTTGATTTAATTATATAGAATATGTTAGATAATATTCCAGCTGCATAGAGGAAGAAGTAACATAGCTGTTCCCTGGGTATGCGGTCACATTGCCGATGGACAGAATGCTGGGCGTCGATATCCCGACGCCCGCATCCTGCCGCCTGGCAAAATGCCGGCGCCGATATCCCGACAGTGAACAGGATACCGACGCCGGCATCTTGAAGCTCCAAAGACATGATCGTCCAGACGGGTAAGTAATGCCAAAGTCCCCGGGGAAGGGGGGGTTAGGTTTAGTCAACAATGGGGGTGAGGGGGAAGGGGGGGTTACGGTAGGTGCCACTAGGGGGTAGGTTAGGGTTAGGCACCCCCTGGGAGGGGTAGGTTTAGGGTGCGGGAAGGGGGGGTAAGGTTTAGGCACCACTAGAGGGTATGTTAGGGTTAGGCACCTCCTCCAGAGGTTAGGGTTAGGCGCCACCAAGGGATGGTTAGGGAAGGGGGGGGGGTAGGGGTAGGTTAAAGTAATTTCTTACCACTGCCGGGATTCTCAACCAGCCGGGCTTCCACTGTTGGGATTTCAGCGCCGCCGGCTTATCATGCCGATCCTGTTCCCTGGTTTGCAAAGCCTAATGAGGTGATTTTGCATTTTTTGCAAGCACAGTTGTGAACTTTACTACAGTTCATCAAATAGTAAACACTATGCTACACTATGCTTCTGACTTTCAGAATGTCGACACCAGAATGTTGATATTCACAATGCCAACACTGATGTTAACATAATAAAAATTGTCAACATTGTGAATGTCGACTGCCAGAATGTTGATATGCGATTTTTGGGTTAGGGTTCATGTCGATTGTCAACATTTACAAAGCCAGAATTCTAGCAATGTCAACACTATGAATGTCAACATTCTGCAGATATCAACATGTTGAATGTTGACATTCTAACTGTTGACAAAATATACACCCCACTACCACATATTGATGGCCATGCTGTACTACTATTTGCAGTACACTACCACTCTCCACAATACTGTTATACCATAGACACTATTCTGCAATCTAAAGAGTGTCATCAACTTACACATTTTAAACAACCTACAGTAAAAGCTATAGAATACTGAACTCAGCTGCTAGTTACGGTACACCTCCAGAAGACACTTTGTGGGAGGGTGAAAAAGAATATTAAATTCAATATGAACAATCATTATTTCCATTTCAATATTAGTATAACTGTCACAAAGCAAACCCATAGAAATATTTTTTGTGTATGTGAGCCCATATGTTTACATAAACTAGTATACAATTATTGACATTCTACATCACATATAAATAGGGATTCCAGTACTGAAATTACAATCCCAGGATACCAGGAATAATTTCAGGGATTGGGATTAAGAAAAAAAATGGAAATAAAATTGCAAAGATAAATGTTAAAACAGCCCAAATCTCTACACTGGAAATAATTAGTTGACTACTCTGGTGGTGTAATTCAAACTGCAATATTCTAAAAAATGATGAAGACTTTTTTTATTTGCAGAAAGTACGACCTAAGAAAAAGAAGGGTGCTCAGGGTCTCATCGCTAAATCAGCTACGGATTTTATTCCCTATATACCGGCTGCAGAAAAAGCATATTCAGGCTCGACGCTAGTGGGTGGAATTAACAGTAGGTACTGGTATGCCAGTTACAAATGGTGGCCTTGTTTACCTCACCCCTTGATCAGTGCCATTAGGGTTTTTATTGATGCTGCCATTCAAGCTAATTGAGTTGTTGGTTTCATTGTTTTTTCTAATTCAAAATCAAACATTTGCTATAAAATACAGCAAGTCTTTGTCTGGGGATGTTCCAAGTCCGATTCTTCATGGGGTATCTCTTACTATTCCTCCTCCTGAACCTCGCTAGTCTCTCAACAATTGTGGATATTTGCTTGCCTATTATTGTTTGTCTACCTATAGTGAAGAAATTAGGACTTCTGAATTGTCATATATGGGATTCTGCAAATATTTCAAGACACTTGAAATGTCTTCTTTGTGCTGTTGACCTATTAGATTATTTAAGGCATGAAATATATTGTTTGCAAAACTAGATTTATGTTTCTATATTTGAGACATGACAAACTTGAGAACAGCATCTGTCATACACAAATTTGCATCCTGTCGACACAACGCTTCTACAGATGCTTTTATTGGAGTCAGTACAGCCACTATTTCAGCAGTTAGCTTGAAGTTACAGGATATTGCAAATACGTCAGTGTTTTCTGAGTGGAGGTCTTTAAAGCAAGAATGCGTTCAAGCATCATTAACAGTGAGGTCCACCTAGTTTTGCAATCCACTATCAGTGACAATTCTTTACCTTTCTCTGCTATTAAATATTTATGTAGAATGACAATTTTTTGGGGGAGACCTTTTGAACTTAAGAGCAATTTTCCGAACCTTTCTGACAAGTTAATTTATGTTTTGCTCATCATATAGGTGAAATATAATTTTCATTCAGAGGCTGGAAGTAAGTTTAAGCCCATATCCACATCTTCATCTGTGATATCACCTGCTGATTCAGCTGTGTCAGACTCATAACCATCATTATCTATAGTAGGCAGCGTTACATGATGATGATGATGGACAAAAAATAGTTGACACGTGTTTTTCTGCATATGAAATGTGCATGTGTATCTGCATACGAAATGCTACGTTACACCGCTCATAGGTGGTGCTTCCACAATCTCCCTGATAATCTTTTTCAAAAGAAGGCAAGTATGCCTAAATAACAACCAAATTGCTATTACTTAAGATTAAGGCCCGTATTCAAATGCCGGCGAAAAGTCTGCTAAGTTTCACCTGCCGGACTTTTCACCAACATCGCGTATTTTTTGAGAAAACACTTTTCGTGCGCGTGGCCACTTTTCACCCTATTCAATTCCAAAGGACGCGAAAACACGTCCCGGCGAAGCTCAAACAGGCGAAAAGTGCTGTCAGATTTGGGGAAATCAGCCTGACACAAAAGATGCACTGACATGGGGGATCACTATGGATACCCCCGAATGGCCCTGCTGAAGGTATTTGTGCTTAAATGCTCTCAATAGCTGCTATTTAGCGTCTTTGTATAAGTGGTGAAGAATAGCATTTAGCAGTTTTTTTTTTGCAAAAATAAATAGTCCCAGCAAATTTTGGGTACATGAAAATGGGTGCAAGCATGGTTAGAATTTGCTAAAGTGAGGTTTTAAAAAATTTAAAAAACGCACCTGCAATAAAAAAAAAACACCTGGAGGATATTTAGGGAACCCCCTGGAGTCTATTTCACTAGTTTTTAAGTTAGTCCCCCCACTTTGAACTTTTTCGCCCCCAAAACGAAAGTACTTTTTTGGGGTGATCTAAAGTTTTTTTTAACTAGTTTACCTTTGAGGGACTGTCCCAAGGTTGCAGGGGTCGTCCCGCAACTTTGCACCCCAAACCCCCAATTCTGCACTTTTTTCCGCCTGCATTCAGAGGCGAATCTTTTCCGCTGGTTACAAGGCGCAGACTTTTCGCACAGGCGTAACAAAAAAGTCTTTGAAATCGAATATGGGGATAGGTTCTCGCCTAGCGAAATGACGTCATAGGCGAAAGCTTTTAGCCGAAAACGGCTTATAGCGGCTAATTGAATATGACTCAGAATACAAAATAGCAAACACTGCCAGCTAAATGCTTTGTAAGATCTAGAAATGTTACTAAAACGCCACAGGATAGTGATCTCTGATTTTTTTTAGTAGATGACAACACACAAGGCTGATAAAATAGCTGTTAAATATATATGATTATACTGTTGGTGCTACTATCAATAGAAAAGTCGCTACTATAATAGAAGAAACCAGTACACTATGTATATAGTACATTATGTCAAATTTTTAAATTAAACACAAATATAAGCATAAACATATAAAAAATACAAACATGTTATAATAAAATTATATACAAATACATGAGATAAAATAGCTGATATATATACAC
Organism: Taudactylus pleione; assembly: GCA_031769625.1. Taxonomy (NCBI): domain Eukaryota; kingdom Metazoa; phylum Chordata; class Amphibia; order Anura; family Myobatrachidae; genus Taudactylus; species Taudactylus pleione. Next base: position 9,086,605 of record JAUIMM010000370.1, read on the forward strand.
CATAATAAAAAAAAAACTATGTACAATTTTCATTGCACAAGTATTGTAGAGGTAATCGTTCCTTTAAGACTAGGACTGACTAATTAAAGATTGCAGCTTTCCCCTGTGACATGAATAGATCAATTATAAAGTGCCAGATGGAGACTACAAAATGCAAAAAGTTTTCTTAGCAGTAATCACCTGAGATTCTTATTCACTGGCGGCCCAATTAAAATGCCTTGGCAAAAATGAAGGACAAACATTTTAATGATAACTATATTTGAAGGATATAATGACAAACAGGTTTAAGTAATCAAATTCCATCCCATGGTTCAGGGGGTGGAGACGTAATTAACTTATTGGTATCTTCTAATTTACAGTCTGTTATTGGTAACAAACATTTGATGTTCCATCTTCTTACTTTTTCAACTGATTTAAGTTCAGGGCTATGGTGACCTAACAGGCGGATCAGGCGGATAGGGTTAGGCAATAGGGGGACAGTTAGGGTTAGGCTGTGGGGATAGAGGGTTAGGTTTAGGGTTAGGCAATAGGGGGACAGTTAGGGTTAGGCTGTGGGGATATAGGGTTAGGTTTAGGCTGCAGGGAGAGTGGATTAAGTTTAGGGGAGGGTACTCACCAGCAGGTGTTGGTATTCTAGCCCTGTCAGGATGTCGGCTGCCAGCGTCAGGATTCTCACTTCCGGGATGAATCATACCATACTCAACTCCTCTGCAGGACCCCTGACTGATACATTTCCCCATTTATCATACAGACCCTCCAACATGACCCTTTCCGATCGGTATACATTGCTCTCTCTCCCCTAACATATTGCTGCAACAATGCCAAATACACAACGTGTGGCTAAAAGAATCAAGAGTCTCCAATTATAGAACAAAATAATGTAAAAAGTATCAACAATGTATATTTAAATGTTAGTATGAAATAATGTATACAAAATAATAATAGGTTGAGCAGTTATCACTTGAGGATATGTCACACTGAAGGAAATCTGCTTTTGTATAGTTACAATAAGTAGGGCAATACAGATTTTACAGGTAAGAAAGTAAATGGCATACAAGTTTTCACAAGTATAACCTCATATTTATTCATTCAGAATATAAAAAGTAAGAAAGAAACTTCAAAGATTGATATTCTTTACCATATAATTTGGGGCATCTGATATTCTGCATTAAAGCATACCTCAATTAGGTTAATTCTGGTAATAATGCTGCAAATCACTTACCAGGGTCCCCACATTCCTCTAGTTACAGTGGGTTTTCCATTATCTGTAGTCAGAATACGCTTTACATCTGCAGAAAGGTCCATTCCAGGAGGAGTAAGGATAGCATTGCTGGGGCATTATAGATACTGGTGGCGCCACCACATCAACGGAACATTGGGCTCTGGGTAATATTCTCTACTATTATTTAACTTTCTGAACACACAAAAAAGAATCTTCAGTTTTTTTGAAATGATACCCCTGAATAATTTACATAAAACCCCTAGAATGAGACCAGGAAGGGCTTCTACCTATAACAACCACCTGTTGTTCCCTCAGAGTTGGACGCACTCACCGGTCCTTAGGATGCCGCCAGGTCTTAACCTTCCGGACAGTAGGGGCTTATAGAATTATCAGGAGATCGCAGCAGTATATGCTGGAAGGTGAGCATACAGAAGTGGGACTGAGACCTCAATAGTAAACCACTGGAGTAGGGCCACAAGGTAGTCACATGGCCAGACAGAAGCAACCAGACAATAATATGAATAGACACGTTCGATGAGCAGTCTAATGGAGGAATCACCTGCAGATGGTAAATGCAGCTTGGGCAAAGAGAGTGAATGTTGCTCAGAGCCTGGACAGCTATAAAGAAAAGCACAGGAGACTGAGCTACAGACAAAAACCCAGTACAAGCTTAGAATAGCTAAGAGCGCTGATCACTGAGAGACGGAGGTAGTAGAAGTAATTCCCAGGACACAGAGTTAGGAGCCACGATGGCCAACGCAGCATTTCACTACTTCCTCAGGTCCCACTGGTTGCTAGGAGGTCTGAAAGCCAGCGTCAGCAGCTGCTTTGCATGCTGGTCCCGGTCATTGCTAGGAGACCAAGGCACAGTGTATGTGATCAGAGGCTCCACACGAATGTCTGCAGCTGGTGTTTAATTGCTGGGATACTCATTAGTTGTTCTCCTATGTACTCATTAGTTGTTCTCCTATGTGCAGCATCACACCTGTAACTTATTTCACTTGCAGGGGGTTGACCCTAATTGATGTTTGGTTATTGGTCTGTGTGTGTGTTAAAAGGCAGTCAGGCTTTCACCTTTTTGTCAGTTATAACTTCATGTCTTGGTGTAAGCATGCTGACCTGAATACCTAGTGAATAGTCTGTACTGCTGGTATCCTGAATCCTTGTCCGCTAATCCAATTTGCTCTATTGTATCCTGCTCCCTGAATCACTTATTGTTAAGTATCACTTTTCTTAATATTGGAAAGTGTCATTTGGTAGCAGTTACCATTATCAAGCTACTTGGTGTTATACAGGTCTTGCTGTTATTGTAAAATAAAAATCATGAGTTTACTATACAGCCTCATTGCACTGGCATATTGTATTCTACTAATCCAGCATTAACCCTGTGATCACCTGATTATTGTATAAACCTCTACTATCCTAAATTTAAGGCCTGGCAACAGCTCAGTACCGGTGAGAGCATCTCTCTCTATGGGAAAAGGGTGGTTGTTATAGGCAGAAGACCTTTGTAGTGTGGTTCTAGAGGTTTTATGCAATTGTTCAGGTGTATCATAACATTTTGCTTATATTATTATTTTGACAACATTGTTGCAATGAAGTTTTTAATAAAAAAAAAATAGAAAATTGTCCATGTTGTTAATTAAATGGAAGCTGTTTTAAATCCATGATCATTTTATAAACATAGTAATATTTTTGATTTCTGAATGAACAATTGTATTTTTATAAAATCACATCAATACCAATTAAAGAACACGTTTTTCAGTAAATTGATCACTTTTAACCAGGTCATTCAATGAAAACCAGCAATCACTTTACATTTAAATATTGATCTGTCACTTTTCCACTTTTTGTATGGATAATTTGCAGCACATGTGTAGTGTAGGACAGATGTCAGACTATAATTGCACAATTACAATACAATCTAATACAACCAGTCTGCTTCCACATGATAATTTTCCTACTAAATCAACTGTCACTTACAAATACAGGATTTTTTTAACAACTAAAACTATTGGAATGAAAGATTATTTAGATTTTTATGTGACATTATAAAACATAACATGAACAGAAAATAAACAACTTCTGTCATGTCTTGATTTGGTAAACTGAATCACACAGCATTGTGTAAGGTGCGATATAACAGAAAGTTATAGAGGTTATTCATTTTTTTATTTACATTTTGCCATTTCAACCCATTTCATTTACTAGAAAATATATATTATTTGCATTCAAAACTGAAAGATCTATCAAAGGAAGAGTAAAATTAAGATATGAAAGTAAAACTTGAAACGTGCTCTAAACACAGTTATAAATTTCTGTTTGTTATGTAATTTTTTTTATCATACTTCTTGCCACGAGTAGAAAATTTTAAACATTATTTAAAGAAAGTTTTCCAAGTCTGTTTTCCAAGTAGGGAGAACAACCCACAAAACAGGTGACCACTTGTGTATGTATCAGCAAGCACAGAATATGGAAGAATAATTTGCTTGTCTATGTACAGCCTGCCCAGTTGCTGGAAAATAAATGGTTCTAAACAGTGCAGTAATCGTACTGCTATGCAAATCCAACATTTGCAGTCTCCAGAGCAAGTTGCTTGGTACTAACAACAATCATTCTTAATCAAACAATGCAACATTTCCTATGTGATGTATGCAGAGGCTGGCTGGCAACTTTTAGCCAGGGTGGCAAATGCTGCAGGTGGCCCTGGCAGAGGAGTAGCGTGTAGCCAGTGTGACCGAAGAACGTGAGTGCTACGGCGCCGCCCCCCCTCAAGTGTTTAAGGGAGGAGGCGGGTCCATATGGGATTAATGTAAGGTAAAAATAAAGATTTGGGGCAGCCCCCTGTCGTAGTGCCCATATGCAGTGCCCCCGTGTGCCACAGGAGATAACACCCTTATGCAGGCCTCCAGTAGTGCCCCCAGTAGTGATCCCCCCCTATGCAGTGCCCCTTGTGCCCCCAGTAGTAAGCCCCTTATATAGTGCCCCCAGTAGTGGTCCCCCCTGTTCAGTGCCCCTTGTGCCCCCAGTAGTAAGCCCCTTATATAGTGCCCCCAATAGTGGTACCCCCTATGCAGTGCCCCCAGTAGCAGTCCCACCCCCCCATGCAGTGCCCCCAATAGTGGTAACCCTTATGCAATGTCCCTTAAATAGTGGCCCCAGTTGTAGTCTCCCCCCTATGCAGTACCCCCAGTATTGCCCTTTATGTAGAGCCCCCAGCAGTGGTCCCTCGCAGTGCCCCCAGTGGTAGTCCCCTCCCCCTATGTAGTGCCCCTAGTAGTAGTCAGTGCCCCTAGTAGTAGTCCCCTCCCCTTGTAGTGCCCCCAGTAGTAGCCCCCCCTTGTAGTGCCCCCAGTAGTAGTAGTCCCCACTTGTAGTTCCCCCAGAAGTAGTAGTCCTCCCCTTGTAGTGCCCCCAGTTGTAGTAGTCCCCCCCTTTGTAGTGCCCCCAGTAGTAATCCTCCCCCCTGGTAGTGCCCCCAGTGGTAATCCCCCCCTGGTAGTGCCCCCATAGAAATCCCCCCCTGGTAGTGCCCCCATAGTAATCCCCCCCCCTGGTAGTGCCCCCAGTAGTCCCCCCCCCAGTAGAGAGAGAGTTAATAAAAAAAATAAAAAAAAAACACTTACCTGAAACTCCCGCCCCTGGTCCCGACGCTTCCACCGGCTCCTCTGGCCGCTTTGCATTATGGGAGAGACGTCGTCATGACGACAGCTCTCCCATTACCCACTGCGGGAGCCGGAAGATGGCTCCCGCAGTGGGAGCAGCGGCAGCCGAAGAGAGTCTGACAGACTCTCAGCGGCTGCTGATTACAGCAAACACACAGCAGCCGGCTCCGGCGGCTGTGTGTTTGTGCTGTGTAGCGCTGACCGAACTCCGTCCGGTCAGCGCTACACACGTGGTGCAGTCTGTGTCACAGTGACACAGACTGCCCGCGGCCCGCATGACGCTGCGGCCCAGGGGGCACATGGCACCCTGCCCCCCGGCCCAGCCCGCCACTGGATGTATGCCAAACAATATATTTCCTGCCCACTGGCTAAAATATAAAACATGTTGGTATTTATAGTGCTTTCATATGAGTACTGGGAAGAAATGTGCTCCAATAATGTACAGTAATACGATTGGATATGGGTTACATCTCATGAAATATCTCATACACTTTGTGAAAACTGACACAACAGTAAAGTGACAAAACTTGTGTACATTTACTTACGGTAATACAAATAATGGATTAAAGGTTCAATATTAATTTGGAGATACAGAGAAAAGATTAACAAAATATATGTTCTGAATATTGTAGTTGCTAACCAATGCAAAAAGAACTGTTTCTACAGCAGGATGACTTTTGCAATCTTTAATTAAATATGATAAAGATTCTTCCGGCAGAGATATAAATTCAGTCTCCATGTTGCCTCTAAAATTGTAGAATATATCACATAGTATAATGAAGTCTTACAGGTACAATGTTGTACAGATATTCAATAGGAGTCGCCGAAAGCAGGACAGCTACAATGGCAGTCAGTTTGTGATTCTTCTGGGTATTTTTATAAACCATAGTTGAACAGTAAAGCCGGGTACACACTAGACCAGGCCTGGCCACCCTGTGGCTCTCCAGCTGTTGTGAAACTACAATTCCCAGCATGCTTTACCAGCTGATCGAAAGGAGGGGATGCTGGAACTTGTAGTTACACAACAACTGCAGAACCACAGGTTGGCCAGGCCTGCACCAGACGATATGTCGTCCGATCTGGCGGATGGGGCACCATATATCCTCCACATTGGGCAGTGTGTACCTGCTATGTCGCTGACTATGCGCGGTCCCGACGGGTGATAAAGTCAGCGGGGGCCATGCTGCCAAATGCAGCATGGCCCCCGCTGTCGCTCTGTTGCTCCTGGCATTGGCAACATCATGCTGGGTACACATCGGCTAATGTGTAACCAGGATACCCCGCCGGGACCCACCACGGACAACATCGTGCTGGGCACACATTGGCTAATGTGTACCCAAAATAAGTGTCATTTTCTTCATTAGGATTTGTTCAGAAATTAGGAGTAAGTTTATATAGTAGCATAAAGTGAATACTACATATAAGTAGCGTGACCATCTACAATGATCGGATAGTAATAATATAAGTACATTACATTCTCCACCTCTTGCATTTTGTTCATTTGAAAAGAAAATAATAAAACAGAGGAAAAGAAAGTTAGAGGGCAGAACACTGGTAAACAGCACACTGGTTTCAAATGATATTGTGGGGAAATGTTGCAAACCTTGAGGACAAGTGGAGAAGTTGCCTATAGCAGTGGTTCTCAAACTCGGTCCTCAGGACCCCACACAGCTCACATTTTCCAGGTCACCCAGCAGGTGCACAGGCGCAGTCATTACTCACTGACACATTTTAAAAGATCCACAGATGGAGCTATTTATTTCACATGTGATTCAGTGAGCAGACATGGAAAACATGCATTGTTTGAGGCCCTGAGGACAGAGATTGAGAACCTGTGGCCTATAGCAACAATCAGATTCTATAATCTGCGCCCACTGCATTTTAGCACTTTGTATACAGAGTCAGTCTCAGGTGCACACAGATATACAAGTGTCACATATCCAATTAATCAGTGCAGTCTGGTGTAGCAGTCTGTCACACTTGTTTGCAACTAATATGCATTATCGGGTGAAAGGGATGTGAAAAAGATGTTCAGTGCAAGTCAAGTCAGACAGGACCTGGCACGACAAGAAGGGCTGTTTAGTGAATGAGAACATATCTGTATTTACAATAATTGTCTGGCACCATTAACAATATATTTATCAATATTTAACCGAAACAGATACCCCTTGTAACAATGGTTGTAAATACTTTTGTTCCAAACCATTGTTTAATTTTAATGTCCAGAATTTTTTTTTGAATGAAAACAATAATAGTAAATACTTTTTTCCTAATTGCTGCTGATCAGGTTGAACAAGTTTGCAGACGCTGCACTCTGATGTTTCACGATCCATTCCATTTTAAGATATTATTTGCTACAGTACTAACAAATGAACTGACCCTTAAATGGTCTATTAATATCTCTGGTGCATCTGTAACAAACACATTAATTGACCCTTAATGGTAAATTAATAGCTCGGGTGCATCTGTGAATTAAAATACTGTACAGGGAGCCGCTGTCTACAGTAGTAGACATTTAAATCATTCTATTTGGTGATATAGCCTCTGCGTTTTACAGCATACAGGGCTGGGCTGTTTCCAGCTTCCTTTCCAGCAATCATTCCATTGTCTGGTAGATAAATTCATCTTCTTAGTTCATTCTGCCAAGTTTCTACAAAATCCATATTTAGCTTCCCATTTCACCATAGCTCAGCTAAGACGGACCTATCTTTTTTATTACTTGTCTCTATCAAACAAATATTTTGAACTAATTTAAACATACCAATTGCTGCTCCCTCCTGTATTATTAGTGAAATTGGAAGGCATTAGCGTCTTCTGATACATGCTTCATCATCTACATTATAAAATCACTTATAGCATCTGTCTCTTATAGAGCAGGACACACTACTGCTCCACATTTTAAATGGATACAAGGAGAAATCTATTCAGTATTTTGTGGTATGGAATATATGTAGACAATATGCAGGGTGATTACAAGTCTCAACAGCAAATTTAACATTCAACCTTGTATTAATTAGACTAGGGGGCCTATTCATTATAGCGAGTTGCAGCTATGGATACTTAACTACCGCAGCAATTCTGGATTTGTCCAGCAGCTGTCCCAGTGATCCCTAACAGTGATACAGAAATAACAGTGTTACATACCCCTGCCGATCTGGCCCATTGTGCATGTGTGACCTGAGTTCACGCATGTGCACAGCCACAGGGCACAAATGCGGAGAGGTCAGAGGGATCCCCCCTCGCAAGCAGGCCTACTTCCCACAGGTAGGAGCGGGGCTCCGGGAACCAATACAATGAAGATAGCACTGATTCCAGAATGCAAACTCCGAAAACTTTCAGTTTTTTTAGTTTGCTGAATACTAGGTGGCCACATCGAGGCCACTAACAATAAATGAGCCCGGTATAAAAAAATATGCAGAAACAAACATTTCAGCCTGTGTAACGAGCCCATAAGTTGATACAAGACCATCGGACAGCCAAAAGTTACCACAGTCTGACTGGGTCCTGACAGCTTGCGAGGCCAGGAAGTCTGCGTCCATGGAAGCAGACCCTGGCCTCAGCACTCCCAGAAAACGGGGGTGACGCACCCCCATTTCCGGAAATGCAAGCAGTCCCCGCCCCCACACCGCCTCCCAAACACTTCTGTCTGTCAATCAGGCAGAGGCTTGGGGGAACTCCATGCAATATAGCAGGACACATTCTGCACATGCACAGAACAGGTCCTGTGCATGCACAGCGTAGGAAATACTGGAGATGTGCTCTAACCATCAGGTTAGTGTACATCATTAATCAGGCCCCATCTTTGTTAGAAGTGAACTTGAAGTGAACTGCACTTACTTACAATTGGTTTTATAAATGTGCTATACTCTTTTAAACTGCCATGTGTTAGTGCCGCTGATCTGTCGCTAGGTTTAGCCAGCCAGCTCGCTACAGCCTTTGGCCAATATTGGTGAAAACAATATTGTGAGCTGTGAGGTGGTCAGCGTTGACTGGAAATGACTGGAAATAAATGTTATTGGTTTTAATAACAAGTTACATGATTTTAGCTGTTGTATCAATTTTAAAAGAAATCCAGATCTAAAACCAAAACACTTGAGGGCGGTTTTGCCAAAACAAATACAACGATGATTTAGAACCAAGATTAAAACACGGGGGTCTGCGCATATCTCTACTTTTATACATGATTTGAAACAAAGTAAATTACTTGTATTAAAAAATCATCATTATAGATCAGGGTTGGGGAAAAAATTTCTGCCGAGCAACCATTTTGATATTTATATCATTATTTGCAGGCCCGGTGCAGGCCACACCCCCTCCATGTGATGTCACATGGGATGGGGCCACAATCGCTGGTGATTACAGCAATGCCCGGAGCATACTGAGGATGCTGCCTGGAGCTGAAAGGCTGTGGTCGTCCTAAGGATGCTCCAGTCGGCACTGCTGCATAGATTCTGGCTGCATGGTGCCATTCTAAGCACCCTGCTAGCCAGATGAGGCTAGCAGAAAAAAGCTCAGAGGGACAGATCAAATTATTCTGGGGGCCTTATACGGCCCATGGGCCTGAGGTTCCCCATCCCTGTTATAGATAGACAAACTGATATGATCAATTCTGAAATTCAGCTGCATTTCAACTCTTCATGAATCGGTCCATATTTACCCCAGACTCACAGAATAATTTATGCCCCCTGGAGAGTGCTTGGAATACAAAGAAGCCAATCAACAAATATCAAATATTGATAGACTGATTGATAGACTGATGGCACTTATATTTTGCATATCTTTCTTGGGCAAAATGCAATGTGAATGTGGTTATTTGTGATGAGACTGTAAGATGTCCAACTATCTAGAAAATTCATTATTGGCTACCACAACAAGTCAACTAATGTACTATGTTTTACGACCTACAGACTGATGCAAAAACAAATTTGTACACCATTTGTCATTGGCATCAGCTGTCTAAATTTAAAAACACCCAGGCAATACAGTGGTGGCTATGTATATATATATATATATATATATATATATATATAGTAAATTTAAAAAATGGCACTCCAATCTGAAAATACGAGGCTTAAATCATTGGATCAGTTGGATTCTGGACAGGTTTTAGGGGGGATAGGGTCCCGGTTGGACCCTCCATTGGTATACGCTGGGAAGCACTTTGACCCGGGGAGCCTGTTCTGAGTCTTCCACTGGATGGATTTGGATGAAAACATCATAGAGTGATCCGAGAAGACATGCTAGAAGGTTGAGGTCCCGGTTGGACCTCCTGTTGGTGTACGCTGGGCAGAACTTTGACCCGGGGATCCTGTTCTGGGCCTTCCACTGGATGGATTTGGATAACATCACATAATACACGGTAATAACTTGACTGGACTGGAGTGAGGAGGCTTTTCAAACAGACTGCACAACTGCTGTTAGACTCCTCCATTTTGCTGCTGCTGCAATCCTGTGGACACTGTATTCCTACCTGGCATGCTGAGTTTATGCTGACTTATTTTAACCTAGATGTAAGTTTCTATGTTAGCTGCTATTAAATATACTTTTTACCTACTATGGTGTACACCCTGTTTTCTTGGGGGTTCAGGAGGAAGCCATCATTTAGGGACAAATAATTCAAGGACATTCAGAGACAGAGAAAGAGAGGTAAAGGACAAATAGAGAGAGTAGAAGGAGGAAGAAGGAATCAACAATAGAAGTATATAATTAAAAAATATTCTGATATATTTATGTACAAATGATTTGTTGAAAATTCGTTCAAATAATATTTTATCTTCACTAAACTAATGCGCTAAAAACAAGAAATTACTTCCATCGTAGCACAGGACTGAGATGGATATTATACAATCAATCATGCTTTGCAGATAAAGCTAAGAATGGTCCGTCTTCTCTTTCACATATATTACGCTCACTAGTTATTATTATTGATGGATAAGTCTTGTTTCATCATCATGCCATGATTACGCACAGTCTGGGAAGGCTGAATGTAAATACCTATTAATGTAAAGATTCATATGAACTAAAATTAGAAAAATTATTCTGGAAATCAGATAACCTCATTGCTCTGCGCATTGAAACTAAATAAATTGTAGCTGCTCACAATGCATTGGAAATCCTACATCAGCATTTGCTCTATCTATCAGGGGCAAACACAGGATTTCTAGAAGGGGATTTTCAAATGCTTGGTTTCGGAGCAAAGCAAAAAATCCCAAAAAAACGTAAGCTGTACATTAATATTAACATCCATTAGAGGCAGGTGATTGTCCAGCGAAAAGGAAACAAAAGGAAAAAAAAATCTATAATGCAGATGGGACTGACACAAAAAGATTAAAGTGTAATATGCACCATACTTTGGAGTTCTAAAAAGCTCATATATAGAGGTGAGTAATTACCTTTTGATGTTTTATTTTTAGATTCCACATATATCCTCTGAATTGTCTCCTGAAGGGACCACCCTGTTGCACAGAGGAACCCCCGCTGTGACATGTGAATCAGATTTGAACAGAGAAATGCAAATATATATTTGTGCAATGCAGTTCACACCCAAACATGGGGCATATGGTGCTGGCAACGGACAGTAGTGAGACCACAGTAAGCCCACCAACGATGAAGCAAGAAAGTAGGAGACTTGAAGTTGGAAATATTATACTTTATTTATAAAGTGCCAAAATAGTACTTAAATAATACACAATAACATATAATGACACGTACTAAATGGTAAAGATAGTCCTGACCAAATGAGATTACAATAAAAGATGTAGGGTACAACCAATACATCAGGTAGTATGGCGGTGGGGTAAGTGCATGTGACTGCTGTATGACTAAATAAGGAGGGTATTCATGAAAGCTTAGAGAGAGATAAAATTGTGAAAGGTAAAGTACCAACCAATCGGCTATTGTCATTTTTCAAACACTGTCTGTACAATGACATTAGGAGCAGATTGGTTGGTACTTTATCTCTCACAATTTTAGCTTTCTCCAAACTTTCATGGGGTTGGGATAGCAATGCCGGCAATCCGACAGGGTTAGGATACTGAAACCTGTAGGTAAGAATCCGAAGGCTACCCCTAACCCTCCCCCCCACCACCGCAGCCTAAACCTAACCCTCCCCCCTAGTGCCTAACCCTAACCCTCCCCCCTAGTGCCTAACCCTAACCCTCCCCCTAGTGCCTAACCCTAACCCTCCCCCCTAATGCCTAACCCTAACCCTCTCCCTAGTGCCTAACCCTAATGGTGCATACACATGGTCAGATTATTATATTATATATATTATTATAGTTTATCGTTAATTCATTAATATCATCCATTTTTTGGCCACTTTCAACCCCCAAACGACGGACGGTCAATAACGCCTATCGCCCGTGCATGCAGTCCAACCTGGTCGTTATCGTTGTTAGTGGGTCGTTAAGTCGTTAGGGGGTTGGTGCTGTGCTGGATGTTCGATAATGATCATCCAGCACATGCAGGACGATCAGACAACGATATTTTTATCATCTGATCTGACCGTGTGTATGCACCATAACACTTAACCCTCCCCCTAACCCCATTACTTACCGTGAGGATGCCGGCGGTCGGGATGCTGGCGCCGGGATTCTGACTGGTGTCAGGATTATGGCGCCAGCATTCTGATCGCCGGCATTCCGACAGACGGGATTTAAACTACATCCACTTTCATGAATACCCCTTAAAACATTTTCAGCCACATTATTACAGCCGCCATTGGCGGCTGAGATTTCTGTGTAGATATTGATGGCGGGTACAGTTGAAACGAGGGGAGAAATTGAAAGGTGAAGGCATGACAGATAAACCAGTCACTGCAAAAATAGCAAGACAGACAGCCATTTACATCGTTTATCATAACTGAAGTAATTCTGCTCATGCTTCTGGATATTTCTGCTACATGGGCACTCCAATGGTTATCTACCAGGCCAAAATATTACCCCAAAAGTGCAATATTGTGCTTAAATAACTCTCCTAATGACATATTTGCTTTATTTTAGTCAATAGGGAAAATAATTTTTATAAAACTTCATAATATTTTCTTAAAACTATAATTATGGAATAATGCTTTGGTGTGCTTATTTCTACCAATATGATTGTCAATACCATATCATACAAATATAATTTCTATAAAAAGGATATAAAAATGCACACACTGTACACAAATGAAAATATATGTATGTGACATACATAATCATAGAAACTTCACAGGTGTCAAAGGGAGCAAGAGGAAATGATTCTTAGCATTCTCACGTTTTCAAAAGTTTTTCAGTATTTGTACTAGTGGGTTATTCATTCAGAAAAAAAAGCAAAGATTCTGGCCTAGAAGCAGTATTTCATTTTTATTTTATCTTTATTTGTAAAACAAGGATTTTGCAAAGATTGCAAGATAGCGTACAACAAAAGACCAAAAAACATTGTCTAGACAGAAAGTAGTATAGGGTAGAAACAAAGAGCAGTAAAAATAAAGGAGGATAGAAATAAAGGTTTCATAGTATAGAACTATTCGACTATTTTTAATGTATTTTAATCTTATATGGAAAACCATATCGAGGCTTATACATTAGAAACCTAAATATCTAAAGGATCCAAAGGCTGGAAGCGAGTATACATATTAATATTTCAATAAATTCTCATTACAAATCACATTGCATGAAAATAAAGGTGAAACCTCTTATAAAATGAAGAATAGTTGACTGTGAATGGACAGTAGAGTGTTGAGAGACCAACATCACATTTATAAACTGACATATTTTTCTTTTTTGACAGAGCTTATATGTGCATAATGCACTTATATGTGCAAAAGTTGGAGAAAGGGAAGATTTCTAAATTTTAAGAATTATGTTACCAGCAGCATTAAGTAAAAAATAGTGGTTTTTAAAGAAATTTCCAGTTTCGGCAATGAATGCATAAAGCGCTGTTTAAATATATATAGTATCACCAAGGAAAGAACTATACATATGATATCATGAGTTCTTAAATACATTTCAGCTCAGAAAGAGGAGCTCTGGGAACCTGTCTTTACACAGATACAGAGTTGAACAAAAAAACACAGTCAGCAGCACCTCGCTTGGAGGTGGTGTAGGACTGAAATGGTCCGATGAATCCTGGCCAGAGATAACATCAACATGGGTTACTGTGAGTAATTACTGTGTGCCTCCGGAGTAGTGTGAAATATTTTACTGTGCTCTGACTCAGATAAGCTGTATGGGACTTTTGCACCTTTGAGAGTTTTTTTGGGATCAATCTATACAACTGCCTTTCTCTGACCACAACCAAACTAGTTTTAATCACTTGATTTATGTGTATATCCTGAAGTTAACTTTGGATATACTGTATTGATAATCCAGAACGTTAAGACCATTTGTAAAGAAAAAAAAAAGGATAACAATTTTTTGTTATTTTTGTTTTTTACACAGAGAACCTTTGTCTATTTCTCTACATAATCATATTATTCATTTAAACATTTATCATATCTGTCCACAGGCTTTAGAATCTTTTGTTGTACTCGGCTGCCTCCAGTCCATTGAACCAGTTGTTTACTGCAGCTTCAACTCATCATCACTTCCAAAACATTTTCCACCCAGGAAGTCTATGAGCTTAGTAAAAAGGTTAAAATCGCTTGGCGCAAGGAACGGACTTTAGAGTGGATGATCAAAAACCTCCCACCCAAAACTGTGACAAGTGATGGTCAATCTTCATCATGCATGTTTGTTCGTCCATTTCACAGCACTTTTTCACATCACCATAAATCAGTTTTAATTGACGATAAATGCACATTCAAGAACTTAACACTTCCTGGGGCAAATGCAGAATTTCTAGATAGGGTTTCCAAATATTTGATTTTACAGTGAGTGAGGCCAGTCCATGAAGAGGGCATAATTAGCATGTAGCAAGCTATAGCCTGCCTCATACAGAGTGCAGTGTATGTAATACTTCAGACATCTACATACTGTAGGTGTATTGCCCCAATAACGGGTAGAGAAATCGGAACATGTGACAGAGCCTGATGCTTTAGTACATCTGTGAAGTGTTTTGTTTAATATTTTAACTGAAGAAATATAGATAGAGCTGTGACTGCTGTGCAGGTTACAATGGGAGTTGATGCTACTAGGCAGAGATTTTGGTGGAGTGTAATGATTGGGCAAAAGGAGAAGTGGGAGGAGCCAACTGGGCTCACTCAGAGCTCAGGCAAGACCATCTGTGACACGTGAGGTAGTCATGAGCCACTGTCTCTAAAAACACCAGGCAGCCCTTTGTGAAGGAGAGTAGGATGGTGAAACTGAGGATGACAGTTCACGCCCAAAGGAACCTCACCTCAAGTTTTAAGGGTGGGTCTCGACTGCCTGAGGAAGAGATTACCCTGCTGCTGTATGCAAAGAGAGGCGTTACAGGGGGAGCGACTACCAAGTTCAGCACCCTGCACCAATCCAGAGTCTTTCCTGTAACTGCGGTCCAGCCCTTGCCTTAACTCCGGTAGTGGATCAGGTAATCATGGTTGTGGGACTTCCTCCATTGTTCTAGCAATCCAGACCGGCAATACCTGTGCTGCTTACCACAAAATCAGGGGGGGGGGGGGTCTCACGTAGTTTTTCCTCCTGATTTTGGTTATACACAGGGGAGAAGGATAACTTCCCTGGGAAATGTTGTGTTATTTGAAAAGCTGTAATAAATTCATATAAAATATATATGCATACACACTTAGGCCCATAATACATGTCTGGATGTTATATGATGGAACAAATTTTTTGTTATTTTAGCTGTGCTATTAAAGTTTACACTATCAGTTTTAATTTAAGGGTATTCACATGCAAATTGTAGGAAGGGTTTGGGAATTACAGCTGTAAAATATGTAGGCCCCTCTTTTTCAAGGGACCAAAAGTAATTGGACAAGTGACTCAAAAGCTGTTTCATGGACAGGTGTGGGCTATGCCTTCAGTATTTCTTTAGCAATTAAGCAGGGAAAATGTCTGGAATTGATTTAATGTGTGGCAGTTGCATTTGAAAGCTGCTGTGAACCCACAACATGCAGTCAAAGGAGCTCTCAATACAAGTGAAACAGGCCATCATTAGACTGCAAAAACAAAAATAATCTATCAATCAGAGAGATAGCGGGAACCTTAGGAGTGGCCAAACCAACAGTTTGGTACATTCTGAGACAAAAGGAATGCACTGGTGAGCTCGGCAACACAAAAAGGCCTGGAAGTCTATGAAAGACAGGTGGTGGATGATCGTAGAATCCTTTCCATGGTTAAACAAAACCCTCCACAACCACCAGACAAGTGAAGAACATTCTCCAGGAGGTTTCACCACAAGGTGCAAACCATTCATAAGCCTTCTTTGGACAGATGGAACCAAGGCCCTGATTCAGAGACGGACGCTCCGACAGAGCGCTCGCTCTGAATCAGGGCCGTCCCTGCTCCTTTTTGGAGCGGCCTCCTGGCTGCTCGCATAGCTGTGGGTGACCGAGCAGCCAAAATGATGGTCGCGATGGTCAAGACCATCGCGACCATCGGGCTTGCGGTAGGGTCTCGCTGCTGCAAGCCCAGAAGTGCTTTTGGCTCTATCAGAGCCAAAAGCACTCCCACTGACATCACTAGTGATGTCAGTGGGGCTGGACCCAGACGGTCCATCTGGGCAGCCACGCCCCCGGCACGCCCACCAAAGGGGGCATGCTGTCAATCAACATCGACAGCACGCCCCCTTTGGTGCGAGACCCATAACGATGGCTTGGCCGTCGTTATTCGGGTCTCACGCATGCGCACGACGGAGCCACCTCCATCGCGCGCATGCGCACTTGGGCACCATCGACACGCTTGGGAGCACTCAGCGCTCGCGAGCGGGTCTGAATCAGGCCCCAAGATCAACCTACACAAGAATGATGGGAAGATAAAAGTATGGAGAAAGCTTGGAATGGCTCATCATCCGAAGCATACCACATAATCTGCAAAACACGGTGGAGGCAGTGTGACGGCATGGGCATGCATGGCTTTCAATGGTACTTGTGTTTATTGATGATCTGACAGAAGGCAGAAGCAGCCAGATGAATTGTGAAGTGTATAGGTATATATGGTACTGTCTGCTCAGGTTCAGTCAAATACAGGAAAGTTAATGGACGGCACCTTACATTACAGATGGACAATAATTCAAAACATACTGTGAAAGCAA
Source organism: Taudactylus pleione (assembly GCA_031769625.1). NCBI lineage: Eukaryota > Metazoa > Chordata > Amphibia > Anura > Myobatrachidae > Taudactylus > Taudactylus pleione. The sequence goes on from JAUIMM010000370.1 coordinate 9,103,660, forward strand.
CCCAAAAGTATTTTAAGGCAAAGAAGTGGAATATTCTGTAAGTGCCGAGTCAATAACTTGATCTCAACTTAATAAAAAAAATGCATTTCGTTTGCTAAAGACAAAACTAAAGGCAGAAAGACCCAAGAACAGACAACTGAAGACAGCTGCAGTAGTGACCTAGCAAAGCATAACAAAGGAGTAAACCCAGCATTTGGTGATGTCCATTGGTTCCAGATCAGGCAGCCATTGCTTGCAAATAATTCTAGCCAAAGTATTAAAAATGAACATTGTTTTATGATTAATTTGTTCAATTACATTTGAGCCCCTCAAAGAGGACTGTGCATAAACATGGTTGCAATCCTAAATGTTTCATACAATAAGAAGGACTGCACTTCAGTTGTGGTGGTGGCGAAAGCAACATGGGGTAGCTTTGCAGAAGCGGCCGCGGCTAATTGCATGGCGCGATGCATGCGCACGTTTGAGGCACGAGCAAAAATGCAAGAGAACACATCTGTATCTAGTTAAGAATAAATTCTACTATTTAAGTCATCTCCAAAAACTGCAGTACCACTTTGAATAATATTTTTCAGCCTGGCATGTGGAAATTTTCCCAGACAAATTTCCACAGTATGCACTTAGGGTTGGCATGCCAGTGAGTTGTGTAATTACGCTGAAGGGAAACCCCACCTGTTAAGTATATCCGACCCCTTCACTGAATGTATCTACAAACGCCTATGATGGTGGTTATTTATCCTCTTCCTGGAAAAATCTTGAAAAATCAGAATGGGCTGGATATCATGAATCAGTTTTCCGAATGTCCCAGCATTTTGAATGGCTTTAAAACTTTTGAGATGGCAAAGTATATCCCTTGGTCCCTTAGTAAGAGTTTCGCTGGTGCAGAGAGCTCCTTCAATCACAAAATTAGTTTCGGTGATCTCCTGATATGTCTTTAAACAAATGTGATATTTATGTTGAAAATTTCTACAGCTGTAATTGTGTCAGATATACCCATTATTCTAAAGATAAATAAGAGCAGAAGAAGTAATCTAAGTAACTTTTTAATTCCGTATTTCTGAAGTATATGAGCATAAGGCATAATGTTATCTGAATGTTCCACTAATAAATCGGTGGGTTCTGAGATCTATTTCATGTTAGCACGGCATTAAGCAAGCTCATTCTTAAATATGTTTGACATTTGCTGATCTAATTTGCCAGTCTTAGTATTAAGCTCACTAATGTAAATTTGATCTCTTATTATTAATCTACTTTACCGTTAGATGATTTAAAAAGCTGTGATTTTACAAGATCTTATGGTTTATTTTTTTGGCTGTCTTCAGATGGATTTTATTGAAGGAAAAACCAGGCAAAAAATGCAGCAAAAGTTCCATTTTACAAACTAATTTTTACATGTGAAAAAAAACTACAAATTGACAGATATATTAACTTGCAGTTTCATGAAATGGAAATCTCAGCAGTGAAAAAAAAAAAACTGAAAAAAAAAGATGATTGTGACAGACAATAGTGCTAAACCCGCAGGCAGTCTGAGCTATCTTGGCTGTTAGCATGTGTTAAAAAATATAGAAAGTAATCTGCCACGAATTGCGGGACCGGTGAGGAGGGGGAGGAGCTAAATGATGCAGCTTTACGTTATTTGGCCCCGCCCCCTCCATATGGAGCCGCAATTCTCTGCAATTATCTCCCCATCCTGCCCACTTCACTATGAAGTGGGTGGAATGCGGAATGCGGAATGCAGCATAGCCCCCACCGTCATTGCCGGCATCGGCAAGTGTGTATGCACTTGCCGATGCCAGCTCCCCCACTGGTACCGTCACTGATGTTGGGCACACATTGTCTAGTGTGTACCTGGTTTTAGCCCCTTTTTAACATTCATACATCTTTTTAAAGATTCTCTCTGCCCTTTCTTGCTAATCCATATGATGTTGTTCTCAAGCGTACACATTTCACTTTAAATAATAACTACACTATTTTAAAATGTCAAAACCCATACATACACATATGATTAAACTGAATTTAGACTTCAGTATAAAAGAATAAAAAAAACACAATCATTCTGGAACCTATATATGTACAAAAATATATGTCACAACCAAACATCTCATGGTCATATAATATGCTATACTATTAAATTTACTAATCAGCTTGTGCTTAAAGCCTTGGGCGAATATCCAAAATGACAGGGGAACCCCCTTCCTATGATCTCCCTGTGTTAATGGAAATTAGACAACACTATCTAAAATGACAATTGAAATCACTGTTTATGAAAATCATCCTTTAGTAGTTTTCCTCTACAATATTTGTTTGTACTAGTGTATTTCATTAGATTCACTGCAGATTTTTGTTAACATTACACCTGGAAAAACTGTAGAGTGGAGTATGGTGGCTCTGGGCCTAAAAGCGGTGCTGTTACCTTAATAAAATGTATTTATTGTTCTTGTGCACATTTGTATCATGCATAATAGTATATTGATATTTTTTCTTGCTCATGAAAATTAACTAACATAAGAGCAAGCTCAATTTCTGAACCTGTCTAACAAAGGTGGCCATGGTACAACCCCACTCAGCATCAATGCTACAACTTAAGATAAGATAAATTAAAGTAATTGCAGCCCTTCTTAAATTGCACACAAGTAGTAAAAAACATTACAGTATCAATATCACCTGTGTAAACATACAGGGCAGTGAATATATTATAGCCTTTCTTAAAGTACTCAAAACCAATCTAAACTCAGTTGAATATTATGGGGGAGATGCATCAAGGCTTGGAAAGAGATGAAGTACCAACCAATCCAGACCTAACTGTCATTTTTCAAATACAGCCTGTAAAATGAGTTAGAAGCTGATTTGTTGGTACTTTATCTCTCACCACTTTTTTTCTTTCCAAGGCTTGATACATCTCCCCCCATGAGAGAGAACAAATCCCGGAACAATAATTGTACCTGAACTGTACCTAGCACAAAAGTCTGTTCAATATTTTATTCCACGCCAGGACATTTGGGGGTTAATTTAACAGCTCTGCCCCAACAGTTGGCAAGAGTTTATATTATTGCCATTTACTGCAGCTGGAAGATACTTAGCTACCCAGCTTTACTGGCCCGAGTTGTAAGAGTTAAATTACCAATTCACCGAGCCAGTCTGTGCAGGTGTGCATATAACTCAGGAGCTTTCAGTTCCACTATTGTGGAAAAATAGGAAAAATCATTTAATTATAGGTTAAATCTATTTAAAAATAATAATAAAAAAAACCCAACAATATTTAAAATACATTATTCATTTTTAAAATTATTCACTCAAAAAAATAAAACATTTTTCAAAATTATTTTGATCAGTTTATGTCATAGTGAGATGGAGACAACAAAATAGTAAAGGTATTACGGTAGATCCATCCACCACCGCAAAGCTTGTCAAATATGCTGCTTCCCAAAGCTATATTACAGTGAAGCTGTCACTGGTGCATCTAATTGCCTGCAACGGTTACAGCCCGATAGCAGTAATATCATTAGTTTTAACGCTTTCATGTATAGGGGGCTATGTGAAAAAAAGCCCTATTGCTGGCAAAAAACAACCGCTTTTACCATAAATTGGACTTTTGTCCTTTATGAAATCAATATCTTTTGGTTCTAGAACTCTTACAAAACTTTACACTCTGCCTTTTTATTAATGTTAAGAGACAGTGGCTCTTTTTTGCTTACTGATGTGAAAATATATCTATAATTGCTACAATTCATTAATACAATTTAGCTGACTGTCCAGGAGCAGTCATGATTAACTCACCACTGCACTGGGCCAGTCTCAGTCTATCAGGATCACATTTATTTAAAAAAAAAATTCTAAAAATGTATAATATAAAAAATATAAAAAATTATTAGAGAGTTAATTTTTTGGTTTTCAAGTAATACATTTTACGTTCTCCAATGATAACTGAAGTAGCCCCTTCTTAAATATACCCTGGATGTTCATATTTCAATATAGTATAAAATAATATTTAGTATATTGAAAATAAAAGAATACAAAAACAAGAAAAAAACTGCACCTTACACAATGTAGTAATACAATTGCCACTTAAATAAATATCAGCATTACAAACTGCTCTATTTAAGCATACTTTAACCTGTATATTCTTAAACCCCAGACATTTCTCAGTTATGAAGCAAGTGGGGCAGCTTGCTCAGACATCAGGTTTTGAGGAGCAGCAAAATGTAGAAAATTAAAAAATGCATATTATACTTCTATGTAAATGTTTATAATGCCATTTCATGTGCTGCTTCAAGACGCTGCTTTACACATATGGATTTATGTATAGTAGAAAGTAACATTGCACTATTTAATAATATTGGAATACCATCAATTATAATCCATCGATGTCCCTGTGCTGCATTGGGGAAGAGCCACACCTCAGGATATTCTCACAAGAATACAAATCCACCAACAACCACTGACTACGAAGCATAAAATAATTTCTATTTGAAAACATTGATTACACTAACAAAAAAATATTTTGAATTTATAGAATATACGAACACAATAGTTTGGCTAATCTAACGTTATTAAACTGCATTTATCCCACTTTAACAATTCCAGCATATTCCATAGCATATATTTTAAACATCGTGGGAGAAGCACATTAAATACCACTAATATATAAGCTTGAAATGTTGCTTCATTTTGATCCATTCACTTTATTATACCTCTTATGTAGACAGAGAAACATCCTGAGTTTATCTCCACACTTTGGCTTAGAATCAAAATCAATTGTAAGGAATGTATACATGAATTAGGAAAAACCACAACAAAATGTGGCGTTTATTACCATTTTACTTTCTAAAGTTGCTTGGATATAACTAACAGGGGTCATCAATTTTACTGATACATCACTGAGCATATGCCTGCATCAGTTCTAAACGTAGAATCGACTGGAGACACTGCACATGGTCATTTTTAATTCCATTAAGTATAGAGGAACTGTGCCAAGAATGTGATTGAAATGCTGGTTATGGTGGGTCTGCATTATCCATGTAAATCTACATGACCATATGCAAACGTAAAACAGAATATATTAGATCTGAGCAATTTATTTAATGTGAGAAAATGCTAAGTTTCCATTCTAGATGCTTGATATTTCTTAACGATGCTCCTCCCCTGCTTTGCTGGCTTCAAGCAAGGAGCAGATAGGCAGTGTGCGCTTCAGGGGTGTGCGATAGATTGCTGGCTTCAAGCAAGGAGCAGATAGGCACTGTGCACTTCAGGGGTGTGCGATAGATTGCTGGCTTCAAGCAAGGAGCAGATAGGCAGTGTGCGCTTCAGGGGTGTGCGATAGATTGCTGGCTTCAAGCAAGGAACAGATAGGCAGTGTGCGCTTCAGGGGTGTGCGATAGATTGCTGGCTTCAAGCAAGGAGCAGATAGGCAGTGTGCACTTCAGGGGTGTGCGATAGATTGCTGGCTTCACAGAGGAGGGAAGAGCGCATCACTGTCAAGTTCTTACTTAAGCTGACACTGACTGAAAATGAATCCTCTTTCATTTGCAACTATAGTAAGCTATACTGCTAATCGACACAACTGAAGGTGAACTGGCTGGCTGTTTCCTTATGTAATTACCGACCTAGTGAACTAGCAACTTTCCCGTAATTTTCCTACAGTATGCTGGATACAAAGAACAGCTTTATAGCCATTAATAAAAATGTTTGCATATGTCACAAAGATTTGTGAAGATGGCTTAATGCAATACTTCCCCACAACTAACACAAGAGCAGAGCATCCTGAGACCTCCCACCCTAAGGACTGTGCTGCCAAGCTTTAGTCCTCCTGATGCAAGATCGGGAAGATTTCCAGATGATGAATGACAATGAAGCCATTTACTAGTAAGTGCAAACCTCTGCTAAGAACTGTGGGTTGGTGCCAAAAAGACACCAATATAATTTTGGTCATGGGTCTTTATAAAAGCACTGCGGACTTGGATTGCGCATGCCATTTGCTTACTATGTGTACAGCGCCACAAACACTGCAGTGAAAATACTAACAATTGCAGCTAAAAATAACATGCATAAAATAATATTTAAAACAGTATGTAATAATAATGCAGAAAATAATATTTTAAAATACTATGCAGACATGGAAATGGCAAGGAATCTGTGTTAAAATGAGTAGTGAAATCTAGTCGATCTTCTGGTGCCATTAAGATATGCTGCCTGTGGGAGAGGAGGAGCAACACCAGGGGAGGGATGAGAAGAGATACCTTTCCCCCAGTCATTTTCATAAAATTCTACCTAACTCACCATCAAAAGATTCCACTTTTCGATAAAAATATCAACAAATATTGCAGTTGTTAAGTATGCAATTTTTAGCTGAGAATATTTGTGAATCAACAATATTTAATATATTATATGCATAATAGCAACCCAAAAGTTAGCAATTACACCAGTCACAAAAAGTTTAATGAAAGCAGTTGGATCTGGCACATTCATTCAGAACTGAAAAAAGCTATACATAAAAAAAAACAGTATGCATGTACAGATGTGTCCACATACATCTATCCTCCGGGCGCTACAAGTCACGCCACACATAAAGCGGGAGCTCTGAGTGACTTGGCAGTGCAGAGCGTCTTTTCGTGCAACTTTTTACCTTCAAATGAGTCTTAATCGCACAAGCAGCTTCTGCTGATTAAAATGATATGCAGCTTGCCTATGTTCTGTGAGCTAGTGCGGGTATATCTGCATGCTAAACACTACGTTACAGTGTTACAGCGCTGACACTGTAACGGAGTATTTCGCATTCCGGAGCTGGCATTCTGAGTGACGGAATCCCCATAGTCGGGATATTGACCAAATCCCCTCCGTAGACCTAGACAAATGCATTATGCGGTGGGTGACTGCACTAATTAAAGTAGTTATATCAGTATAACTAGGAATAATCATAGGAAATTGATTTTTTTTCTCTCCAATTTTTTTATTGCTTTCACAAAGTTAAAACTTAAAGTATAAAATATATTTGTTCTTATAGTCTACCTAAAACACAAATATTCAATCCAGAGAAATAAAATGTAAAATTAACTTAGATAAAAAGGAATAAAAGTGTTCTTTCATTGTAATAGACACATTCCAAACTGAAGTGTCGCCATTAACAGTAACCAAGTGGTTAAGATTAAGGGATACAAAGAGCATTGCTATGCTATATCTCAGACATAGATAATATATCATTATCTAGTAGTGCAACAGTCTCTCTCTCCAACCAGTCCATGAAACAGTTAATTTATTATTTTCAATTCATCCATTGTTCTCTTACTGTGTTGTTCCATCTGCAAACAAGATGGAAAAGATAACACTCAGGGTCTCATTCAGACCCGGTCACAAGTGCTGAGCGCTCACAACTGGGTCGATGGATAGGCACTGCGCGTGCGCAAGCCCCGGAGCGAAAGAGAAACTCTCTCGCTCCGGAGCTTACTACAAAAGGGCCGGCTGTCGATGTTGATCGACAGCTCAGCCCGTTTTGTAGGCGGGGCAGGGGGGGTGGTTTCACAAATGGAGGCGTTCCTTAAGGAACGCCTACCGTTTTGTGGGCGGCCGCACTGACAGCAGTGATGTCAGTGGGGAGCTTCCTGCTCAATCAGAGCAGGAAGCTCCCTGGGGCTTGCGGCTGCCGAGACCCAACCTTAAGGTCTCGTCGCAAGCCCCGATGGTCACGATGGTCTTGACCATCGCGACCATCACCCTGGTCAGTCGCTAAGCTGTGGGTGGTAACCCACAGCTTAGCTAGCGACCAGGAGGCCGCACTTAAAAATAGAAGCGGCCGCCCTCATTCAGAACGAGCGCCTCTGAATGAGGGCCTCATTCCTTTGCGCTTTTGTTTTGAAACAATTGTTTATATATGGTCAGTGCCTTATAGTGGTTATCACTCACTATAAGTTGTCAACAGAATGTAGGCTCACTCATGAGCAGGTTCCTCTATTAATGTTATTTCCATGTCTGCACTTATTTTGCCTAACTTGTATGTCCCTATTTTACGTATGACATGTATTTCTCAAAGCCACACAGAGTATTGTGGGAAAATACAAATCAACAACATAAATAACAATAATAATTTTATGACATCTCCATGCCCAATAAAAATAACAAAAATGTTGGCATTTTGATTGTCTACTTGAGTTTGTATCCCGTATTTTGTCTCGGGGGCCCAAATTATGCCTGTGAGTCATCTTTTATAGCCACTTAAAAACAGAAAAAAAAAATCAAGTCCACATTTTATTTTATATAATTGATAAGACAGTGTCCTATATATTTTACATTACATTGACTGCAATTTATGTAATTATTGTATGTCTGAGTGCCCGCATAAACATATTATTAACACATAGTATAATATTTTCTTTGCAGTACAACAGAACACAATTCATTTACAATATAATAAGAATGACCGCAGTCATTTGTAGCAACATTTTATGTTTGCTTTAGAAGAAGTAGCAGTCACAACAACCCATAGCTAATGATATGTGGATCACAAGTGTAGGTTCGAGTCTGCAATAATTAGCATTGAAAATGTTTTTTTCCCCAACAACACAGCATGGTTTGCATTAATACTTTATAACTAGCATTATACGTTCTAAAACTTTTCTGCTTGTGCTAACCACTTTCCTCCCTCTGGCTCCATGAAGATGCGGAACGAACTGTCAGACATCCAAATGTGGCAGATTATTTTATTTCCCATCCAACATTTTACACCTTCAGGGTTTGTACGACTGAAAGGCAGAGTATTAAGAGATATCAGACAAATGTCTGACTAATCTTCAAACGCACTTTTCATCAATACATTTTCAAGAAAGAGTCTAGCTAAGGGCGAGCAAAATACTTGTGAGAGAACACATTCATTTCAGCAGGTAAATCTTTTCTTGTAGGGAGTTTAATGTAGAGGAATTTCTAGACGTCAGCTCATGAGCAGAGAAAAGACCCAAGAGTAATTTCAGAAGGAGCATTGCATGCTGTACATGATCATCATGTTACTGCTAAACACAGAAAGGAACACGCTCTTGGTTTGGGATGGGACAGAACATTTTGGAAGTGGGAAACCTGCACAGTATATGAAGCAGAGGTTAAATGAAAAAAAAAATAACAATTACTTTGTAGATACTGAGAGTCATTCTTAGTTACTGGAGGTGATATGTAAAATATATCAATGTGAATGTCATGAAGCAGACGGAGGGAGCAATATTCTGCATAAGTTATATAAAATAATACGATAAGGACATACAATAAATAAAGAACCTCATAGGGCAACGTATTAAAGGGTAAATCCAGCTGAAAACACCCCTTTAACATCTCCATTGCACTCGTCATCAGTAATGCTCAGAGTTCTGGGTAGAAAGAAACAATCACAAAGCACTGAGCTGGTATTTTCTCCCTCTGTCATTGGCAGAGACTCCTAAACATCACCAGCACTTGGTGAATGAGCCTAGTGATGTCTCCTACAGATAGGTGACTACCCTTATTTAAAAGAAGACAGTCCCCTCTTTCAAACAGTTGTGCCCAGTGGTATCATTTTGTGATTACCTGGCAATAAAACCACTAAAGAAGTTGTGATTTCCTTTCCCTTGTCTGAAAGAGAAGAATCCATAGTGTCCATTTTGTAAGAACTATGTTTTTTAACAGTGGTAAGAAACCGAGCATCCAGATTTAACCCATGCGGAGTAAAGTACATACTCAATACAGATAAGGCCCTGGTGGTCGGAGTCAAACTCATGACCCCTATAATGTGAGGCAGTAATGCTAACCACTATGCTACCATGCTGCACCTATCGTGTACAGATGTGTTCTTGCTCATCTAGCCATGCTGCGCGATATGCCTGGTGTGAGTGAGCCGTCAGGTCCCGTGCAACTCTGCTAGTGTCTGGCATCTTTCTTATGTCGAATATGCATCTAAAGGTGCCCATCCACTAGACGATTAAGTTGAGCGATTGAACGATAACGATCGTTCAATCGTTTGCAAAAATGTCTAAAATGACCAGCGATGCGCGTGCCCGCTGGTCGTTTAGACATCTATCATCGTGCTAACATGCTGGTCAATCTGACGATAACGTCAGGTTGAGCATGTTTGCAGATGATTGATGAGCCTGCACTAAACGACTGCACGATTACAATGTGGTAATCATGCAGTCGTTTTCATGTCTGCTAGTGGATGGGCACCTTAAGTCACAATGCGATGTGACTAGGATGCACCAGGAGACACTGCTGATTCATTTGATATGTCACTCTTTGTGTGACTGGGGACTGTAAATGGAACTTGGCGTGGAAAAAAGCTAATCAATGCATACGCACGGCAACCGCAGCATAAGATGCAGACGCCCAGCAGTACACAATGCCGCCCAGTTCCCTTTTCTCAAAGCCTGAGTAGTCCGCAAGACAGCGGAGACATAAGTAACATAGAGAACCATAGGAACCATACGCACAATAGAGGTTGTGCGTATCCCGCCGCACTGCCCTATAACAGTGTCCCAACGCACAAGCACGCCTGCGTTCGCCCGACCACCCCCCATCACAACCCACAAACGGTACTTCCTGTAAATCAATATCGGAGGGGTCTGCGTACACACTGCGTGTAGCCTGCGTACCCAAACCCACCCACACTGGCTAGTTCGCGCACATGCAGTGTGATCCATAGGTATGCGCAGTGCGAAAACATTTATCAGGTGCGTATGAATTCTCATCTGCATTCCTTGCTGAATCAGCCCCTAATTCACGCACAGATATACAAGTGTCACATACCAAATTATTCCACACAGTCTCCTGGTGCTTCTTAGTCACATCATGTTGCGACTTAGGTGTATTTTTGGCAAAAAAGATGCAATAAATACACCCAGCACTAGCAGGGTCTAACGGGACCAGGCGCGCCAGAGACGAGTAAGGACACATCTTTACATATTACACTCTTGATTTATAAAAAGATGCTCAAAACAGGCTCTTTAAATCAGTTTCAAATCAGTTTGACTATCTATGGTGGAGCCGATCTGTACATAGCTGAAAAGGCTTAATCATGTCTGATCTTAACTGGATACATTTTAACACATTTATAATGCAAATGACAAACTGCAAACGCATTAAGTACCAAAATTACCTCAGCACACAGGTGACGAAAAACCCTGCACATCAAGTGGGTAAACACTGGGCCTTATCCAGCAGTGCACGCACCTGACCCGTTCTGCGCATGTGCAGAACGGGTCTGCGATCCTGAACGCAGACTGGCAGCAGACTGTCATTGATTGACAGTCTGCTGCCGTTTGTGGGCGAGGAGGGGGCGGCGATGGCCTCCGTCTCCCCAAACAGATACGTATCGCCGCTGTTGGGGGGAGGGAAGAGACCAGGATCTCCGTCGGCTGACGGAGATTTCCTGGCCTTTTCCTCTCATCTGTGGTGGCCGACTTGCGTGACCCCATGGGTCACCTTGGTTGGCCGATGCACCCGCAGAGTATCTGATGCTGTGTTGGACAACGCAGCTCGTATAAGTAATGCATCACGAGGCGTGATGCCTCCTGTGCATTGCCATATCTGCAAGGATCGCAATTGCAAAGCTGCCTGTGTACACACATCATATATATAGCCTGTGTACAGCTTCGCATTTGCGATCCTTGCTGAATCAGGCCCACTGTCTCCCTAGCCGCACACTTGTTACTTAAAAATGAAGGCCCTCATTCAGAGCCGTACGCTCTGAGCAGAGCGCACGCTCTGAATGAGGGCCGCCCTCCATAAAAATGGAGCGTCCTCCTGGACGCTCGTATAGCTGTGGGTCACCACCCACAGCCTATACGAGCGTGCAGTTTGATGGCCGCGATGGTCGTGACCATCGCGACCATCGAAACTGCGAGCCGGAGCCTGCGGTTGAGGTTTTCAACCGCAAGCCCGGAGTGATTTTGGCTCTATCAGAACCAAAATCACTCCCACTGACATCACTAGTGGTGTCAGTGGGCCGGCTTCTGACGGTAGGCGTTCCCTTGGGAACGCCCCCGTCAGGGAGGCGCGCCCACCAAAGGGGGCGTGCTGTCAATCAACATCGATAGCACGCCCCCTTTGATCAGACACAACGAGCGAAGGACTTTCCTTCGCTCGTCGCGTCTGGCGCATGCGCACAACGGAGCTCCCTCCGTCGTGCGCATGCTCAGTGCAGAACATCGACCCACTTGCGAGCGGACAGCCGCTCGCGAGTGGGTCTGAATCAGGGCCTAAGTTTGCTAACTGCTGATAGAACCTTCTCTAGAGGTGGATTTATGTCTGAGCTGCCAAGCACTAGAAAAAAAGCAAAAGTGGAGACACCTCTGTGAAATAACCTCTTCTGTCTTGAAAATACTGAATGCACTGAAATTATATATTTTGTTAACTTAGGTACTCCCAGACAAGAGTAGTTAAAGAATGACAATAAAAAATATTTTAAAATACACACAGTACTGTGCAATAGTTTAAGGCAAGTGTGGAAAAAATGCTGCAAAGTAAGAATGGTTTAAAAAATAGAAGTGTTATTAGTTTATTTCAGGTGTATAATTAACCAATTATACCAAACATGTGATAATGATCATAATTTTTGTATGTAGGTTGAAACACAGTCATTAACTGAAACAGAAACAGCTGTGTAAGTAGCTTAAAACTGGGTGAGGAACAGCCAAACTTTGCTACAAACGTAAGGTCGTGGAAGACCGTTTCATGTCACAGGCCATACACCATGGCAAGACTGAGCACTGCAACAAGACACAAGGTAGTTATACTGCATCAGCAAGGTCTCTCCCAGGCAAAGATTTCAAAGCAAACTGTGGTTTCACGATGTGCTGGTCAAACTATTTTGAAGAAGAACAAAAAAAACGGGCAACACTGAGGACCGTAGACATAGTGGTCGGCCAAGGAAACTTAGTGCATCAGATGAAAGACACATCATGCTTACTTCCCTTCAAAATTGTCCAGCAGTTCCTTAAGTTCAGAACTGGCAGAAACCAGTGAGACCCAGGTACACCCATCTACTGTTTGGAAAAGTCTGGCCGAAGTGGTCTTCATCGAACAATTGCAGCCAAAAAGCCATACTTTTGACGTGTAAACATGGCCAAGTGACTCAACTATGTACAAAACCATAGGAACTGGGGTGCAGCAAATTAGCAGTAAGTGCTCTGGACTGATGAGTCAAAATTTGAAATATTTGGCTGTAACAGGAGGCAGTTTGTTCGCCGAAAGGCTGGAGAGTGGTACAATTATGAGTGTCTGCAGGCAATAGTGAAGCTTGGTGAAGGTTCCTTGCAAGTTTGGTGCTGCATTTCAGCAAATGGAGTTGGGGATTTGGTCTGGATTAATGGTGTCCTCAATACTGAGAAATACAGGCAGGCTCTTATCCATCATGCAATACCATCAGGGAGGCGTCTGATTGGCTCCAAATTTATTCTGCAGCAGGACAACGACCTCAAACATACAACCAATGTCATTAAGGGGATTGATATGAATGACCGCCGGACCTAGCAGCAGTGAAGATCCCGACAAGTTAACTCACTATATCTAACTCTCTCCTCACCCAACCCTAACCCTCCACTAGGGGTGCCTAACCCTAACCTCCCCCCCAGTGCCTAACCCTAACCTCCCCCGTAAGTGCCTAAACCTAACCCCCCGTCCCCGCAGCCTAAACCTAACCCTCCCAGGGGGGGGGGTGCCTAACCCTCAACTCCTCCCGGGGGTGCCTAACCTTCCCTTCCCCTTGCTAAACCCTAACCCTCCCAGGGGGGTGCCTAGCCCTAAGTCCCCCCGGGAGCCCCTTCGTTCGGTATGCCGGACGTCGGGCTACCTGGCGTAGGGATGATGATAGGCGTTGGGATTTTGATGCCAATCATTAGTCCCTTGTCGGGATTGCACAGTTGGGAAGCCGGTGGTCGGCATTTCGACAGTCGGCTTCCTGACTGCATATCTCTTTAAATACTATCTTCAGCATAAAGAAGAACAAGGAGTCCTTTGCCCCCACAGAGCCCTGATCACAACATCATCAAGTCTGTCTGGGATTACATGAAGAGATACAAGGATTTGAGCAAGCCTACATCCACAGAACATATGTGGTAGTTCTCCAATATGTTTGGAACAACCTCCCTGCCGAGTTCCTCAAAAACTGTGTGCAAGTGTACCTAGAAGAATTCATGTTGTTTTGAAGGCAAAGGGTGGTCACACCGAATATTGATTTGATTTAGATTTCTGTTCTGTTCATTCACTTTGCATTTTGTTAATTGATTAAAATAAACTATTAAAACTTCTATTTTTGAAAGCATGCTTACTTTGCAGCATTTTTTCCTCACCTGCCTAAAACGTGTTCACAGTACTGTATATTTTTAATATTCTTTTTAAATGGGGAATTTATGTTTACAAAAATGACAATAATAATTCTAACAATTCATCTGGTATCCACAATGAAGATTAGAGCTAATACTAGTTTTTCTCTTTGAATTTATAATAAAACTTTTTATAGAGATTTAGATTTTATAATAAAATGTTATACAGAGCAGACTGTTGAATTCCATTAAATATGTTTGCAATGACTTACAAGATCTACTATTTTTGGTAGAATAAACAAATACAGAATAAATGTCAATAAGCTAAAATATTGCTTTAAACTACCAACAGCCGAGAGAGAAGAAAGTGCATTATGCTGCCAACTGCTCTAAGTCACAACATTAAAAACTGGAGGCAGACCTAATAAATTAAAAAAACAGTTGCCATGTTAATAAATCTTGAATATTGTATGTTATTTGTACGTCCATTATTTATCTAGTTAAATCCCTAAGCAACTATAGCAACTGTTTAATTGTGATGTTGCTATCATTTTGAACTACTGGGTTTCTGAAAGTTCTATCAGAAATAATGAGTTTGCCAGCTATCATTACAGAAAATAATCAGAGCACAATATGGGTGTTGTTGCCAGTCCATACAGATGTGCAAAACAGTAATCTCATGAATTTACAGCTTCCAGCAATGTGCCTTTGAATACATTAAACAGATGTGACATAATTATTATTTTAAGATATGCAAATATCACGTAACCATACTAATGGGGCCAATTACTGGTAATTAAAAGTGAATACCAATATATATGTTTCTCCAATATAAAAAACCCACCAGCTCTGAAAATGGGCAGATAGAAAGATAAGCAACATTATCCTGAATTCATGTTTACCTATTAACTAGAAATGAGTTAATTTGTGGAAAAATTCACACAAATACAGTTTTGCAGCAATCACATTTTACGTCTAATACTCTTTTTGAGCCCACTTGTACCTTGCAATTTTACAGAGTGACATCCTGCACTATATTTGTAAATTTACATTTTAAGTAATTTATTGTTTATTTCTACAGCTGGGATAAGGATGATCAGTTAATTTGTGTGGGATGGTTGGGGTAGGACTAGGAAGACTAAAGCCAAATTCCACCAGTGAAATATGAGCATAGATGGAATGAGACGAATATTACACCGTTTTCCACTTAAACTCCTAATTTACCTAAATTACCAGAACACAATGAAAAACACTCTTTTAAAAAGGAGGTATGTGGCACGCTAGCTGATATTTTGGATTTCCCCTTCAGGAGATCCTGGAGGAGAGACCCAAGGGGCAAGTGTCACACATTCATGGGAATAGGGGGATGCGGGAATGTGTCTTGCTCTTCTGGGAGCCTGAGAAATGTAGTACTCCCGCTGAAAATATAGATATAAATATATACATCTTGATTTATCCCAGTACTTCCAACTATTGCTCTTAGACCCACGTTCAAATGGAAGTAGTTTTGGTACAGTAGCTATAGCAATCAATGCTCTGTATGTCCACCTATACTTTTAATGTGGTATATACTTTAACAAATTTAAATCACATAAATTGCCTATTTGGGTTTTAATGAAAAAAAAATCTACACATTGGTATACACATACACACACATCTTGTATTATAATTTACTTGTCCGACTAAAGTAATACTCCTTTCAGTAATTGACAAACACTTTGTGTTTCTCCTACAGTGGTGTTGTGAGCTTTCATGTGAAATTATTTGAGTTTGTTCATGACAAGATGGTTACATAACCCATTTATTAGCAATGTTGCTACATTTTATTGACTATTGGCAATGGTTTAATTAGAGATGATTTATTGTTATGTTTTGCAATCTTCAACTAAATAAATAGTGTATTAGTATTTTTGCTATCTCTCAGTCTAAATAGTTCCGTTTCCTATTTTCTTGAGATACATACATAAGAAATGAAACAGAGTTTGCAAAAGAGAAATTATATTTTTAATGGCAAACATTTATACTGTAGGTTGAAACATCCAGTTCTACAAAGAAAATAAATGTACAAATGATACAT